>OX465579.1:4529119-4904119 GCA_950022655.1 Alentia gelatinosa | reverse complement strand
AGTGGCATACAGAATTATTATCACGTAATATTCCAAAATCGAGGAGACGGGGTAGGATAAAATCAAAACCTTGGCCACTGCATTCCGCTCCTGGATTTTGAGCTCGGGACTTCACTCGGCTTCGCCTCATGAAGTTACTATGCCAAACTCCAGTCATGGCATATGGTGGCCAAGATTAAAACTCATCCAGTTTTATGATAATATTACTGAGAGTGGTTTTTTTTCTTTCTGTAACGCAAGCATAGTCATAATAGATCAGTACCTACTTCGTACTGTGATACTTGTAATTATCAATTTATCTGACAACTAGAAGGCAGACTTATAATTATATATCTGGTAATTCTAACAGAACACATGTTGGGTCCTATAATCTGTGCGGTTTTCTGTGGCGCGGCTTGCGGCCTGCTCCGTACTATGACTAGCGACACTTGTAATTATTTGGTATATCTTACACTAAAAGGCAGACTTGTAATTATCAATATATCTGACAACTAGAAGGCAGATTTATAATTACATATCTGGTTATTCTAACAGAACACATGTTGGCTGTTATAATCAGTGCAGTTTTCTGCGACGCGGCTTGTGGCCCACTCCATACTCCGACTGGCAATAGTTATAATTATTTTGGTATATCTCAGACTAGAAGGCAGACTTGTAACAATCAATATATCTGACAACTAGAAGGCAGACTTATGATTATATATCTGGTCATTTTAACAGAACACATATTGGGTGTTATAATCAGTGGGGTTTTCTGCAGCTTGCGGCCCGCTCCGTACTGCTACTGGCGACACTTGTAATTATTTGGTATATCTGACAACTAGAAGGCAGACTTATAATTACATATCTGGTTATTCTAACAATACACATGTTGGCTCTTATACTCAGTGTGGTTTTCTGCAGTGCAGCTTGAAGCCTGCTCCGTAATGCGACTGGCAATAGTTATAATCATTTTGGTATATCTTACACTAGAAGCCAGACTTATAATTATCAATATATCTGACATCTAGAAGGCAGACTTATAATTATATATCTGGTTATTTTAACAGAACACACAAATCTGTGCGGTTTTCTGCGGCGCGGCTTGTGGCCCACTCCGTTCTTCGACTGGCAACACTTGTAATTATTTGGTATATCTCAGACTAGGAGGCAGACTTGTAATTATCAATATATCTGACATCTAGAAGGCAGACTTATAATTATATATCTGGTTATTTTAACAGAACGCACAAATCTGTGTGGTTTTCTGCGGCGCGGCTTGCGGCCCGCTCCGTACTATGACTAGCGACACTTGTAATTATTTGGTATATCTGACAACTAGAAGGCAGACTTATAATTACATATCTGGTTATTCTAACAAAACACATGTTGGCTCTTATACTCAGTGTGGTTTTCTGCAGTGCGGCTTGAAGCCTGCTCCGTAATGCGACTGGCAATAGTTATAATCATTTTGGTATATCTTACACTCGAAGCCAGACTTATAATTATCAATATATCTGACATCTAGAAGCCAGACTTATAATTATCAATATATCTGACATCTAGAAAGCAGATTTATAATCATATATCTGGTTATTTTAACAGAACACACAAATCTGTGCGGTTTTCTGCGGCGCGGCTTGCAGCCCGCTCCGTACTATGACTAGCGACACTTGTAATTATGTGGTATATCTGACAACTAGAAGGCAGACTTATAATGACATATCTGGTTATTCTAACAAAACACATGTTGGCTCTTATACTCAGTGTGGTTTTCTGCAGTGCGGCTTGAAGCCTGCTCCGTAATGCGACTGGCAATAGTTATAATCATTTTGGTATATCTTACACTAGAAGCCAGACTTGTAATTATCAATATATCTGACAACTAGAAGGTAGACTTATCATTATATATCTGGTTATTTTAACAGAACACACAAATCTGTGCGGTTTTCTGTGGCATGGCTTGCGGCCGTACTATGACTGGCGACACTTGTAATTATTTGGTATATCTCAGACTAGAAGGCAGACTTATAATTCTCAATATATCTGACATCTAGAAGGCAGACTTATCATTATATATCTGGTTATTTTAACAGAACACACAAATCTGTGCGGTTTTCTGCGGCGCGGCTTGCGGCCCGCTCCCTTCTTCGACTGGCGACACTTGGCGTGCGGGGGCGGTGCCAGACGTGATGGAGGTGCCAGGCATACATATGCATGGCTTCAGCGACACTGGCGCGGGGCCAGGGGAAATGGATGGAGGAACGTGCGTTGTTATGATCCATTAAGTACAGTATCCACAAGACGGAGAGTGCCAAAGGAGGTGCCGGGCGGGGCGGGGCGGGGCGGGGCCGGGCGGGGCGGGGCGGGGCGGGGAGGGTGAGGGATGGGGAGGGGAGGGGAGGGACGGGGAGGGAGGGGGAGAGAAGGGGAGGGGAGGGGAGGGGCGGGGAGGGGAGGGACGGGGAGGGACGGGGAGGGAGGGGAGGGACGGGGAGGGGGAGAGGAGGGGAGGGGAGGGGGGAGGGGAGGGAGGGGGAGAGGAGGGGAGGGGAGGGGGGAGGGGAGGGAGGGGGAGAGGAGGGGAGGGGAGGGGGGAGGGGAGGGACGGGGAGGGAGGGAGGGGGAGAGGAGGGGAGGGGCGGGGAGGGACGGGGAGGGAGGGTGAGGGAGGGGGAGAGAAGGGGAGGGGCGGGGAGGGGAGGGACAGGGAGGGACGGGGAGGGAGGGGAGGGACGGGGAGGGGGAGAGGAGGGGAGGGGAGGGGGGAGGGGAGGGAGGGGGAGAGGAGGGGAGGGGAGGGGGGAGGGGAGGGAGGGGGAGAGGAGGGGAGGGGAGGGGGGAGGGGAGGGACGGGGAGGGAGGGAGGGGGAGAGGAGGGGAGGGGCGGGGAGGGACGGGGAGGGAGGGTGAGGGAGGGGGAGAGAAGGGGAGGGGAGGGGCGGGGAGGGGAGGGACGGGGAGGGACGGGGAGGGAGGGGAGGGACGGGGAGGGGGAGAGGAGGGGAGGGGAGGGGGGAGGGGAGGGAGGGGGAGAGGAGGGGAGGGGAGGGGGGAGGGGAGGGAGGGGGAGAGGAGGGGAGGGGAGGGGGGAGGGGAGGGACGGGGAGGGAGGGAGGGGGAGAGGAGGGGAGGGGCGGGGAGGGACGGGGAGGGAGGGTGAGGGAGGGGGAGAGAAGGGGAGGGGAGGGGCGGGGTGGGGCGGGACGGGGAGGGACGGGGAGGGAGGGGAGGGGAGGGGAGGGGGAGAGGAGGGGAGGGGAGGGGGGAGGGGAGAGAGGGGGAGAGGAGGGGAGGGGAGGGGGGAGGGGAGGGAGGGGGAGAGGAGGGGAGGGGGGAGGGGAGGGACGGGGAGGGAGGGGAGGGGAGGGAGGGTGAGGGAGGGGGAGAGGAGGGGAGGGGAGGGGAGGGACGAGGAGGGATGGGGAGGGGAGGGACGGGGAGGGGCGGGGAGGGACGGGGAGGGAGGGTGAGAGGAGGGGCGGGGAGGGGAGGGTGAGGGAAGGGAAGAGGAAGGGAGGGGAGGGGCGGGGAGGGACGGGGAGGGAGGGGGAGAGAAGGGGAGGGGAGGGGCGGGGAGGGGAGGGACGGGGAGGGATGGGGAGAGGAGGGGAGGGGAGGGACGAGGAGGGACGGGGAGGGAGAGTGAGGGAAGGGGAGAGGAGGGGAGGGGAGGGGCGGGGAGGGACGGGGAGGGAGGGTGAGGGAGGGGGAGAGGAGGGGAGGGGAGGGGCGGGGAGGGGAAAGGAAGAGGGAGGAGGAGGGAAGGGGAGAGGAGGGGAAAGGAGAGGGAGGAGGAGGAGAGAGAGGGGGAGGAGAGGGAGGTGCCGGGCGGGGCGGGACGGGACGGGGTTCACTCTCCCCCCGCCTCCCTCCCACCACCACGTGAAATCTCCATACACACTGACATCTCCATACACATGTTCAGGTGCCACGTCTAAAACATCCAGCATGTGTGATCTATCTTTATTATCCATCGTTTACAAAGCCCCCATTGAAGATGTATGGGGACTCAGTAAACCACGACCCATTATATAGAACCTGTCAGATACCATAACTGAGGTATACGGATTCAAATCTGTGGTATACAGCCTCAAAATCATGGTATACGAGGAACCTGGCTGTACAATAAAACAGCCATTTCATTTGACTTTTGTAAGTCAGGATGAATACAATTTCTATAAACAATATTTTTTAAAGGGTATTTTTTTTATGATATATATATATATTCATATCAATTTGATAATCAGGGTTTTTAGACCATATAAGATAACTTATGTAAATATGGGAAATACCATAATCATATCACCCTGACACCATCCCTACATATTAAAGTCTAATTGAACAAATTGGACGTTAAACTACCCACACAAACAAACAAACAAACCTCCCTACATTTGACACCTTTAGCACCATTTTCTCGAATGCACCAAACACAAGAATATCATACGGTACATTCTGTATTAGGATCATTTTGCTCTCTAGCACAAAAGATCTATTTTCCTGTAATCAATGGATATGGTTCCTGACATCATAGAAACAATAGCTCATGTCTTACTAAGACCTCATACATTTCAATGGGGACTTTGTATACAATGTATAATGGTTGAGTTTCTTTTCTCACTGTCACTCAAGGTGGAATTTTTGACCTCCAGACGACATTTTTCTGGCTAGCTGGTTCCCCTGAGTGTTGCTAGTAAATGATACCACAAGTCGCTGGTCCCCAGCCGACTGGGCGGTCTTTATGATGATAACCTTCAGGGATGTCAGTTCGGATCAGGAGCGGAAAAAAAACATGGACATATCTTTCATGTGGAATATACAACCTCAGAGAGACTCAGAAGAAAACATGGAAAATACATCGGTGTTGTCATGGAATGGAATTGAATTTTTTTGGGTTTTTTTCTGACAAAATTTTTTTTTAAAAAGGAGTTGAGTTGAGAGTGTGTGGGGAGGTTGAAATGAGGTGTGAATGAGGCTCAATTTAACCAAATCTTATACCAGAAGAAAGACTAGCTTGAGGATATCTCAGCATTTCCATCATTAAGAATGAAAATGTTAATATTTTTCAGATATAAAGGTAATTTATGGGAATTTTTTTTTCTTAAAATTTTCTTTATTGATAAATATTTTTCAGATATTATGGTAATTTATGGGAATACATCCTTTTCTTCGAAATTCCCTTTATTGATTCTCCTGAGTAGTTAAGATTTTTGTGATACATAATGAGAATAGCATCAACAAAGAGGCATTGAGTGTCAGCCTTACAGTTAGGCTGATTTTCATCACCAAGCAACACCTACCTCCCAGCAGGATGTGACTGTGTGTGGTAAGATGGAGACAGAGGCAGGGTTCGGGACTGAGTGAAGGACCGGCCCGCCATAATGGCATGATCAAGGACCGAGCAACAATTTTCCGCTCCGATTGTAACTCCATAAAAGTGGGGCGATATTACAAGGGGCATTGCACACCAGTGAGGGTAATGTGGGGCGTGAGGGCGTGTGTGCTCATGTGTGTGTGTGTGGGGGGGGGGGGGGGGGTGTGGAGGGGGCGAGGTGTGTGTGAGTGTATGGCGAGTGGGGTGTGTAGGTTATGTGGTGTAGTGGGTTCTCTGAAATACAGATAGGAAATCTCTCTGTCTGTCTGTCTGTGTGTGGGTCTGTCTGTTCCTCTCTGTCTCTGTCTCTGCCTTCCTGCCTGCCTGCCTGCCTGTCTGCCTGCCTGCCTGTCTGCCGGCCTTCCTGCCTGTCTGTCTATCTGCCTGTCTGTCTACCTACCAGCCTGCCTGTCTACCTTCCTGCGTGTCTGTCTGTCTGTCTGTCTGTCTGTCTGTCTGTCTGTCTGTCTGTCTGTCTGTCTGTCTGTCTGTCTGTCTGTCTGTCTGCCTGCCTGCCTGCCTGCCTGCCTGATTCTGTCCCTCTATGTATCTCTGTCTGCCTGTCTGTCTATCTTTCTGTCTGTGTATGTCTGCCTCTGCCTGTCTCTGTGTCTGTCTCTGTATCTCTTTCTCTGCCTGCCTGCCTGCCTGCCTGCCTGCCTGCCTGCCTGCCTGCCTGCCTGCCTGTCTCTGTATCTATCTATCTGCCTGTCTGTGTCATTCTCTCTGTCTGCCTGTCTGTCTCTGTCTGTCTGTATATCAGTCTCCCTCCATCTCTCACACACGGCCGTATTCATGTCCTGTTTTTAATACTGCAGTGAGATTGGGAGATTCACGTTCAGCGACTTTACTGCCGCCTCTCTCAGATGAGGGCGTGCAGGAGGGGGCGGGGGGGGGGGGGAGGTGGGGGGGGGTGATTTAGGGGCAGGCGGGGCGCAGATGGTAAGAACGTGCCCCCTGAACCCCACCTCCCCCCCCTCTCCTACCCGCTCTGCCCCGCCCCGCCCCGCATGTAGTGTTCAGAGGGCGGAAGGGATCCAAACCAATAACCCCGAGAGTGAGTGTGTATGTGTGTGTTTTAGGGTGTGTGTCTATATGCGTTTGTATCACAGTGTGCCTGTGTCCGTGTGTATATGTGAGTGTTTGTGTGTCTGTCTATATGTGCGTGTCTCTATGTGTGTCTGTGTTTTGGTGTGTGTATCTATGTGTGTTTATGTCACATTGTGTCTGTGTCTGTGTCTTTCTCTGTGTGTATCTGTGTGTGTCTCTATATATCTGTTTGTGTGTCTATGTGTGCCTGTGATTTGGTGTGTGTATCTGTCCATGTATCCCTGTGTGTTTCTTTAGGTATTTCTGTACCATAGTGTGTATGTGTGTCTGTCTGTGTGTCTGTCTCACAGTGTGTCTAGGTGTGTTTGTGTGGTTTGCTTCTTTCTGTATGTCTATATCTTGTATGTCTTTCTTACAGTGTGTTTAGGTGTATCTGTGTGTCTGTGTCTGTATATATCTGTGTGTGTGTTTGTTTGTGTCTATGTTTGTCTGTCTCACAGTGTGTTTAGGTGTGTTTCTGTGTGTGTGTCTGTGTTTGTCTGTGTATGTGTATGTTTGTGTCTGTGTGTGTCTGTGTGTCTCACAGTGTTTAGGTGTATCTGTGTATGTATATATCTGTGTGTGTCTGTGTTTGTTGTGTCTATGTTTGTCTGTCTCACAATGTGTTTAGGTGTGTTTCTCTGTGTGTGTGTGTCTGTGTTTGTCTGTGTATGTGTATGTTTGTCTCACAGTGTGTTTAGGTATATCTGTGTGTGTCTGTGTGTGTCTGTGTCTGTGTTTGTCTGTCTCACAGTGTGTTTAGGTGTATCTGTGTATGTATATATCGCTGTGTGTCTGTGTATGTCTGTGTTTGTTTGTCTCAGTGTGTCTAGGTGTGTCTATCTGTGTCTGTGTTTGTGTGTCTGTCTGTGTCTGTGTCTGTCTCTCACAGTGTGTTTAGGTATATCTGTGTATGTCTTTGTGTGTCTGTCTGTGTCTTTGTGTGTCTGTCTCACAGTGTGTTTAGGTGTATCTGTGTATTTCTGTGTATGTGTATGTTTGTCTGTCTCACAGTGTGTTTAGGTATATCTGTGTTTGTCTGTATATATCTGTGTATGTGTATGTTTGTCTGTCTCACAGTATGTTTAGGTATATCTGTGTATGTCTTTGTGTGTCTGTGTGTGTCTGTGTCTGTGTTTGTCTGTCTCACAGTGTGTTTAGGTATATCTGTGTGTGTCTGTGTTTGTCTGTGTCTGTGTTTCCCTGTCTCACAGTGTGTTTAGGTATATCTGTGTGTGTCTGTATATATCTGTGTATGTATGTGTATGTTTGTCTGTCTCACAGTATGTCTGTCGCCGTTTGCATGTCGCCGATATTAACCCGACCCTCCACCGAGTTGAGATCAATACCCGCCATTTACATAACAGCCGCCCAAAACATGGCTCAGCCAAGATCCAATGTCCGCCTCCTGCTGCCTGTCGTCTGCCCTGTCAACCCCCGCTGTCTGCAGTCTACACAGTCCTACCTGCACGTCGCGGGAAATATCAGCAGTTAGCATCCATCGTGTACAAAGACCCCATTGAGAATGCATGGGGACTCAGTAAACCACGACCCATTGTGTAATATCCATCGTATACAAAGTACCCATTGAGAATGTATGGGGACTCAGTAAACCACAACCCATTGTGTAATATCCATCGTATACAAAGACAGCATTGAGAATGTATGGGGACTCAGTAAACCACGACCCATTGTGTAATATCCATCGTATACAAAGACAGCATTGAGAATGTATGGGGACTCAGTAAACCACAACCCATTGTGTAATATCATCGTATACAAAGTCCCCATTGAGAATGTATAGAGACTCAGTAAACCACAATCCATTGTTTATCATCCATCGTATACAAAGACAGCACTGAGAATTTATGGGGACTCAGTAAACCACAACCCATTGTGTAATATCCATCATATACAAACACCATTGAGAATGTACGGGGACTCAGTAAACCATGACCCATTATATAGAACCTGTCAGATACCACAACATGGTATACAGATTCAAACCTGTGGTATACGGCCTCAAAACCATGGTATACGGGGAAATAGCCCCTTTTGCTATAGAGCAAAGAAATAGTCCCTATTGTTATACCCTTTAATATGGCAATTACTAGGTTTAATTTATTCGAAAAGATGGATAATAAATGCAAGAAATGATGATTTTGTGGACAGGCGGCTCTGTAAACCACTCGAGGTTGACGTCGTAATACACTCGCTAGCGCTCTTGTATTACTACAAAAAGTAGGGACTCAGTAAACCATGACCCATTATATAAAACCTGTCAGATACCACAACTGTGGTATACGGATTCAAATGTGTTGTATGCGGCCTCGGAGCTGTGGAATACGGGAAAATAGTCCCTTTGTACTATAGAGCAAGAAAAAAGTCCCTAGTGATATATCCCTTAATATGGAAATTCCTGGGTTTAATATATTCTAAACATGGATAATAAATACAACAAACGATGATTTTGTTGACGCTGTAATACACTCGCTAACGCTCTTAGATTATTACTCTTAGATTACTACGCGACCCTCCTGGTTTATGGCCGCCTGTCGACAAAACCATCGTTTATTGTCTATATATTGATTTTAATAGGGATACAAGATCTCTCAAAGAAACCATGAAAAAAGCGAGAAATGTTAGTATCACTTGAACTGGCCTCTGGAGTAGCACATTTCTATCATCCTGACACCATCTATTGTTTTTATAATCGTCTATTGCATTGCTATTGGGACTTGAACCAATCACATCTGATATTTGACATCTGTCAGACCCTTCCCTGCTGCTTTCACTGGTTTTCAGTTCTGCCACTGCTTGTATTATTCTTAAGTTCTGACTATCGGTCACCACTTTGACCGATCCACACTTCATTAAGTCCTGACTATCGGCCACCACTTTGACCGATTCGTTCTTCATTCAGTTCTGACCCTCGGCCACCACTTTGACCGATTCATTTTTCATTCATTCCTGACTTTTGTCCACCACTTTGACCGATTCACACTTCATTCCGTTCTGACCCTCGACCAGCACCTTGACCGATTCATTCTTCATTCATTCCTGACTATCGGCCACCACTTTGACCGATTCACTCTTCATTCAGTCCTGACTATCGGCCACCACTTTGACCGATTCACTCTTCGTACAGTTCTGACCCTTGAAGGTACCGGAGCCGCTCCCCTCCAAGGCCCCTCCATCAATCCCGAACCTGAACCCTTCCCGCCCTTGCGTAAGCCTGGTGCCTGAGTCCCGGGCTATGTCCCTCGGCTTGTTTCTGGGCTTGTCTCTGGGCTTGTTTCTGCCTGATGACAGTTACGATCCCCAGTTTTTGTGACCTGGAGGCTCTGAGTAATCCCTAATCTGACTTCATCCTCAATTTGTCCTGAGGCCGGCATCTGACTGAGGTCCTAAATCCACCTGAGGGCGAGAGAGACACGTCTAATACGTGACCCGGACCTATCGGAGTTCCTGCCCAAGATGGTGAAACAAAAATATAAGTGGGAAAAAAAAATATGGAAGAAATTGATGAGTGTTTGGTATGTGTCCTCGGTCGCCATCGGGTTTGGAGTAATATTAGGAAACGTCCTTACTGTGGACGAAACGGTTCCTGTTCGAGGTCAGTCTTTGATTTCATACTGCCTGACGCCATAGGCGGAAGGCAGTATGAAATCAAAGACTGACTGAGAACGAGAAACGTTTCGCCCACATTGAGGACGTTTGCTTATTATTATATACCTTAAATCGATGAAAAAACGTTATTTTGATGACTTATTAAGTCACACTCACAGCGGGCACGAACATTATTATTACTGCACCCCTAGCAGCGGGCAGTATTTCATAGACATTCGCACACAGGTATATAATAATATGAACGAGGCGATAGCCAAGTGAATATTCTGAAGCACTCCAAACGAGATGGCGAACAGGGACTCAGACCAAGCACGAATATGTTTTTGATTTTATCTTAGCCTAGAAATATTCATCTCTTAATCACCCGTTGAGAATGAGTTACCGTTCTCGCAAGCCTGTTGAGAACGAGTTCGTAATGCTAAGCCTATGGACGTTTATACCAAGCTAAGATAAATAAGTAACGATAAGGGAAATAAATGTATGTTCTGTATTAGGGTGGCCACCTGATATATATGGTATTTGAGTAAGCAACAATATCACATTCCTGAGCACATTAAACCTTAAAAGAGTCACCCACCACAGAGTTGGCTCTAGATATAAATAGTACGGGAACGTGATGAGATTCAGGATCTGGTTGTAAGACGGCACTCTGACAGCTCTAAGTGTAAACACTGCCCGGAACATGTTGAGACTCAGGATCTGGTTGTAAGACGGCACTCTGACAGCTCTAAGTGTAAACACTGCGGGAACGTGATGAGATGTGGGATCTGGTTGTAAACCTGCACTCTGACAGCTCTAAGTGTAAACACTGCGAGAACATGTTGAGATTCAGGATCTGGTTGTAAACCTGAACTCTGACAGCTCTAATTTTAAACAGTGCGGGAACATGATGAGATTCAGGAGACTTTACTCTGACAGCTCTAAGTATAAAGACTGCGGGAACATAATGAGATTCAGGATCTGGTTGTAAGACTGCACTCTGACAGCTCTAAGTGTAAACACTGCGGGAACATGATGAGATTCAGGGTCTGGTTGTAAGACGGCACTCTGACTGCTCTAAGTATAAACACTGCGGGAACATGATGAGATTCGGGATCTGGTTGTAAACCTGCACTCTGACAGCTCTAAGTGTAAACACTGCGAGAACATGTTGAGATTCAGGATCTGGTTGTAAACCTGAACTCTGACAGCTCTAATTTTAAACAGTGCGGGAACATGATGAGATTCAGGAGACTTTACTCTGACAGCTCTAAGTATAAAGACTGCGGGAACATAATGAGATTCAGGATCTGGTTGTAAGACTGCACTCTGACAGCTCTAAGTGTAAACACTGCGAGAACATGATGAGATTCGGGATCTGGTTGTAAACCTGCACTCTGACAGCTCTAAGTGTAAACACTGCGGGAACGTGATGAGATGTGGGATCTGGTTGTAAACCCGCACTCTGACAGCTCTAAGTGTAAACACTGCGGGAACATGTTGAGATTCAGGATCTGGTTGTAAACCTGCACTCTGACAGCTCTAATTTTAAACACTGCGGGAACATAATGAGATTCAGGATCTGGTTGTAAACCTGCACTCTGACAGCTCTAAGTGTAAACACTGCGGGAACATGTTGAGATTTAGGAGCCAGTTTTAAGCCTGCACTCTGACAGGCTACTTCGTCCATAACGGGTGCTTGGCGGTGACTGGGGATGAATTAGTAACCAGTTGACGATGATCAATAGACGGGCAGACAGTTCCCAGACACTGAATTACTAAAATAAGGACACGCACCGGACTAAGTCCATGTTCACAGGTGACGAGAAACAGGTTGTAACTATTTATCCAATTTCTTTTATTTTTCTAACTACACATCCAGGGATACCAGTTTGGGTCAGAAAAATTAAAATATTTTGTATTGCAATACAGGGTTTACACATTACATACGCATTGCAGTGGAGAATCAAGCAATCAAGGGAAAGCTCAAGTTTCTACATGGGTAAGTGGGGAGGTTCAGTGGTGGATCATGGGTTGTGTAATAAATTACCGCATATTGACAATATATAAACAAATATAAGATTCATCTTCCATAGTCTAGGCACCACCTCGCTACCTGCAAAGCCGATTTGTGTATCAGGGCTGCGAGCTACGTCTAATTCACCACATCCGCTTCTCTATGCCGTCAGGTGGCGTGCCGGATGTGGGGCAGGCTGCGCGCGCAGATATCCCCCGAGACAAAGCCTCCGCTCGGAGCCCGTCGCGCTCCCAGCGCAGTCATTTCACGACTGCATGGCTCATCAAACATTAAAAGGCGCCGAGCACATTAATGTGGCGCCCACAATGAGCAGCAAATAATAAGGGCCCAGCTTTATTGATCCACAGCGCCGGGGAAGCTGTATCGAGGGCCACTGAGCGCGGGGGTATGTAACAACGTCAAAATGTCGTCTGCGTTTTCCCGCCAACGTATATTCAGCATATATTCAAAAATTATTATCTGTATCTGCATGGATTCAGACCAAATCAGCATGAATCTAGGGCTACTGAGGAGAGAATTTATGAAAGTCAACATCTAAATGTCGGCTGTATTTTCCCGCCAATAAAATATTCAGCTTAGATTGTAATGTGAAATATTGTAGTGCAACAGAAATGTTGTCTGTCTTTTCCCATCTTCATATAATCAGCATGTATCTAGGGCCACTGAGCACAGGGTATATAAAAGTCAACATCCAACTCACAGTGTAAATTATACAAGTTGCAAATGTTGTCAGTATTGTTATGGATTCAAACACGAATACCATCTGCCTTTTCCTGCTGATGTATATTCAGCATGGAGCCAGACCAAATCAGCATGCATTTAGGACCACTGAGGAGCGGTACATAACAATATAAATGTAAATAATGCAAGTTGTAAATGTCGTCTGCTTTTCCCGCCAAAATATATTCAGCATGGATTGCAACACAGATGTGGTCTGTGTTTTTCCACCTTCATATGATCTGCATCCCACTGAGCGCAGGGTATATAACAGTCAATATCCAACGCCCGCACGTAAACGATCCAAGTTGTAAATGTCGACTGCATTTTACCACCGACAGGGATTCAATCCGAATCAGCAGGAATCTAGGGCTGCTGAGGAGAGGGTACATATAAGTCAATATCCATCTCATGCACGTACATAATGCCACTGCCTTACGGATTTTTAAATGTTATATACTACCATATTTTGACTATGGCGATCTTCTTTATTATAACGCTTCAAAATATTGGCTGGAAAAAATCCAGAAAGCACAGAACCAATGCTTGAGAATTATACTTCATTGTGACCATTACACTAGGATACGTGACTTACACAAATGGGCAAATACCCCGTATTTGTCTGAACGTAGGAAAGCACACTTAAGAACATTTATGTTCCTCAGATCTCAAAAGGAAAAATATGAGAAGAGGAAATACTAGGCTATATACGGCCCCAGTCCTGAAAGTGCTCCAACCAAACATTCAAATGTATATCAATAGTATTGAATACTATGGTGCTACCTTTTGTAATTCCCTACCTCCAATGGTTGGAAACATTGAAATCTATTCTCAATTTAAAAGCCTATCAAAAACACTCCTTCTTGAATCAATCCCAAAATAGTTGTCCATGTTATACACATTGATATAGCCGGACTATGTTTTGCTTAAAATACGTATGGTAACAAAATGATATAGTTCTCCTTCAAATTGATTTATTTTGCTATTCAGGTGCTCGAGAGAAATATACATGTATCACACCAACACATTACTGTATAATGCTATGTTTGGATATCTGCTGAAAACCAGCGCAAGCTATAAAATATAAGCTGTAGCTGAGAAGGTATCTATGGTTTTACTTTTATTGGAATGACCATTGAATGGAAAACGCTGTACGGAATATGTAAAGAATCCATGCTCCAATAAAAGTATATTGAAGAAAAAAAAATGCAAGTTGTAAATGTCTTGTGAATTTTCATGGATTCAAACACGAATATCAGCATGGATTCCAAAGGGCAGGGCAGGGCAGGGCAGGGCAGGGCAGGGCAGGGCAGGGCAGGGCAGGGCAGGGCAGGGCAGGGCAGGGCAGGGCAGGGCAGGGCAGGGCAGGGCAGGGCAGGGCAGGGCAGGGCAAGGCAGGGCAGGGCAGGGCATTTTTGTCTATGTTTTCCTGCCTCAGCATGTATCTCGGGTCACTGAGAACAGAGTGTATCCAACTTACATGTAAATAGTAGAAGTTGTATTTATGCCGTCTGCTTTTTCCCGCCAACACTCAACCAATCACACCATGGATTCAAAAACCAAATATCGTCTGCATTTTCCCGCCACTTCAGCATGGGTTTAACTTCAAATGACAATAATTTCATATGCTGAACTAAGAACTCAGTTCTTAGTTATGTTATCAGTATGTTGTTTTGTTGGTGTTTTCTTTTTTATTGGAAGTGGGGGGGGGGGGGGGTTAGTTTATGATAATTGTGGTTTGTATATAACTGGCAAACAAGGTCATGATAGTGCAGAACTTGTCATACAACGACCACTAGACTTGCTCAAGTCTTTGGTTATGAACATTCATTAAATGATTATACACAATAAGAATAAAGTTCATTATAGTATGTATCCTTCACTGTAGCCAAGTATCAAAGACTTGTCCACTATGAACAGAATCTCCTGTTCATGGTCCCAGGTCACTCCCTGTAATCCTATATCTCCTCCTACCCCTCCCCCTCCTCTCCTCTAGTTCCCTGTCCACCTGTGTTGTCATAGCAATAAATTTCGCCTGCTCCTGACTATGACCCGATTAAGATCAAAGTAAGAGGGTATCAATCTCCCAGCAGATATCCTGGCCAGTATCCAGGATATCTGTATGGAGAGTGTTGGGAATGCTGGAGCTAAAGAGCGCCAGAAATCCTACACCATTACCGATTGTACCAGTCCCTGTATCCCAGCGAGGAGGGTAGCCATAGGATGCAGGGACTGGGGCCAGTATCCCAGCGAGGAGGGTAGCCATAGGATGCAGGGACTGGAGCCAGTATCCCAGCGAGGAGGGTAGCCATAGGATGCAGGGACTGGAGCCAGTTTAAACGACCACCAGTGAGAGCCCCACTCTCCCATCCCACTCCCCATCAGTGAGAGTCAAGTATCGAGGTGAACTCATTCATAAGTTCTGACATTAAACATCCACAGCTGACTGACAACCCATCAGACTGACATGATCAATAACATACAGTAAAAGAGACAGCCCGAGGGCTCGGGCGAGCGGCGGGCGAGCGGCGGGCGAGTGGTGGCCATTCAGGCAGCTTCCATTGAGCGTGGGCCACACCGTCATATACACTGCCTCAAGGTTAGAGTGGTCACATAGACTTTGAGCTTGTTGAGTGTGGGCCACACGCCCATATACGCTGCATAAAGGTTCGAGTGGTCACATAGACTTTGTGCTTGTTGAGTGTGGGCCACATGCTCATATACGCTGCATAAACGTTCGAGTGGTCACGTAGACTTTGAGCTTGTTGAGTGTGGGCCACACGCCCATATACGCTGCATAAAGGTTCGAGTGGTCACATAGACTTTGAGCTTGTTGAGTGTGGGCCACATGCTCATATACGCTGCATAAAGGTTCGAGTGGTCACATAGACTTTGAGCTTGTTGAGCGTGGGCCACATGCTCATATACTCTTCCTCCAGGTTAGAGTGGTCACATAGACTTTGAGCGTGTTGAGTGTGGGCCCCATGCTCATATGTATAGACTGGCTAAAGGTTAGAGTGGTCACATAGACTTTGAGCTTGTTGAGTGCGGGCCACACGCTCATATATACGTTGTCTAAGGTTAGAGTGGTCACATAGACTTTGAGCTTGTTGAGTGTGAGCCACACGCTCATATACTCTGCCTAAAGGTTAGAGTGGTCACATAGACTTTGAGCTTGTTGAGTGTGGGCCACACGCTCATATACTCTGCCTAAAGGTTAGAGTGGTCACATAGACTTTGAGCTCAGGGATGTCAGTTGGGGTCAGAAAAAAACAAGGAAATATTTGTCCCGGCAATACAGGGTTAGAATTATATATACACCAAAAAGACCTGAACTATAGTAGATATAAATAACATTATCACTACAGAACATGGGTCTGGACACAGATTCATTGGGGAATCATGAGTTATGCTGATTTGAGAATTCAATAGTTGATATGTTTATTTAACACAAGAAAAAGGATCTCTTATTCCAAAAATAAAAACACGGAATTCCGCGGAAACAAGGAAAACTGACATCCCTGTGAGCTTGTTGAGTGTGGGTCACACGCTCATATACACTGTCTAAAGGTTACAGTGGTCACATAGACTTTGAGCTTGTTGAGTGAGGGTCACATACTCATATACACTGCCTAATGGTTAGAGTGGTCCATAGACTTTGAGCTTGTTGAGTGTGGGCCACATGCTCATATACACTGCCTAATGGTTAGAGTGGCCACATAGACTTTGAGCTTGTTGAGTGTGGGCCACATGCTCATATACTCTGCCTAAAGGTTAGAGTGGTCACATAGACTTTGAGCTTGTTGAGTGTGGGCCACACGAAAAGATGGATAATAAATGCAACAAACGATGATTTTGTAGACAGGCGATTCTGTAAACCACTCGCGGTTGACGTCATAATACACTCGCTAGCGCTCGTGTATTACTACGCGTCAACCTCTCGTGGTTTACGGCCGCCTGTCCACAAAACCATCGATTATTGTCTATATACACTGCTTCGGAATTAAAACATACTCAATGCCCGACACAGAGTAATATGTCGTTAAAATACAAACTAGAGGTGACAGTCATGTGCTCTTGTAGAATTTAGCGTTGATGTTCTGCCCTCTTTAGTTATAAATCCCGCTGCAGAAAAACCACTTGAAATACCTGAGACAATTTAACTAGAATTCAGAGCATTTCGTGTTCAAAGGGACCTGAGACTGACGACTCTAACATCAACATTCCTCCCTCTACTCCGGTATTCCCGCCCGACTCCAAGACAATTACGTGCGGCCATCAGTCTTCACGTCGCTCCCTTAATACGCGGCCATCACTCGTCAAGTCGCCCCTTTAATCCATTAGTTCCGGTCCACTACTCACACCTGTTCACTGCACGCTTCTTTCATCTCCCGCCACGCTTCACTGAGTCTGACCTTTGACCTGATGACACACAAGGCCTGCCCCCAGGGGGAGCCACCAGGGGGGGGGGGGGGCACGTGACCCTCACTTCCGGTGGGCGATAATCGAGGTAGGAGTAATCCTTAGACGTTTACTGAGTAACAGTTGGTTGTTCACATTCTATTTTATAGTAATCTTTTCGTTCGCATAACCCTGTGGGTTTGGCGTTAGAATTATTTTTATTTATTTATTTTTTACATTCTATCTGTAAATCTCTTACCATAAAGAGGAGTGGACGATGTAAACTAAGATATCGTTCAGTTCCAGCACGGATATAGAGACCTGTCATTGCCCGGTTTAAGATCGATGTCCGTCTATGATTGTCGCCCGTATTGATAGTTTATGCTAATTGCCGTAGCGGTCTGGTGGGAGGGGAGAGTGGGGAGGAGGAGGGGGAGCGGGTGGGGGTTAGTATGCTCTATAATTCACAGCGAGTAGATCGCTTAGTAGCGCCGCCGAGTTGGTCTCTCTAGGGCAGGACAGGGGCAGTGGGTTTACACAGGGTAGGATGGGCTGGGCAGGGCAGGGTAGGGCAGGGCTGGGTAGGGCAGGGACATCACTCCAAGGCCGACTCACTGTTTCCGAGGTTGAATCTGGATTTATTCTCATAGTGTGTGAATAACTCCGTATACTTGTGAAGTTGTATGAGTCACTCACCATTTTGTTTGTTTACAAATAAATATTGGCTCCATGAAGCCTGTTCCCCACTGAGTGTTGTGAAATTAGTCTGTTTCTTCCCCGAAAGATCTGTCACATCTAGCACATCAATGATAAATCTCACAAGGCAACGCCTCGTGAGATTACGTAGCAAACCCCAAAAGGCTTATTATCCGTGGCTACCCTCATCTCACCCCTATTGAAGACTGATTGGCTACTTTTTGTGACATCATCCTCCATTTAGTATCTCTTTAAAATACACCATGGGCGTTGAGTACGAGTTTCCCATGTTAAGTCTATGAGGTGAGATCACCGCCAGTTTATTCATATATACGCCATCGCGTAAGTGCATGTATCGGCTGTATATTGACACGTTTCCTCTTCTATACGTCAGCGTAATGGCTGTATTTACCGCAAAGCCAATATGAAGAGAAATATTGTGTGCGTCACATGTATATGTGGGTCGCATACATTTTACACATCTATAGATGAGGCGTATACACAAGGGAAAATAGGAAAATCTTCTATATGCAAAATCATACCTATATACGCTGGGTGTATACATATGTAAACTGGTGGTTTCCGCGCAATGGATGCATCGTGTGAGGCGAACAGGGATCTGAGCACCCTCCTCCTTCCTACACTCGCTGCCTCACCCTGTTCACACCTCTCACACCTCCACCAACTCCTCCCCCACTCACTCCTCCTTCCTACTATATAGAACTGCATCGAGAATCGTATAAATAGACAATACTCCATGAGGAGGAGGGGAGGGGGAGGGGGAGGAGGAGGAGGAGGGGAGGGGGAGGGGGGAGGGAGAGGAGGAGGAGGAGGAGGAGGAGGAGGAGGAGGAGGAGGAGAAGAGGGGGAGGAGGGAGAGGGGAAGTAGAATCACAGGACCTGGGTGGGAGACTGCCCGGTGCCGACCTTCACGAGGCGGCAGACCCGGGTTTTTGTGTCGCTCTCATTCACCTCTCTCTCTCACACACACATACACACACACGTACACACAGACGGCCATGTTGGGTGCGCATTGTCGCTTATTGCAGTGCGCATGCTCGGGATCACAGGGAGAGCTGTGAGGGGACGACAATGACAGGGGTCGGCCGTGTCTGCTTACTGCTTCGTGTTCCGAGCTGCTCAGAGCTACTCCGAGTTGTTGGTGGTCTGACATGGCCTTGTTGTGTTCAGAGCTGCTCAGAGCTACTCAGTTCTTCGTAGTCTGACATGGGACTTAATGTGTTCGAAGCCACTCCAAGCTGCTTATGGTCTGTCATGGCATTCGTTGTGTTCGAAGCTACTCCGAGTTGTTGGTGGTCTGACATGCCACTTGTTGTGTTCAGAGCTGCTCAGAGCTACTCAGTTCTTCGTAGTCTGTCATGGCATTCGTTGTGTTCGAAGCCACTCAGAGCTGTTCATGGTCTGTCGTGGCACTTGCTGTGTTCGGAGCTGCTCAGAGCTACTCAGTTCTTCGTAGTCTGACATGGGACTTAATGTGTTCGAAGCCACTCCAAGCTGTTCATGGTCTGTCATGGCATTCGTTGTGTTCGAAGCTACTCCGAGTTGTTCATGGTCTGACATGGCACTTTTTTTTAAAGGTTTTTATTTATACTGGAACATGAGTTAGGTCGTACTAGCCGTCCTATCTTCCACTCATTCCAGATTTTAGATCCTTGTAGCCAGTTGTCTAACTAGTAGACTTACAGACATGGCATGTATTTCTTATCACTAATTTCGTGCATAATCATTTACAATTAATCTGAGTCAATCATTTACAATTAATCTGAGTCAATTTGCACTTGCTGTATACAGAGCTGCTCCGAGCTACTCCGAGTTGTTGGTGGTCTGACATGGCACTTGTTGTGTACAGAGCTGCTCAGAGCTACTCAGTTCTTCGTAGTCTGACATGGGACTTAATGTGTTCGAAGCCACTCAGAGCTGTTCGCGGTCTGACATGGCACTTGTTGTGTTTGGAGCTGCTCGGAGCAGCTCCTTGGTATGGTATTGTGTCGCATGTTACCGTCTCGAATGTGGATTGTTGTGTGTTACCTTCTTATAATTGGAGATGCTCGTTGGTATGGTAATGTGTCGTGTGTTATAATCTTGTATTTGATTTCCAATTATTTTGGAGTGTTTTAATACTCTAAAACAGTTGTGCAGTCGTACTTGGACCTTACGCCTCGTTTAAACCCACTCTATAATCTTGTATTTGGACCTGCTCGTAGGTATGGTAATATGTCACCCATTACTACGTGTGAGGTGGTGGGCAATACTCAGATCTCACTCGGAGACGGATACTTCCTCGTATTTAACTGCTCAGAGCTGCTCACACCCTCAGTTTTAACAGAGTTCACTATAGATGGTGGTGAGATGAAAGAAGAAACCAACGAGTTTTGGTAAAAGTCATCGTTCTCCACGAGTATGTTGTGGAGTGATATGAACGAGGCGACGTAGCATTCAAACGAGTTTGAGAATGACTTCTTTGACCAAAACAAGTTGCTTTCTGAATTCATCTTTCCCCTGTATATACACTAAAAAAAATGGACGACACACAGGAAATAGACCATTGAGAACGGACTGCAATACCTGAAGGGGCATGGAGAACGAGTTCTCAATGTTAAGCCTATGGACATTTATTCCAGGGGTGAGATAAACTTCAGTGTCTAGTGTGCTGGATCTACAATTCGAGGTTTAGCTGTGTTTCCTGCTTATTTGTCTTCCTTATCTCATTTCGCCAACCAATCCTTCCTCTATGATAACGTTAGCGAAATGAAGGCCATACAGTGGCTCCCCCTCAACGGAGCACGCTCAATTTAATACTGATCCCACCATTACTGCTGGCGCCCGTACTGCAGCAATGTCTGACACCACAACCCGCCCGGCACCAGCGCCGGCGCCGCCATCTTGTAAAAGACGCGCTCAGCGACAGCAGCGCCCTCTATCCACAGTCCCCCAACACCGAGACGCTGCCAAATTCCGCCAGCAGGGGGCAGACTGCGAGAGGCGCCACCTGGTGCCACTGATTAGATCCCCGAATGAGGAACCGGAAGTGTCGAGCCCCCGACTTCCGGTTCCGGTCGTCGTTGGCCGCCAGATGGCAGCACTGTTAATACGAGCCATCAGTGCTGCGTTAAGGACAGGGCGGGTCAGCTGGGCTCGGTGAGGCTCGGAGGGGGCTCGGGGAAGGGTGCGTCTAACTTGGCAATCACGAGCGCGGCTCACAAGACCCGGGGAGAAAACCTGGGGTCTCCACGCGGGTCATCAGAGGCTGCGTGGACTTGTGATCTAATGTGAGGCCGCGCAAAGATTGGCAACGTGTCGTAGAGTAAGATGGGAAGTAACGGCTCAGTTTCCACTATACCAACTCATGCTTCTTTATCTGTTTCCGGTAAGTGATGTTCATTTTGTGACACAGTCACTTGGAGATAGGCCGTGAAGTGTACGGAGTGTTTTATCATTATGTGTAGCACTTTTCACATCTCCAATGTTAAATCTACTGTGCACAACATTGGCAACGTTTCCAAGGCGGTTGATATCACACGTTCAAGAAAACAACCAGTTAGAGTATGGGAGCCTGGGGTTCATGGAATAATCGAGGCTCGTACATGAAGACCCTTTTCTGTACCTTGTACAAGGGTTACCGTCTAATGATATTTAATTTCGTTCACTAAGACAGTATTAGCCGTCTATAAGTGTTGAATAAAGTTGACCCACATCGTTCCTGGGTCTCGTAGGCATAAAGAAAAGGGTCTACATGTACGATCTTGGATTATTAAACGGGCCCCAGGCCTTCTGCCCCCGCCAGCATGGTGCTGGGAGAGTGGTCACTATGCTGGGAGAGTGTACCAGTCTACGTCTCTATTAGTCGACCTAACCAGGTAATTGGCCCATAGATCAGCTCCGGTTATTGATAACAATAAGTGCGGCTGTTTTACGACGTACAAACACCAGGGCCGTATGACGGCGAGATTGAGTGTGAAATGAGGATGATAGACAAGCGGCAATCACAGCGGCACAGCTGAGCCTCAAACCCCGGAAAGTGCAATCGGAGGGCCAGGGGGTGGGAGGTATTTATCACCCACCTATTACAGATTCGTCGGCAGAGAGTGCCTGGAATTGCTACCCGGAGATCCTGGCATGTTAGAATCTCCGGAAAAATAAAGTCCCATGCATATAATGTTGTCAAATTATCATGAACGTCGAAATAAGTTTCTTGAATGTTCATTCAATATTGATTATTTAGAATAAGTCATGATAATACCATTCGCCATCAGAAATGAAACCAATCACTAAACCAACATGTGGGAAGTTATTGAGTTTTACTTGCGACACCACTTTGGATTTATTTTGATAAATTATAAGGCACAATTTATTCTCGCTTTGTTTTACGAAAAAAAAACAGAATTTGAAAACGAAAACAAGGATTTTCCTTGGAAAATTAGGAGAACTGCCATCTCAGGGTGATCAAGGCCCTGCCACGTGTTGCGCTGCCCATGGCGGGTACGGAGAATGGCGGGTGGTGGTCAGAATGAAGCAGAGGGAGTTCCTGCAGTAAACGGCCATCTTCCTTCCGGCAGGCAATCTATACAGTCCTGCCCCCTAGTGGATGTAAATCACGGGATATTGGTATAGTCCGGGCTGGAGTCACACAGCATTAGACACAGCCCCAGCTAGACTTGATCAAGTCTTTATGAACATTCGTTAAATGATTAAACACAATCGGAATAAATACACAATATTGGTGTGTAGACGTAGCGTGTAGCCGTTTGTGTGTTGTCTTTTTTTTGGATAAAATCGGGGCTCAGATTTTTGAAAAAAAGTTTTTTATTAACATAAATACACAATATTACCATGATTTGGATCTGAGTGGCCGTATTCTCCGCATAGTTGACGCAGTAATACTCCGAGCGATAGCGAGGAGTATTGCGTAGGGTCAACTACAAGGAGAATACGGCCACACAGATCGAAATCATGGTAATGTTGTATTTATTACTCACTTATTTTTTAGATTTAAGCAATAAATATGATCTTTAGAAAACTTTTCAACATAGTTAAGAAGGGACTACTTTCATCTCAATGGGACTACTTTCATCTAAAAAATCCGTATTCTCCTAGGAGATTCCGCAGGTCCGTATCCTACTCAGTAGCGATCTATAATCTCCATAGGCTTAGTATGGAGACTCTGTATCAGGTGGGTAATAAATACACAATATTACCATGATTTCGATCTGAGTGACCATATTCTCCGCGTAGTTGACGCGTAGTAAAACTCCGGGCGATAGCGAGGAGAATTGCGTAGTGTCAACTACAAGGAGAATACGGCAACACAGATCGAAATTATGGTAATGTTGTATTTATTACTCACCTTTCGAATAATTATTAGGAAAAAAATCTTGCAAATGATTAGAAATTCTACCCAAGCGCCGTGCATTGTTTATATAGATAAGTTCCCATAATGCCCGTCAGGTGGCCCAAAAAGCCGTATTCTCCTAGGAGATTCCGGAGGTCCGTATTCCACTCAGTAGCGATCTGGAGTCTCCTTAGGCTTAGTATGGAGACTCCGTATTGGTGGGTAATAACGTTCAGTATTAAGATAAAATGTATATACCTTACTGGTACATCCTCACATACCGCGTTTCTTTGGCTAGAAATATTCCACAAGCTCGCAGAGCGAGTTGAATATTTTTAGCCAAAGAAACAAGGTATGCAAGGATGTACCAGTAAGGTAATACATTTTTATTTTATTATATACCTTCAAATATAAATATTTGATTAATTGCATAAGGAAATATGACAACATCCGAGCTGGATTCAAAGTGTGCTGGTATATCTGTTGACATCTTAGTGAAAGTCAAGCACAGAATATGCTCCAAGTGCATTTTTTACTCTTTTTACCCCTTTAACTCCTGTGACCCTTTGCACGCATAAATTAGCGGAGTGCTGCAAGTCACTGCCAGCTCTTCATAAGTAGGTCAATGTAATTTTTTTCAACCAATCAGAATTTGTATTCAAAGTAGGGTGGTATATCATATTGTACCACCATACTATGCCGGTATATATTTAATACCAATACCCTAGCAGAGGTTGGTATTTGTGTAACATACTGGCACAGGTATATAATAAATTATGTATCCTTCTGACTGGCCCATGAATCAAAGACTTGTCCATTAGGAACAGAACCTCCTGTAAATGTGCCCCCAGTGGCTCCCTGTAACCCTACACCTCCTCCTCCAGTTCTCAGGCCGCCTGTGTTGTCATAGCAATAAATTTCGCCTGCTCCTGACTGTGACCCGATTGAGAACAAACTGAGAGGGTATCAATCTCCCAGCAGATATCCTGACCAGTCGCCAGGATATCTGTATGGAGAGTGTTGGGAATACTGGAGTTAAGCAGCACCAGAAATCCAACACCATTACCGATTGTACCAGATCCGGTATCCCAGTGAAGAGGGTAGCCATAGGATGCAGGGACCGGAGCCAGTATCCCAGCGTGGAGGGTAGCCATAGGATGCAGGGACTGGAGCCAGTATCCCAGTGAGGAGGGTAGCCATAGGATGCAGGGACTGGAGCCAGCCCTGTATCCCAGTGAGGAGGGTAGCCATAGGATGCAGGGACTGGAGCCAGCCCTGTATCCCAGCGAGGAGGGTAGCCATAGGATGCAGGGACTGGAGCCAGTCCTGTATCCTTGCGAGGAGGGTAGCCATAGGATGCAGGGACTGGAGCAAGTCCTGTATCGCAGCGAGGAGGGTAGCCATAGGATGCAGGGTCTGGAGCCAGTCTAACCCCAGCCAGCCCCCAGACACAGCCACCCCCACCCCCTCCCCCTCCCCTTCTACCGCCGTCCTACAATCAAGGGATATTACACACACCCCTCCCCCCGCACATAAACACAGGACCGGCCTGTGTCTATCGCCTTATCGATTATTCAACCCGAATTTCTCCCACGGTAGCGTTGCCATGGAGACGGGGCCCTGAGAGAGGCAGGCAGCCACCTGTGTGCATGGGGGAGGGGGGAGGGGGTGTTCTGACTGACCGACTGACCAATGGTCATCACTGTTACAATGGGGTCAGCCACAAAACGAGGCAGCGTGGTTAAGGACCAATCGGTGAAGGCTAGTCATCCACTTGTCCACGGGTTTGTTTTTCACTCGTTTGTTTGTTTGCTTTGTTTGATTTAACGTCCAGTGAACCTTTACAGGTCCTTACCAGACTTTCTCAAGGTTCTTTTACACCACAAGGGTGGTGATAGAATCTGTGAGATGAATTTATGTAGAAATCTCACCCCTACACATTTACCGAGGTGAGTTCTTTTACTTCCCACATCACATAGACATAGTATGAGAAGGATTGGTCTTTGATATCTACCACTGCTGGGGGTGAAGGAAAAAGGTGGCTGTACACCACACCACAAAGACATGGTATGAGAAGGATTGGCCTTTGATATAGCAGTAAATCTACTACTGCTGGGGGTGGGACTCTCTGTCTATACAACAGTCTCCTTATGGCCTCCTAAAACCCTGTCTATACAACAGTCTCCTAATGGCCCCTAAAACCCTGTCTACGCTACAGTCTCCTTATGGCCTCCAAAAACCCTGTCTATACACTAGTCTCATTATGGCCTCCTAAAACCATGTATATACAACAGTCTCCTTATGGCCCCCTAAAACCATGTATATACAACAGTCTCCTTATGGCCTCCTAAAACCCTGTCTATATAACAGTCTCCTTATGGCCCCCTAAAACCCTGTCTATACAACAGTCTCCTTATGGCCTCCTAAAACCATGTATATACAACAGTCTCCTTATGGCCTCCTAAAACCCTGTCTATATAACAGTCTCCTTATGGCCCCCTAAAACCCTGTCTATACAACAGTCTCCTTATGGCCCCCTAAAACCCTGTCTATACAACAGTCTCCTTATGGCCTCCTAAAACCCTGTCTATATAAGAGTCTCCTTATGGCCTCCTAAAACCATGTATATGAGTGATAACCTTATGATCACATGTTACAATGCTCCTGGCACAAACCCTGCTGGTGTTCTATGCCTCAGAGAGACTGAGAAAACATGGAAAACACATCGCTATAGGCCATGGAATGGGGATTTGAACCAGTGTTCAGTGATGTGAATGAGGCTCAATTTATACTCTTTGCTTAATACAAGAAAAAGACAATGTCATAAACTGAAACTGAAAACAAGGATTTCCTTGGAAAAGAGGAAAACTGCAATCTCTGAATGTCACTTATCTGATCGTTGTCAGGTCTGACGTCACAGAATGACGTCACACAGTGGATGGTAGGACGCTCAACTTACCTGTAATGAAAAAGAAAGACAACTGGTTAGGTCAAGGACAGTTTGATCATTATACAGTATCTTTAATATAACAGTAAATCTACCACTTCTGGAGATAAAGCAGAAAGGTGGCTGCAGTGGGACTCGAACTCAGAACATTGGGGTCCTAGTCCAGTGCATTAACCACTGATTAAGATTTCTCCCATGAGACAAGAAAAAAAGTCAGCAAGGAAGAGGTTCATTTCAAATAAACAAGAATGGGTTTTGCTTAGAGACCATCATGCGCGTCGGGTCAGAGACAAGGGGCCTGTTTAATAATCTAAGATCGTACAAAAAGACCCTTTTTCTGTACAAGGGTTATCGTTTAATGATATATAAGTGTTTTCATTCAGACAGTCGTAGCCGTCCATAAGGTCGTACATAAGTGTTGAATAGACTTGGCCCACATCGTCCCTGGGTCTCCTTGGCTTACAGAAAAGGGTCTCCATGTCCGATCCATCATTATTTAGCAGGGAGAAAGGTGGCTGCACACCACACAACAGAGACATGGTATGAGAAGGACTGGCCTTTGATATAGCAGTAAGTCTACCACTGCTGGGGGTGAAGGAGAAACGTGGCTGTACACCACACCACACAGACATGGTATGAGAAGGACTGGCCTTTGATATAGCAGTAAGTCTACCACTGCTGGGGATGAAGGAGAAAGGTGGCTGTACACCACACCACATAGACATGGTATGAGAGGGACTGGTCTTTGATATAGCAGTAAGTGCTGGGGATGAAGGAGAAGAGAAGCTGCGGTAGGACTCAAACCCAAATCTTGGGATTACAAGTCTAGCGCCTTAACCACTGAGCTCACTCCCCTTCCCTTCCTCGTACCCTCACAATGCTGAATATCTCGTTACATTTGACCAGGTTTTATTCGTTATTCCAGCGCTGTATCTGCTAATAGGGAAATCTCCTTCACCATCACTCATCCATCCATCTTTTCTTACTCGTGTCAATTATGAGCCATCCAATTGGAGCGTGCTAGTAAAACCGGCACAAACCGGCACAACCTGAAGATGTCTATCACGTCCTTTCTTTTCTCAGGGCTTTCTCTGCGCCGTAAAGCTCCGCCTCATCCGATTTCCCACAATCCCCCCGAGTACAATGATCAGGGATGCAGCCAGCCATAAAGTAGAGTTTTTACCCACCCGCCAACACCATCAACGGACAATGATTAAACGCGATAACAGTTAGACGTGCACGGGTCTCATAGGCAATAGATAAAATTAGACAATAATTAAATATAGAAAATAAATATAGACAATAATCAAATATAGACAATAATCAAATATAGACAATAATTAAATATAGACAATAATTAAATATAGACAATAATTAGTAGAGGCAATAAATATAGATAATAAATAAATATATATGATTTTATATATATATATATATATATATCGCGACAGACTATATGCAGTTAGACGTGCACGAGTCTCACAGACAATAGATAAAATTATAAAATAAATAAATATAGAAAATAAATGAATATAAACAATAATTGAATATGGAAAATAAATATATACATATATCGAGACAGTCTATATGCAGTTAGACGTGCACAAGTCTTAAAGAAAACAAATGAATATAGACGATAAAAAAGTATATATATACTGAGAAATCTATATTTATGAGGTGGGGGAGGGGGGTATAAATCTTCAGATCTTTTGCGTACGTCCCACCCTTAAACTAATGCGTACAAAATGGTGAAAGGGGATGAGTCAATTTTTATTCAGAAACTTTTGCGTTCATATTTTAAGTATGTCCCCCAGGAAAACTATACTTTTCTCATTTCCGATGGAATTACTCCCAGGATTATAACAATGCTAGCAGTGGAGGATACTAGCCCACTACGCCAAGAAATCACGGACATTATGTGACTGGAGAAAAAGAAAGAAAGATGGAGGTTATGTGATAGCTTTGCGCATGCCTGGATACAGGGAGACGATAAATTCAAGATGGCGGGTCGATAATGAAGCAGTGGTGATGGTTGTTTACGGCGAAGAGGGAGGGACGGGGGTGGGGGAGGGGGAGGGGGAGGGGGAGGGAGGGGGAGGGAGGGGGAGGGTGGGACGAGAGGGAGGGAGGGAGAGGAGAGGGAGGGGGTAATGAGGGGGGAGGGGGGAGGGTGTGGAGAGGGAGGGTGTGGAGGGAAGGAGGGAAGGAGGGTGGAGAGGGAGGGGGAGGAGGGGGAGGGAGAGGGGGAGGGAGGGTGGAGAGGGGAGGGAGGGTGGAGAGGAGAGGGAGGGAGGAGAAGGAGAGGAGGTTAGAGGAGAGAGGAGAGGGAAAGAAAGGAGAGGGATGGGAGGAGAGGGGGTGGGGGGAGGGGGAGGGAGGGGGAGGAGAGGGAGAGATAGGAGAGGGAGGGGGATGGTAGTTTACGAGGGGGTGGAGAGGGAGGGGGGGGTACGGCTACCGGGGCTGACTGGGTGTTTATCCTGACTCGTGAGATAAATCTCCATACACCACGCGGGTAGTGTAGGGAGGGCGGGGGGGGGGGGAGTCTAAGCAGGATAAATCACGCTTAAATCAATATAAATACAGATAGCCCGACGTACACCCCCCCCCCCCTCTCACACACCCCTCACACAGAGACCAGCATGGCGGGGGGGGGGGGGGGTTATAAACCAGACACAGACTAGACATGAGCACGACTGGCCTCTGATATAGGTGTCTGACGTGTGGTACTGATGGGCAGGGAATGGTGGATCTTTCTTTATCTCACCCCCGGTATTTTTTGTCCCATAGGCTTAACATTGGGAACTCGAACATTGGGAACTCGAATTTGTGGGGGACTCCATGTAAGAGGTTGAACGCACGGCATCTTTCAGAATAATGAAAAATAAAGAATGAATAAATTCTCAAACCATGGCTCGAGAGCCTGGTGTGAAATACAGCCAAGACGCGTCCGTATATAGCGTATATATATATGAAAACAAGTCAATATTCAGCCAGTACATGCACTTCCGCGATGGCGTATGTATAAATAAAATGGAGGTTTTCGTGCAGTGCAGGGTTCGAGAGCCAGGAAACATTGAGCTGAAGAAAACCCCCATTTTCTATACTACTAGCGACTTTAGTTGATGACCAGGGAACTGGGGATTTTCTTCACCACCACCACGTGACCACCATCACGTGACCACACCACGTGACCCACCACCACGGGACCCACCACCACGGGACCCACCAACACGTGACCACACCACGTGACCACCACCACGGGACCCACCACCACGTGACCCACCACCACGTGACCCACCACCACGTGACTACCACCACGTGACCCACCACCACGTGACCCACCACCACGTGACCCACCACCACGTGACCCACCACCACGTGACCCACCACCACGTGACCCACCACCACGTGACCCACCACCACGTGACCCACCACCACGTGACCCACCACCACGTGACCCACCACCACGTGACCCACCACGATACAATCCGCATTTTGCTGCGTCACGTTGGATGTATTTTTAACGAAAATACTCCTTTGTAAGAACTGGATGCTCGCCGGATAAAAACACAGCGGTATTTTTATGTGGGGGACTAATTGAAACTGGGGCCTGGTACAGGGGGCTGGGGGCCGTTTTTAGCGGGTGTCTGGTTCGCACGGAGCGCGGCGGTCTGCGGGATCTTTAATACGCACGTGACTTCTCCGCCGAGATTACTGCGCCACGTGTTTGCGGAAGACGACACCGAAGTCGACAGAGCTAGACACAGGAGAATTCGCCCCGACAGAAACTCGCCCTGGTGTATTTATTGCTCCCAAATGAACTCGTCCCATTTCTCCAAATCGCTCCATAACAATCTCGCTCCGTTTCGGCGAATTCGCTCAAAAAATATCTCGTCCCTGTTTGAGGAAATCGCCCTGTATGTAGAACTCACCCATAAATAACTTGCCTGGATAAAAGAACTCACCCCATAACTAACTCGCCCCATTTATAGAACTCGCCTCATAACAAACTCGCCCCATTTTGAGAACTCGCCCCATAACCAACTCGCCCCATTTAGAGAACTCGCCTCATGACCAACTTGCCCCATTTAGAGAACTCGCCCCATAACTAACTCGCCCCATTTAGAGAACTCGCCCCATAACCAACTCGCCCCATTTAGAGAACTTGTCTCATAACTAACTCGCCCCATTTAGAGAACTCGCCCCATAACTAACTCGCCCCATTTAGAGAACTCGCCCCATAACTAACTCGCCCCATTTAGAGAACTCGCCCCATAACTAACTCGCCCCATTTAGAGAACTCGCCCCATAACTAACTCGCCCCATTTAGAGAACTCGCCTCATAACTAACACGCCCCATTTAGAGAACTCGTCCCATAACTAACTCGCCCCATTTGGAGAAATCGCCTCATAACTAACTCGCCCCATTTAGAGAACTCGCCCCATAACTAACTCGCCCAATTTAGAGAACTCGCCTCATAACTAACTCGCCCCATTTAGAGAACTCGCCCCATAACTAACTCGCCCCATTTGGAGAAATCGCCTCATAACTAACTCGCCCCATTTGGAGAACTCGCCCCATAACTAACTCGCCCCATTTAGAGAACTCGCCTCATAACTAACTCGCCCCATTTAGAGAACTCGCCCCATAACTAACTCGCCCCATTTGGAGAAATCGCCTCATAACTAACTCGCCCCATTTGGAGAACTCGTCCCATAACTAACTCGCCCCATTTGGAGAAATCGCCTCATAACTAACTCGCCCCATTTGGAGAACTCGCCCCATAACTAACTCGCCCCATTTGTAGAACATGGCTCGGGGTCCACTTTCCTGGGCGAGTTCTCTAAAACGGAGCGAGTTCTACTTCAAAGTCCGGGGCCACTTGGTTTCGGGGTGAATTCTCCAGTAACCAATCGCATTACACGAACTTGTAAGACACAGTGTGAGGTACCGAGAGAGGAGGGCACTGAGAGGTGGGTGATAGGATTGGGGGGAGGGGGAGGAGGGAAGAGGGGGTGAGGGGGTGAAAGGGGGAGGGTGATAGGATTGGGGGTGGGAGGGAGGGGAGAGTCTGGGGAGAGTCTGGGGAGGAGAGAAGGGTGGTGAGGGGCTGAGGGGGCCTTATTGGATGGACTCATAAAGGTAATGCGTTAAGGGAGAAGGGCGTCACAAGGGCTGGTCAGGGAATGTAGAGAGGCCACTGAGGCCAACGAAAATAAAGCTCGACCATTCCCGGATCCTGTTTATGTCCGATATTTATCTGTAAAAGGATGAATATCTAGTATACCGAAAAATAGAAATAGAGAGAAAAAAGATACCGAAAACTGGCCATCTTATCAAGCGGGGTTCTCACTGAGTGATACATGTTCCTGCGATTCCTGCCCCAAGGTTTCAATGCGGGGGTGGTACAGGAATCGCAAGGAGGGCCTCCACAATATGTCTGATACCAAAATCGCAAGAGATTTCGTACATCGGAGAAGGACATTGGTCGGCGACGATTGCCCCTGGCAACTCGGGGTGATGAAACATTACCAAAGTGGCCCAGAAAATCATTGTGTACCAGTAGAAGGGCCGGAAACTAGGATCGCATAGTAGTAAAGAAGAAACCAACGAGTCTTGGTTAAAGTTGTCGTTCTTCACGAGTTTAATGCGGTGTGATATGAACGAGGCAACAGCCGAGTGGATATCATGTACATTCAAAGGAGTCCCAATGTTAAGCCTATGGACATTTATTCAAGGGGTGAGATAAACCCTTTTCTATATATCATAGAGACCCAGGGTCGCTGTGGGTCGAATCTATTCAACACGTCTGGACGACCTTATGAACGGCTAAGCCTGCCTTAGCGATCAGACTTAAATATCATTAAACATAACCCTCGTACATGGTACAGAAAAGGGTCTTCATATACGATCCCAGATTATTAAACAGGCCCCTGAATAGCAGGGTACATCGTTGCCATGAAATGCCCCTGGAGGTGTAAAAACCGCTCAGTGTGGATCCTCAGGGGTGAGATGCTATGAGGTAGGGTGTGACCCTGACAGGGTATGTCGGGGTTTGTTTGTTTGTTAGTTTGGTTTGATTTTACGTCCAGCCAACCATTATAGGTCCTTACCAGACTTTCTCAAGGTTCTTTTACACCAGGAGGGTGGTGATCGAATCTATGTGATGAATTTAGGTAGAAATCTCACCCCTACACATTTACCGAGGTGAGAGTTCTTTTACTTCCCACACCACATAGACATGGTATGAGAAGGACTGGTCTTTGATATAGCAGTAAATCTACCACTACTGAAGGGTGAAGGAGAAAGGTGGCTGTACACCACACCACATAGACATGGTATGAGAAGGACTGGCCTTTGGTATAACAGTAAATCTACCACTGCTGGGGATGAAGGAGAAAGGTGGCTGTACACCACACCACATAGACATGGTATGAGAAGGACTGGCCTTTGGTATAACAGTAAATCTACCACTGCTGGGGATGAAGGAGAAAGGTGGCTGTACACCACACCACACCACACAGACATGATATAAGAAGGATTGGCCTTTGGTATAACAGTAAATCTACTATTGCTGGGGGTGGGACTCGAACCCACAAACTCTTACAACCTTGGGGTTACAAGTCCAGTGCTCTAACCACTGAGCTAACTGGGAGTGTCTGAGGCAGTGGGGGTGAGGAGGGGGTGTGTTAAGGGTAGCGGGGTGAGACGGGGGAGTGTCGGGGGTAGCGGGGTGAGTCAGGAGGGTGATGGAGGGGCGTTGAGGGACTCGCCCGACACGGAAACTCACAGGGAGGATATTACCCGGATTTAATTGGACGACACGCTTTCCTAATCACTAAACCCTCTGGATCCCCGATTATCGCTCACGATCTGCCGCCCTCCGCGTGACCCCTGCTGACCTCTACGTGAAGGAGGTCACACAGGGTGGGCGGGGGTTCACGCATGGATGAACACACGCCACCTAGCGGAGGGTAGAGCAGGTTTAACCAGAACGAGGCTGATCAGAGACATGCGCGCTAGGCATCGGAAATAGATGAGACGCTGAGATTTTTTTCGTGGGAATTCTAAGGGACAAACAAATCATTATATCTATCCCAGTCCTATGCTTACTGACCTCTGCTCAGTAAATTATACTGAGCAGAGGTCAGTAAGAAGAAGACTGGCGTGCACAGGTGTATACTGAAGAACAATGATAAGCATAGTAAGTGTACCTCAATTCCATCTGTTCCTCGATATTTTGATTGGACATATTCACAGAGTTCGAACCAAAATATCTCATATTTCATTCAGGCACACTAACCATGTCTCCATATATTACTAGACAATAAACGATGGTTTTGTGGACAGGCGGTCGTAAACCAGTTGACGCGTAGTAATACACGAGCGCTAGTGAGTGTTTTACGACGTCTACATTGAGTGGTTTACAGAGCCACCTGTCCACGAAACTATTGGTTGTTGTATCTATTATCCATCTTTTTGAATAAGTTATACGCAATACTAAGTTGCCATATTAGAGAGTATAACCATAGGCACTATTTCTTTGCTCTATAGCACAAAGGGACTATTTTACCCGTATACCATGGCTTTGAGGCCGTATATAACAGATTTGAATCTGTATTCCACAGTTATGGTATCTGACAGGCTTTATATAATGGGTCGTAGTTACCTGAGTCCCCATACATATCTCACAGGTTTTATATAATGGGTGGTGGTTTACTGAATCCCCATACATATCTCACAGGTTTTATATAATGGGTTGCGGTTTACTGAGTCCGCATATATATCTAATGGGGATTTCGTATACGATGGAAACTAATGTGTCGCCATATATTCTCAATGGGGTTTTTGTATATGATGGATAATAAACAATGGGTCGTGGTTTACTGAGTCCCCATACATATCTGACAGGTTTTATATAATGGGTCGTTGTTTACTGGCTGGTTTTATATAATGGGTAGCGGTTTACTGGCTGGTTTTATATAATGGGTAGCGGTTTACTGAGTCCCCATACATTCTCAATGGAGATTTTGTATAGATGGATAATAAAAGACTAAACCTCTCATCAGGCTCCACCCTTACCCACAGTTACAATCAGCACAGCGACCCGGCAGTGTGTTATCTCACTCAGTGAGCGTATCTCCCTTATCTCCCTCCTCCAGCATCAGCGCCCCGCGGGCTATCCCGCCAGATGGCGCCCCGAGCGAGGTGCATTCTGGGTACAGGGTGAGTACAGGGTGAGTCTGGGGTGTGGGGTGGAGAGGCTAGGGACGCGGGCATGGAGGGGTGATGGAGCAGGGGTTATTGGTGTTATAGAGTTATGGTAAGTGGGCGATAAAAGATGGATTCTTTCTTTCTGGTATCATCGCCCAACCAGGCTGTATGGGTACTATGTTTCTGGTATTATCGCCCAACCAGGCTGTATGGATACTGTGTTTCTGGTAATATCGCCCACCCCGGCTGTTTGGGTACCGTGTTTCTGGTAATATCGCCCATCTCAGCTGTATGGATACCGTGTTTCTGGTATTATCGCCCACCCCGGCTGTATGGGTACCGTGTTTCTGGTAATATCGCCCATCTTGGCTGTATGGGTACTGTGTTTCTGGTAATATCGCCCACCCCGGCTGTTTGGGTACCGTGTTTCTGGTAATATCGCCCATCTCAGCTGTATGGATACCGTGTTTCTGGTATTATCGCCCACCCCGGGTGTATGGGTACTGTGTTTCTGGTAATATCGCCCATCTTGGCTGTATGGGTACTGTGTTTCTGGTAATATCGCCCATCCCGGATGTATGGGTACCGTGTTTCTGGTAATATCGCCCATCGCTTCATGCTCAAAAGCTTTAAAAACAAAAAGCCCAGAATAAAATTCATGTCAAAGGAGACTACAGACAGTAATTATTCCCCTTCCTTTTTAATTCCCTTTTTCCCCAGTTTGGCAGATCAGTTAAGTGGCAAGTCGACAGGTTTGTGGGGGAAGATAATTCCTAATTGTGACATTATTTCATTTCCACGCGTGAAGAAAAGTAAGTTCGCCACATTGTGAGCTGAACTCATCGCCTTTTGACAGATCTTCACGACCAAAACCAATTAAACACCAAAAAAAAAAAAGATTCAAAACCTGAGGCACCCTGAAGCTCCCTCCTGCTCTAAGACTTTTCTTTAATGATTCTCACCTCTCTCCAAGCTGTGAGATTTCATATTATCCCAGGACATCTTTTTCAGGTGGAATTTACTGCCTTTATTACAGGGATGCCAGCAACCTTTGAAGAAAATCCCTGAAAGTCATTTACAGCGTCTACATTGAACAAGCTTACTGGGAACTCAAAATTAATGATAGCTGTGTACCCTAGTGAGTAGGACTGGTACTACAGCGGATGTCTTCTTTTGCCCTATTGATGTTATAGATACCAAATATCTGCTTGGGAGAGTGTAGTAAAAAGAAAAGAACCAACATTTTTCACGGGTTTGATGCAGAGTGATATGAATCAGGCGACATCCGAATGAATATCATGCAGCATTCAAACGAGTTGGAGAACAACGACTTTGACCGAAACGAGTTGATTTCTGTATTTTTCTCACCCCTGTACACACTAAAAGAATGGATAACACACAGGATATAGACCATGGAGAACGGACTGCAATACTTGTAGGGGCATGGAGAACGAGTTCCCAATGGTAAGCCTATGGATATTTATTCCAGGGGTGAGATAAAACGCCCGTTCTAGGTGTTATCTATATATCTCAAGTGGTTTGTATGGTAACTGCTCAATGGTTTTAGGGATTTCGGGGATTTGCATCCATGCATTATCTATGGGGAACTTGTCAGGAAAAACCCTGAAAATCACTGAGCAGAAGTAATAATGGACACATTTATAGTGAAATCGGATATATAGACTTCTAGAAATCACAGGGGGTTGCCCACGGTGGCCCGAAACGTGGCCGTTGTCGCCCCAGTGCAAACCTGGTTTGGGGCCGAATTCTCCTTTATTGGGCGAATTGACGAGGGGCCGAATTCGACTTTATGGGGCGACTTGGTTAGGGGGCGAATTCTCCATTATGGGGCGACCTGGTTAGGGGCCGAGTTCTCCATTATGGGGCGACTTGGTTTTGGGCCGAATTGTCTTTTATGGGCCGACTTGGTTTGGGGCCGAATTCTCCAGTATGGGGCGAGTTGGTTACGGGACGATTTCACCCGGCGGCTGAGCGGGTTATTAAGCTCGGCATTTCAACACTGCCGCTATCTCGGCGCCCATTACCAGTCTAAACAGCCGGCTATCTCTGAACCATTAGTCGGTCAATCCGTCCCCTACCCGGACATAACGCCGCCCGCCCTTAGGTCATTCTCCGTCAGCGCAGAAAGCAGGCCCAGATGTCTGACTAGGGCGCCCAGCTGTCGACAGGGGGCGCCACGAGTCGGGGGTCTCGGGTTTCTCAGAAAATTCAGTTTTATCTCGCCTTGTCTGAGGCTGCTGTTACACAGGGCACGTCTGTTGGGTGGAAAGTGAGCAGAATTTACATTCCTTCCACAATTTGATTTCTCTGGGTATTTTGTTCCTATTTAATTTAAATATTATTAATCTGTGTCAGTTTTATCTCACCTTGTACAGGGCACGTCTGTTACACAGGGTATGTCTGGTGGCTGGAAAGTGAGCACGGTTTACATTCCTTCCACAATGTGGGATATTGAATTTTTCTCTGTATTTCTTCTTATTTAATTTGAATATCATTGAACTGATATATTTTGTGTCATTTTTATATCGCCTTGTCGGATCCCGCTGTTATAAAACAGGGTACGTCTGTTGGGTGTAAACTGAAAGCAGGGTTTCTAGTCGTGCCACAATGTGGTATATTGACTTTTTCCATGTTTTCCCCCCTATTTAATTTAAACATCATTAATCGGGTATATTTTGTGTCAGTTTAACCTCGCCTTGTCAGAGACTGCTGTTGTAGTTACATACAACCGCTTTTTTTTTTATCTGAAACCGGTCTATATTGTATTTATTATCCAACTTTCCTGACAAGTGGTGTACCCATATTTCCGTACGCACTATTTTTCCGTATGCGCCACCCGGAGCATACGACATATCCGTATGCTCCGGATATGTAGATACACGCTGCCTGTGTGTGTTCTATGAACACTTTGTATTAGGTGGATATATCTGTATGCTCCGGGTATGGTGATACACACTCCCTGTGTGTTTTCTATGGACTCTTTGTATTAGGTGGATATATCTGTATGCTCCGGGTATGGTGATACACACTCGCTATGTGTTTTCTATGAACACTTTGTATTAGGTGGATATATCTGTATGCTCCGGGTATGGTGATACACACTCCCTATGTGTTTTCTATGGACACTATGTATTAGGTGGATATATCTGTATGCTCTGGGTATGGTGATACACACTCCCTATGTGTTTACTCTGGACACTTTGTATTAGGTGGATATATCTGTATGCTCCGGGTATGGTGATACACACTCACTATGTGTTTTCTATGGACACTTTGTATTAGATGGATATATCTGTATGCTCCGGGTATGGTGATACACACTCCCTATGTGTTTTCTATGGACACTTTGTATTAGGTGGATATATCTGTATGCTCCGGGTATGGTGATACACACTCTCTATGTGTTTTCTATGGACACTTTGTATTAGGTGGATATATCTGTATGCTCCGGGTATGGTGATACACACTCACTATGTGTTTTCTATGGACACTTTGTATTAGATGGATATATCTGTATGCTCCGGGTATGGTGATACACACTCCCTATGTGTTTTCTATGGACACTTTGTATTAGGTGGATATATCTGTATGCTCCGGGTATGGTGATACACACTCTCTATGTGTTTTCTATGAACACTTTGTATTAGGTGGATAATAAAACTTGATATCCAATAAGCAAAAATACTTCCACAACATGACAAGAAAATGCCAAATTACTTAATAACTGTGTATTTTGAGGTAGACGTAGAACTTCCCTCCTTCTCAAGTTCAGCCATGTTGGATTCTTCCCCGCTGGTACCTAAACTACACATTACCATACTCCAGGCACCAGCTCTATACGCCACACGTTTCTACATAGAAAAGCCGTCCACCCCTCAATGGAGACACATAAATACGTCACACTGTGACGTACGGGGTATGTGATCACGTGACTAGGTAAAATTTAGCCATTTTTTGGTATATGATATTATCATATACCTGTGGGTGTATGAACTACGCATACTACCCGCTCCTACCAATGGAGTATTTCTACTCGTACGTCACACTGTGGCGTACGGGGTATGTGATCACTAGGTACAATTTTGCCATTTTTAGGTATATAATAATACGAAAACAGGCTGACTGTCGTCGTACATCAAAATACTTGGTAAAATTATTGATCATATACATCCCTCTGCCTACGGCATCGGGATGTATATGATCAATAATTTCACCGCGTATTTTTGACGTACGACGACAGTAAGCCAGTTTCCGTATATTACGAAAACAGGCTGACTATCTTCGTACGTCAAAATACTTGGTAAAATTTTGACGTACGAATACAGTAAGCCGGTTACCGTATATTACATGAATATTCAAAGTTTTAACATGTTTACCAGTACCACTGACGGTGCAGCACTCGGGTCGCCGCCATGTCTAATTTTAACGACGATTAAGGCGGGCAGACGACATTCACGCCGGGTTAATTATACACGACTAATCGAAGTTTGGCAGCCGCCAGCCGGCACCCGGCGAGAGCCACATGCTAATCGTCTCCCACGCCGGTCATTACGGCCCTGAATAGGTAATGACACAACAGTGACAGCTACGGGCGGAATGACCGGGGTTTTCTCATGCCAGATGTGGGTCTCACGATAATTATCGTACACAACGATATATCGTACACAATGATATATCGTACATAACGATATATAGTCCATAACGACACAACAGTGGCAGCTACGGGCGGAATGACGGGGGTTTTCTCCTGCCAGATGTGGGTCTCACGATATATCTACAGAACCATATAACGTACATAACGATATATAGTCCATAAATACATATCGTACATAACGACACAACAGTGGCAGCTACGGGCGGAATGACGGGGGTTTTCTCATGCCAGATGTGGGTCTCATGATATATATCGTACACAACGATGTATCGTACATAACGATGTATCGTCCATAACGACATATCGGACATAATGACACAGCAGTGAGAGCTACGGGCGGAATGACGGGGCTTTTCTCATGCCAGATGTGGGTCTCACGATATATCGTACACAACGATGTATCGTACAGAACGATATAACGTACATAACGATATATAATCCATAAATACATATCGTACATAACGACACAACAGTGACAGCTACGGGCGGAATGACGGGGGTTTTCTCATGCCAGATGTGGGTCTCACGATATATATCGTACACAACGATATATATCGTACACAACGATATATCGCACACAATGACATATCGTACATAACGACACAACAGTGACAGCTACGGTCGGTGAGACGGGAATGTTCCCATGCAAGATATGGCTCTCACATAACAATGTATCGTATATAACGACATATCGTACATAAAGATGTATCGTCCCATAACGACATATCGTACATAACGACACAACAGTGACAGGTACGGGTGGAGAGACGGGAATGTTCTCATGCCAGATATGGGTCTCAAGATACATATCGTAAACAACGATGTATCGTGCACAATGACATATTTTCCATAACGATATATTGGACATAATGAAACAACAGTGACAGCTACGGGCGGAATGACGAGGGTTTTCTCATTCCAGATATTGGTCTCATGATATATTGTACACAACGATGTATCGTATATAATGACACAACAGTTACAGCTACGGGCGGAATGACGGGGGTTTTCTCATGCCAGATGTGGGTCTCACGATATATATCGTACACAACGATGTATCGTACACAACGATGTATCGTCCGTAACGAAGTATCGTATATAACGACATATCGTCCATAACGTCCACAACGACATTTCATAGAGTGACAGCTACGGGCAAATACAGGGGGATGTTCTCATGCCAGACATGGCTGTCATGATATATCGTCCACAACGATGTATCGTACACAATGATATATCGCTGCCAACAGCATATTGCCTACAACGATAGATCACTTACACTGCCACCACCTCCAATAACATATCGCTAGGAATGACATATTGCCTCCAACAATATATTGCTTCCAACATATCTCCTCAACGACGACAGCTTGCCTCCGATGACATATGGCCTCCAATGATATCTTACAATAATATCCATACAATTGCAACGATATCTATACAAAAACAATAATCTATAAATTGGAAATGGGACCAAGGTTTTTCATGGAAAAATACCATCTCTGTTTTCAATAGGGAATCAACGTCCGATTTCAAAGCAGGTTTCACCAAATTTGGTTTGCGGAAACGAGAAAATGTTGACCAACAAAATCCTCCTGCGGCGAATTCAAACTGGGTTGATTTTACCATTGATAAAAATGGGTCACGAGTCCTAAAACGAGTCAGTCGGCACTGAAGAAAAGGCCTCGCTTTGCCTCCAACAATGATTTCTATGGTCGAACCACTCGGGGCCTCTCCGCCAACTGACTTCTTACAGGAACCCAACAGACATCTTTTTGAGAGTTTTTTTCCTTTTCCCCGCGGGAATCGCACAGTGATTCCGGATGCACCTGTTTGTGTTGGAGATAATTAATTGATGTTATGAGAGGAATATGTATCCTGATGATAAAATCAGTGGCAGCAGGTCCATCTGAGGAGAATCGAGAACCCCATTCCGTTCCCCTTAATTAATACTCGTAATTAGAAGTGATCGTTTCCACGACAAATACCGGTTTCTTTCTATGCATTGATCTCATCGATTAATCATCGTCGTCAATTAAGTTCTCATCCTCAAAGCTGGATTACTTTTTTTCAGTGATATATCAGAATAATTTTCTCACATCTATAGAGTTGGAGTAAAGTCTAGATTCAGTTGCAATACAGGGTTTACGGATTACAGTAAGGAATCAATGGAAAGCTGAAGTTGGTCCACAAATTGGTCAGTGGGGGCTCATGGACTGTGGTTGAATTGGGTAATTTAGCACTTGGTATGGCAATATTATGCGAACTCTTTCGAGTTCAAAATCGGGACCCCAATCCTTCGTAATCGGGCCCCGATTTCTTCGAAAATTTCTTCAATATTACACAAATAAATTACTTTTTGATTCTGAAAATGAAAAGATGAATTTCAAATGGAAACATCCACCAACTTATCTCTGATGGTATGTTGTTGCTACAACAACTATTACTCAAAATACTCATTGTTTTATAAATGAGAAATTGAGCATTTTTATCAAACCTTTAGAGCCATATGCGCACACCCTGTATCTGCTTACAATACGAGGGTCCTTGCAAATTTCAGGCAGGACTTCCAGGAATTTCCTGGCCAAAACCTGCCCAATATCTCCATGTATTTCCTGGCTCACACATGCTGCTACTGTCAACTGATTTCCGGTAGGCGAGCTCCTCAATTTCCTGGGGAACTTCCTCAATATGGTTCTTGCATTAACGTGGTCACTCCTATAGGGCATATAGCCTATGAGCTATGGGGGCTGCCATGACAGAAGGTGTTCTTCACTAATGGAGGTGAAAAAGTAGGTGTTCTTCACTAATGGAGGTGCAAAAGAAGTGAGAGATAATTGGGAAGTGTAACAACTCTAGTTTTGCTCACATATGTAAATAAAGTGTTTCATGTGAAAAACATCATGTCCCAGTTTAATCATTAAGTCATCCTGCTCTGGGAAGGGTGTAGAGAGTCAAGGGAACCACGGTAAAACATTGAATGGCAGTTGAATTTTATGAGAACAAAGAGCCAGAATATAGATCTGTCCCCTTGGAAGGGGCCTGCCATACTGCTAGCTACCTTCTAGTGACTGTTTCATGGACTAACAATGGCTCTGTCCGCTATAAGGTCCTGACACCAATCTGGCACTAGCTTCATGTTCCCTCCAGAATTTAAATAGCATTTAAATAGAATCATAGATAGAAATGTAAGAATATCAATCGATAAGATAATATAAATTCTGCAATAAAAGTAGTTATAAATAATTCCCTACAGCCTTAATATCACTGTTAAGTGGTATTCTAAATTACCACGGTAATTCTATTCTGACATTTTATTAAGATCGATGCTTCATTTAAAGAGGTGCCCTGGTGCTACAGAATATAGGCTGCCAGCCTGGGCCAGCTAGACGGCACCAGGAAATACTCGCTGACCAAACTGAAGTCTCATTCTACAATGGAGCTAATTGACGGGAGTGGAGTAAATGTCAAGTCGTTCCTGAGGTATCCTGAGACACGTCACCGGTCTGTGTTCCCGTTCTCTGACTGGTCCGTCACATCTCTGACCTCCTCACAGCGAAACAGACGGCCAGGACTTGTACAACACAGCAACAGAAACTGCCAGGCCTTATACAACTCAGCAGTAGAAACCGCCAGGCCTTGTACAACTGAGCAGTAGAAACCGCCAGGCCTTGTACAACTGAGCAGTAGAAACCGCCAGGCCTTGTACAACTGAGCAGTAGAAACCGCCAGGCCTTATACAACTCAGCAGTAGAAACCGCCAGGCCTTATACAACTCAGCAGTAGAAACCGCCAGGCCTTGTACAACTCAGCGACAGAAACCGCCAGGCCTTATACAACACAGCAATAGAAACCGCCAGGCCTTATACAACACAGCAGTAGAAACCGTTAGGCCTTGTACAACTGAGCAGTAGAAACCGCCAGGCCTTGTACAACTGAGCAGTAGAAACCGCCAGGCCTTATACAACTCAGCGACAGAAACCGCCAGGCCTTATACAACACAGCAATAGAAACCGCCAGGCCTTATACAACTGAGCAGTAGAAACCGCCAGGCCTTATACAACACAGCAGTAGAAACTGCCAGTCCTTGTACAACACAGCAACAGAAACTGCCAGGCCTTGTACAACTGAGCAGTAGAAACCGGCAGGCCTTATACAACTCAGCAGTATAAACCGCTAGGCCTTGTACAACTGAGCAGTAGAAACCGTTAGGCCTTATACAACTCAGCAGTAGAAACCGCCAGGACTTATACAACTGACCAGTAGAAACCGTCAGGCCTTGTACAACTCAGCAAGAGAAACCGCCAGGCCTTGTACAACACAGCAGTAGAAACCGTCAGGACTTATACAACTGAGCAGTAGAAACCGCCAGGCCTTATACAACTGAGCAGTAGAAACCGCCAGGCCTTGTACAACACAGCAGTAGAAACAGCCAGGCCTTGTACAACACAGCAATAGAAACCGCCAGGACTTATACAACACAGCAACAGAAACCGCCAGGCCTTATACAACTGAGCAGTAGAAACCGCCAGGACTTATACAACTGAGCAGTAGAAACCGCCAGGCCTTATACAACACAGCAGTAGAAACAGCCAGGCCTTGTACAACACAGCAATAGAAACCGCCAGGACTTATACAACACAGCAACAGAAACCGCCAGGCCTTATACAACTGAGCAGTAGAAACCGCCAGGCCTTATACAACTCAGCAGTAGAAACCGCCAGGCCTTATACAACACAGCAGTAGAAACCGCCAGGACTTATACAACTCAGCAGTAGAAACCGCCAGGCCTTGTACAACTGAGCAGTAGAAACCGCCAGGCCTTATACAACACAGCAGTAGAAACCGCCAGGCCTTGTACAACTGAGCAGTAGAAACTGCCAGGCCTTATACAACACAGCAGTAGAAACCGCCAGGCCTTGTACAACTGAGCAGTAGAAACCGCCAGGCCTTGTACAACTGAGCAGTAGAAACCGCCAGTCCTTATACAACACAGCAGTAGAAACTGCCAGGCCTTATACAACTGAGCAGTAGAAACCGCCAGGCCTTATACAACTCAGCAGTAGAAACCGCCAGGCCTTATACAACTCAGCAGTAGAAACCGCCAGGCCTTATACAACTCAGCAGTAGAAACCGCAAGGCCTTATACAACTCAGCAGTAGAAACTGCCAGGCCTTGTACAACTCACCTCACAGTTCAAACTGGAGTAAAACATAAATTCACCGTAAATCTCCAACAAATATACCACCAAATACTACCCTAAAATCTCCAGAGGTGTTGAGAAATCAGGGGAGTGTTTTCAGTTGTAATTATCGCACTTTTGGGGCTGCCAGTGAGAGGTATCATTCTATAGTCGTAATATCGCAGAGCTATGTGACAAATGCCTGTAGCGGGCAAGCCCACGGTGGCCGATTTTCCGAGACTTTTCACGATAATAAGGTAACGATTATCGCTCGCAAATTCACTTGTTTTGAGTAAGAGATCCATCCAAGGAGCGAGGATGTCTCTAGAATGAGGGATGGACATTATCGTAAATAATCGTTGCCCACACACTCGCTCGCTTTTTTTTTAGTACGTTTATTATTCTGGACATCCTACTAGGGTTCGGATGCAACCCAATTTTCGGTAGGCTCCAGGGCCATATTTCTTTCATTCCTTGTGATTGTTATATAGTCAAGAGTAACATATATACAATATAAGAAGGTTTTACCTTCCATATACTATATCGGTAAAGCTAGACATTGGTACAGGTATTAATATTGTGGTATTTACAATGATCTATGTGATGTCAATATCATTACCATGATCCACTATACAATCAGTGTGGGTGGGGGTTGGCTTTCGTTCACTCACTAGCTCGCCCCTATGTATCGCCCATACTGTTAAGACTGAACCCTCATCCCCTGGTTAAGTAAGTACGCTGCTGGGACGAGGTGGCTAATGCTTTCAGTGGTGATTAATTAAGGGAGCACTACAATCTCTGATATTTATAAATCTAGGTCAGCATTCTCCTAGAAATAAGGCGAGGTGCAGGATGCAGACCGCCTACGCACTGCGGCTCACAAGGCACGGCTTTTTGTGCCCGTGCTGAAGGTTAACAAGGAGATAAGCCGGGGATAGTTCATCGTTACAAGGCACCAACAATACAGGGATACTGGGGGCCCTTGAATAAACTACGAGCGATAAAATGTATCTCAGGATTGTTTTTGGGGTCATAGTGTTGTACGAAATAATTAGGGATGTCAGTTGGGGTCAGGAAAAACGTGGAAATATTTTTTCCATGTGGATTTTTCTGTCTTGGAGATACCGGAAAACTTGGAAAATATGTCATTGATGGCCATGGCATGGGGCTGAGGGTCTGTGGGGAGGTCCAAACCACTGGGTAAATCAGGCTTAATCATTGTTATCTTTGTTTGACACAAGGGAAAACAATTACATATACTAAATATGAAAAAGTGGATTTCCACGGAAAAATGGAAAACTGACATCGCTGAGTCGTAAGCATGAGATGTTTTGACAATAGGACTATCATAAAGCTCTTACAAGGTCTTGTATACAAATACGTTCATTAAGAAAATAGCTTCTGTTTTGTAATACAATACTGAATGGATAAAAAAATCGTCCAGGATGTTGTTTATCGTTAGAGTCATCCTATCGTCCAGCACCAGCACCAGAAACGAACGAATTTTATTTAACAACCCCAGGGATACTGGGCCGAAAAGACAATGGGCCGACATGGTGAACATTTTTAATACCTAGAGGCCTAAGGTGTAGACCTTAAGAGTAAGGGAGTAAGAACTCAAACACAGATGTAGTAGGTGCTACTAGGGGTCAAGAACTTAATTGAGTTTAATGACAAATTCTTCAGCTGATATTCAAACAGCAGGTGGCATCTTGCTGCAGGTTGAGCTTGTAAGCTCTGAGCTGTGATTGGCTGTTGAAGCTTGGCTGTTGATGCAACAGCCAATGAGGACTGACCAGTCTGGTTCCGGTCTGTCACACATACCAAGAGGAGTTCTCTTGTCACTAACAACTCAGGTGTCACCTCAGCCACCCTGCCCCAATGTGGCCAGACCGGGAACTAGAGCGAGCGATAATGAGGGTAAACATACTATTCACTACATGGCTGCCGTACAGTCAACATCGAGACAGGGAGGAGCTGCTACAAAATGGTGACCGTCTTAATGCAGTCTTTTTTGGTACTAATAAATACGGATAATTTAGATAACTAAACGCTTCCAAAAGATAATATAATTGATCATAAAAGGAATGTAGAGACGAAAACTTTACAACTTTTCATCTCGGTCTGGGACCAGTCAGGTAAAGCAAGTTACAGCCATAAAAATCCTATCATAGAAACTAGAGCCGGTTCTACCCTTATCATTCAAGTTGTTGCATTTCTTTTTTAGTATTTTCTGGCTGTATCCCTACAGCATGAAAATACTTAAAAAACGAAAAGCGGAATTTCTCCAATATGAGCAGCTCATCTCTCCACACTCTAAGAAGGCGATGCCGCGTGAGTAGTTCACGTTTCACTGCTGCTGAAACAGCCTGAAAGGCATATCCTACAATTCACAGTGGCGCCACCTGGTGATTTTTAAATAATGTCAATTATTAGACCAAAACTGGTTTTTTTTTATTCATTCTAATAATACATGAGTAGATTGAACATTTTGTAACGTTTATCCAATTTTAGTAGGTAAAATAGACCAATTCACATTTGTTTGATTCACATAGGAAATGCACTGAAAAATATGGTTTTCTTCAATTCTTTTCAAGACAAGTACGGTATGTTTTCAAATCCTAAATGAGAAGTACTATATCTGTACTATATTCTGTGAAAATTTGAGGAAAATGACATGGGTTTTACTATGTGAAGAAATACTTTTTAGAATTTCTATATATTCTTATATAAAATTATCATGACATTGATCTATAAATCAAAAACTAGTACGGTGACCCCCAATTTTTAAGTTAGATATGTGTTCCGCAACACGTGGAGAACATCAAATCAAAATTTCAGGAAATTACCATGGGTTTTCATTTTCAAGCCAAATTGTCCGATATGTTTTTAAAAAGCGGAGAAATACGGGCACAAAAACAGCCTTCAATGTTCTCGGATTATCCCGTCTCAGAGCCGTGGTGGGGAGAGAGGGAGTTCTGGTTATGTTCTCTGTTTCTCAATGCTCTGACTTTGTCCTCAGTGACGGAACTGCTTGGAGCTGCTCGGAGCAGTTCGGAGCCATTGGGAGCTGCTCAAGGCTATTCGGAGCTGCTCGGAGCAGTTCGGAGCCATTCGGAGCTGCTCAAGGCTATTCGGAGCTGCTCGGGGCTATTCGGAGCAGTTCAGGGCAACTCGGAGCAGTTCGGAGCTGCTCGGAGCAGTTCGGTGTTAATCGGAGCTGCTCGGGGCTACTCGGAGCCATTCGGAGCTGCTCGGAGCTGGTCTGAATTTCTCGGAGCTACTCGGAGCCGTTCGGAGTATTAATCAAGGCCAATTAGTAGTCACAAGCCTAACCAGTGTGGACAATACTTTCTCCAAAGTCCAAGTCAAGAAAAATTCTCTCATTCTCCTTGTGAAATCACACAGTTCATTGATAACCCGCCCCCCACCCCACCCCACCCCACCCCCCACCCATCCACATAAGACGTCCACAAAAAAGCACCATTAAAAAAATCAACATATTCACGCCATTTTTCATTTCTAGCCATGTTGAAAACACAATTTTTTGCTGTATTTTCCTTATCTCCTGAGATTCCTTTGACAGCCTCCGCCATCTTAAAAAATGGCGCAACATTCGCTGGTCTCTAGAGTGTGATTAGTTTGCGATCTTGGAATGGGCAACAAGCTAAGCGACTAAATCCCCACTAGATGGCGTGTTCCTATACCTCACACTCACTTCCGGTTCAGCCACCAACATGGCGCCCGGTGTGCTGCGAAAATTGGTTACCCTGCGAAAAACTTGTTTTATCGCCCATTCAGTACTCTCATGCGTCTTTACAAATTCTTCCGTTCAGATATCATGGACTATTTGCCGTACTATCATTTTAATGTGATTTTAATGTAAATGACTGAAAAAAGTATTTCACCATGAGAATTACATGTCGTGATATGTCGTAATATGCTTAATTTCGGAAAATATCTCACTCTCCAATCGTGGACTTCAACACTGTGCATGCTCGTGGGCGATAAAACAAGTTTTTCGCAGGTTAACCGTTTTTCGCATTACACCGGCATCTACTACCACAGCGCCCTCTAGGTGAAGCACGGGGTCACGTGACGTTACGACCTCCGAAGCGCCCTCCAGCGGGCAAAGTGCTCATTACGCCCCAATTTAAAACTGATAAAAAGTCGCGCGTCTGCCACCAGAGCGCGCCACCTGAGTGAGCGCTCTCCAGGCGGATACTCTGACAGGCTCGTGGTGTGCGGGCCTCACAGAGGATGTGATTGGAGAGCTGCTCTTTTGAGCGTCGTCCAATCAGGGCGGGGTTTACACATGAGAGGTGAAGGAGCACCCCTCTCATAAGATCTCACACTCTCTAAGTCGTATTCTGTACAAGGTTCTCACTACACTCTATCGGAGAAGAATTCTTAACGAACTAGGCTTAGAGCCTTGAGAATCCACTGGCACACACTATTCCCGCTATGTGGCATCACTGAGATTATAGGAATCTTTGGTTGCATTGATGTACGTCTTTAGCACGGGAGGCAGGCCACTGGATTCTCAAGGCTCGTTCGTTAAGAATTCTTCTCCATAGGGCGTAGTGAGAGTACAGAATACCACTTAGAGAGTGTGAGATCTTATGAGAGGGGTGTAGTGAGAGTACAGAATACCACTTAGAGAGTGTGAGATCTTATGAGAGGGGTGTAGTGAGAGTACAGAATACCACTTAGAGAGTGTGAGATCTTATGAGAGGGGTGTAGTGAGAGTACAGAATACCACTTAGAGAGTGTGAGATCTTATGAGAGGGGTGTAATGGGAGTACAGAATACCACTTAGATAGTGTGAGATCTTATGAGAGGGGTGTAGTGGCAGTACAGAATACCACTTAGAGAGTGTGAGATCTCGTGAGAGGGGTGTAGTGAGAGTACAGAATACCACTCAGAGAGTGTGAGATCTTATGAGAGGGGTGTAGTGGGAGTACAGAATACCACTTAGAGAGTGTGAGATCTTATGAGAGGGGTGTAATGGGAGTACAGAATACCACTTAGAGAGTGTAACATCTCGTGAGAGGGGTGTAGTGAGAGTACAGAATACGACTTAGAGAGTGTGAGATCTTATGAGAGGGGTGTAATGGGAGTACAGAATACCACTTAGATAGTGTGAGATCTTATGAGAGGGGTGTAATGGGAGTACAGAATACCACTTAGAGAGTGTGAGATCTTATGAGAGGGGTGTAGTGAGAGTACAGAATACCACTCAGAGAGTGTGAGATCTTATGAGAGGGGTGTAGTGGGAGTACAGAATACCACTTAGAGAGTGTGAGATCTTATGAGAGGGGTGTAATGGGAGTACAGAATACCACTTAGAGAGTGTGAGATCTTATGAGAGGGGTGTAATGGGAGTACAGAATACCACTTAGAGAGTGTAACATCTCGTGAGAGGGGTGCACGGCGGGGAGAGTGAGGGAGGGTCGGGATGTCTCAGTGACTAGTCACCGCAGCCGGAGAGATAAATCTCCACTCTCAGGTACTCTCATCGTCCCCGTTTCTTTGACTCGCCGTTTTTATCGGCGCTCTTTTGTTTTTATGACCGGAAATACAAGTCGGGAGAACTGCGGCCGTTACTTCTCTGGTGTATGACGGGACTGTCTCTACAGACAGGGGACTGTCTCTACAGATGACGGGACTGTCTCTACAGACAGGGGACTGTCTCTACAGACAGAGGACTGTCTCTACAGACAGGGGACTGTCTCTACAGATGGCGGAGGGGGGGGGGATTCTCGTAGTAGGTATGAACGGACGGATGGACGACCTCTGAAGAGACAGTCCCCTCATCTGTAGAGACAGTCCTCTGTCTGAAGAGACAGTCCCCTGATCTGTAGAGACAGTCCTCTTGAGAAAGGTTGCGGCAGTGGGACACGAACCCACAAAGTCTGACAACCTTGGGGTTACAAATCCAGTACCTCAACCCCTGAGCTAACATCCTTTTAAGAGATACACAAAACAAAAGCTCAAAACTAGGCTGCTTATTGATGTTTAATTACTAAATTTTAAATAACTTATGGTATCTACAGGAAATTCAAGGCATTTAGATTCGTGTAGGACACGGGTCCGCAGATTTACTTGTTTTAACAAAACAACAGGACTAACGGTATGGAATCCCTGTTTTTCCCGAGATTAACACATGTACAATCTGATTATCTTACTACTATTACGAACAAAGTTGTTTATTGAAGTGTATGAAAGGGTGACATAAAGAAAATTGTCAATCGTGTTTACTACTTGATGTTCATACTGTTATACTAGCCATAAGACTGATAAGTTGAATTTATTACTTTAAATGTAAACGGACTAGTTTGAAAGCCATGTAAGTCCATAATCTGGACAATAGGCATTACTAGGATTTTTAAAACTGGAGCCAGCGGAGGATAGGCTCTATTTGGCCAAGCTGTTTCACTCCAGTATAAATAAAAACCTTTAAAAAAAAAAAACTGCCTGTGAATTGTTCAATGACTGGAATAGCACAGAAATAGGCCCCCGGCCAGTGGCGCCATCTCACAGGTCGCAGTGGAACTCTCAATGATAGCTCTAGAGGAAGGCCATGGAAACAGTGTAGGTTATGTGCCAGTATCAATCATGGATGCAAGTTCTCTAAATCTAGAGGATGGCCAGGGAAACAGTGTAGGTTATGTGCCAGTATCAATCGTGGATACGAGTTCTCTTAATCTAGAGGATGGCCAGGGAAACGGTGTAGGTTATGTGCCAGTATCAATCATGGATGCAAGTTCTCTAAATCTAGAGGATGGCCAGGGAAACGGTGTAGGTTATGTGCCAGTATCAATCGTGGATACGAGTTCTCTTAATCTAGAGGAAGGCCATGGAAAGAGTGTAGGTTATGTGCCAGTACCCATCATCTATTGCTGATAGGTTATCAGTCAGTACTGATAGTTTATCAAATGCAAACTCGATGGTTGTTTGACAAGTCACTCCAAAAACTGTTATTTGATTTTATTCCCTACTTCAGAATTATCAAAATAAGAGAATTTCTTCTTTTCTTTTTAAGCTGTCACTGATAGCACATATGCCACGTTCTATCTATCCAAAATAATTGAATTTCCTTTCCCATAAATCACTGATAAGACAAGTGTAAAGTAAATAAATGATCACTCATGGATTGTGTTGGGAATTCTACTGTTTACACTTGCAGAGAGTTTACCCGGACCATAAAATATGAAGAGGCGTCACGAGTTTGAGTCTGAGTTTATTTATGTCACGCATTTTGTTGGCTCCGTTATTTTGAAGTTGAAGACGAGTGACATTACGAAACCAACAAAATGAGTGGCATAAATAAGCTCAGACTCAAACGAGTGGCGTCTAGATTTTATCCTACCCTGTTTCCACATATTTTCAGCATTAGAAAGTAGTGGCATAAACAACACTTTATGTCACACCCGGGTAATCCTATGTTAATCCTATGAAGTTTTTTTATTAGAGGTAGGATAATAATCTGTGGTGCTTTATTCAAAAATCCTGGAGAAAAACGATATTGTACGAACACCAATTAATGTTCTTAGACAATACTCGGTGGTTTTGTGGACAGGCGGCCGTAAACCACGAAAGGTTGATGCACAGTTATACACGAGCGCTAGTGAGTGTATTACGAGGTCAACCGCGAGTAGTTTACAGAGGCGCCTGTTCACATAAACATCTTTTGTTGCATTTATCATCCATCTTTTCGAATAAATTAAAACCGGTAATTGCCATATTAAAGGTTATAACAATAGAATTGCTATATTAAAGAGTATAACAATAGGGACTATTTCTTTGCCCTATGGCACAAAGGGACTATTTTACCCATATACCATGGCTTTGAGGCCGTATACCACAGATTTGAATCCGTATACCACAGTTATGGTATCTGACAGGTTTTATACAATGGGTGGTGGTTTACTGAGTCCCCATACATTCTCAATGGGGACTTTGTATACGATGGATATTACACAATGGGTCGTGGTTTACAGAGTCCCCATACATTCCCATTGGGGACTTTAATACGATGGATAATGAATAATAGCTTGTGGTTTACTGAGTCTCCATACATTTTCAATGATGACTTTGTGTACGATGGATAACAAAAACACATTAGCACTGACGAGTTGAAGCAGACGTCATAAATTATACATCCCCCTCCGCTGTCTGTATGGGAGGGAAGTTTCAACAAATTGGTTTTTATGTAGATCTGAGACGGTGTAGCTGCCCAACCATCTCCAGGGAATACAAATGAGCGGCTGGAATTAGATATCGCCAAGTGCTGGCTCCATTCCCAGAATCCTCGATCTGTCGCTATGTAAACCAGGGCCGCCTAGCACAAGGAAAAGTTTTTAAAAAAAGAAAAAAGAGAGAAATCCCAGACTTTTCATGGGGCGCCGTTCCATATTCTCTGAGGTAAGTGGTTACCGTTGGCGACATCAATTTAAAGTCCCACTTTACTGCTGGCAGCCCACACTCTCTACGACTGAACCTTCAATTCGTTAAATCTCATTAATTACACTAATTACGGTAAGCGCCATTCCAGGTGCCGAGTCGGCGATCCGTCTTTTCCTGCTGGTTGCTGCTGATTTAAGTGTGACGTCACGCTGGTTTCTTTGCTTTATCTCAACCATGGTATATTTTTCTGCATAGAATTAACATTGGGAACTTGTATCCAACGCCCGTTGGGTATTTAGAATAAAAATACTCAATGGGGGATTATGTCACACATGTCAGGTCAGCTACTCACTACGCTCGGCTAACGCCTCGTGTAGTAATACACAACCTGCCCGTCATGGCATAAACATTGACAAGGCTGACTCTCGTTTGGTTTCTACTTATTTTCTCACCCCAGATATTTTTTCTCCATAGACTTAATATTGGGAACTCGTATCTAATGCCTATTAGATATTTATGAAAAATATCTAATTGGGGATAATGTCACAAATGTTAGCCCATTAGTCAATATTAAGGGTGAGATAAATTCAGAAACCCATGAAAGTTTAGGGTCAGAGCTCGATCCCATCTCATTTGAATCACGTAGTAATTCACGCGGCTTCGCCTTGTGAATTACTATGTGATTCAAACTCGATGGGATACGGGCTCAGACCCTAAACTTTCATGGGTTTCCTCTATATGATCCCCCATCATGTTTTTCATATTCAGTGGATGCCAATGTTTTTCGATGTAAAGAATACCTCAGAAGCTTACAGTTTCAGTTTCTGTTTTGTTCTGGCGGTCTCACCTCCCTGTCGCCCTTGGCACAGTAAAGTAGAACCGAATAACTTTCCTTCAACTTCTTGGTTCCTGGACCATTTCAAACTTTTTGTATTTGTATATTGAGGATCACAGAGAGTCTTTTCGTTTAGGGACTACTGGTTCCTGGCTTCACCATTTCATAAGAACCTGGGCCAAAGAATTCAAATGTCTACGGGACAGGTTCACGTGCAGTATTAATTTCACTGATTAATTTGAGACTAATAAGCAGATTGTGCCGGGACTCTCACCAGTAAGCGGCATATAACCGACCAGAGTATGGCGGCCTATTGTAAACCGGAGCGTCAGTGAAAAAAAGTGGAGATCTTGTTGTGTTTTGTCCTGTATGAAAATTTTAAAAAAGGAAAAAAAATCGGGAGAAGAAATAATATTCCATGGGTGAGATGTGACACATGTATTTCGAAAATCTGTAGAAACAGGGTAGATTATTTTACCAGTGCATGACAACCCTATATCATTTAGAAATGTATCTGTTTCTTTATGGCTGCTAGAATAGTTGTGTGTATATATTCTGTACAATTTGTATCTCATTCTGAAGTTACAAGTCACATTGAAACATGATTTTCATGACTAGTTGACAATAAAATATTCTCCACAATAAAAAAAAAAAAAAAAAAAAAAAAAGGTGGAGACATTTTTATGTAGAATTTGCTGCCTCAAGGAGACCGAGAAAGGATGGAAAACAAGTCATTTCCATCCACGCCATGGGCTGAGGGTAAACAACCATTTTATAGTAATGCATGAGGCTCCAATAATATTTTTCTTCGTTATCTTACATAAGGGGCCATCAATTTCCAATTATGCATTTATTAAAGTGCCGATCTGGTCGTAACTCGATAAGAGCCTGCCATGTTGGGAGATTTGTATAAAAGATTACATGTGACTTTATATTGATTGATGTAGCATGATTGTGGTATTTTGATGCTGAAAAGTGGTATTTACTTGTGTCAACTCTATTGTGTATTGCTTGTATGTTTAGCTAGCTAGTTGCTGTTAAGGGTGCTAAAACTCTCTGTGAGAGATGCGTATTACGAGTACCATGTGCTGGATATGAATGTAAACCGGCATGTATTTGCCTTTTCTTATTCAGGTTAAATAAATCGATCTATAAAAAAGAATCCATCCATGAAGTACGTACGCACTAACGGGGAGGAGGGTGAACTGTCTAAAATTTGGCTCCATTTTTGTTCTATTGCGTACAAGATTGAGATGTGTGGGGGTGGGGGTGAGGGGGGGGGGGTAAAACATTTTGAAAACTTTGCGTACGTACTTTATAAATGGCCCACAAGGACAAATAATTCATATACTGCACGACGTATGTACCTGGAAATGGTATATATGCAGAGATATGCTAAACATATAGAGGCTGAAGAACTACCTAGGACGAGGGGGCAAAGCAAAAGAAATGTTGAATTAAAGAGACCGTTTACAAACGTTTTTAGGAGAAACCCACTATATGAGGGTATGAAATTGTGGAACAATTTACCTATGATTGTACAAAACAGTACTTCCATGTATTCATATAAGAAATTTGTGAAAGCGAAATGTAAGGTGCTCCTGAATGAAGAACCCAACATGCATGGACTACTTGTATCCATATCATCTCATTTATATTATTTATATCACTTATATCACCAATTGTTTATCTATGTACTCTCCTAAAGGAACGACATAGTTGCTTGTTCAATATATCGTATACAGATTGTTGACGGGCACACAAAACCTGCTGATTGTAGACTGCCTGTATGTTATTTGTGAGGGGAAAAAAATACTGTAACGGAAAAGTGGATTTCCTTGTAAAGAAAAGGAGAACGGGCGCCTCCGTGTACACGTGTTGTGAATCGTGAGGCGGACAATTTAACGGAGTGTGCAGCAATGTGGTTCTGATGTGGCAGGGACCTAACAAAGAGGAGAACGTGGTAATAACCAGAAATTACAAACACTAACTGTCCGGGAGACCGGTCCATGTGTATTAGGTGATCGGGGATTTACGACCACAGACCTGTCTACCCGCGTGAGTGCGGACTTAGACTGGCCCCAGTCCTCTTATCTCACCCCGGTATTTTACTCCATAGGCTTAACATTAGGAACTCGTACTCCACGGCCGTGAAGGTAGTGTACCCATTACTCAATGGCTAATTGGGTGAGATATTTAATCAATAAGTGATGTTATATGGGGTGAGATAAAATCAGAAACCCACTCGATGAGAATACCTTGGTCTGCACTCCACCTCGTTTGACCGCTCCGTAATTCACTCAGCTTCGCTTTGTGAATTACTCCGCAGTCAAACTCGGTGAAGAACGGACCAAGTTATTCTCATCTCGTGAGTTTCCTTCTAAGTATCCTATGGCTACCCTTCCGCCTACCTCACCCCTCATTGTTGGGAGACTGGCTCCAGTCCCTGTCTCCTATACACCCTCCAGACGTTACTAAACTCCCTAATATCACCCTGGCTATATAAAGGATCCGTTCCCGACTGGCCGCACCACAGCCGACTGTCCCCCGATGAACAACCGTTTTCTGATTTCTAACTGGAGAAATCAAATATAATTTGAAATATATAAGTAGAAATAACTGAAATTTCCATTTCTGCCATCGGATTTCCAATTTAAAGATTTATAAAAAAAATGTTAAACTGCAATCATTGTGGGATATGGGTCAAGGGTTTATCATAAAGACATAATACAACGACTAGAACCAGCTAACACCGGATCCTGCAAACAGAGTGAATTATGGGATACCTCAATGAGGTCTGTGGTTACTCCTCCACCTACCCTTCCCCTTCCCCCTACTTGCTCATTCCTGGACCTGTCAGAGGAAGGGTACATATTGTAATGCATTTAGCTTAGTATTTATCAAATGTTTACCTACTATATCTAAAACGGTAGAATTTCGTCGAATCCGCTTGAAGTTGCTCCCGTACATAGAGACATAGTGAACCTGACCTGGGCCTGGAGATTGAAGGCCCACGAGAGTGAGATTCTCGTGCAGTTTTAAACTGTAAGCAGCTACTCTTTTTTGTATTTCTATATGCAGACAAGCATTTTCTCTTATGGTTCATTTTGAACCATGCCAAAATCAAAGTTTAGTACTGTAGTTTTCTGATCTACTTTTCTCGTGAGAACCCAATGAGATCTCAACTTTCGCTGGTAGTCTCTGTGGAGTAGTCAGCAGAGCTCTTGCTTGGGAATGCGAGTGACTGGAGTTCGATTCCCGCAGTCGGCCATTCTGTATTTCGTTTTTCAATATTTTTCCCTTTAACTCGGACTCGACGAAGTCGCTAGTTATAATCAAAGACTTGCGCAAGTCTAGTACGGACTGTAGGTCTCTGTCCGCCTTATACGAGGCCCATACGTCACCGTATTGTGTATATTTTCTGTTTTATTATGTTTTTCTTACCTTATTGTTTATATTTTCTGTTTTATTATTATTATTTTTCTTAAGTGACTTCAGATGGTAAACTTCCTCCCTGACCTCAATCTCCTGCCTGAGTACCATCGTGACTCGCCAAACACAGACTTGGAAAAAAATGCCCAATATTACCCTAGACGTAAAATGTGCTTAACGAGTGGACGACAGGTGCACATTAAGCAGGTCCGCATCACTCTCCTAGCAGATTCTCTTGTATGTGCCACAGGTTCAGGGTATGTGTTTGGAGAGTGAGAGGACGCCGGAATGTGGGTCAAGACTGAGCAGGAATGAGCCGACCTCCAAACACATGTTGGGTATAGGGAAAAGGTTGTATGGGTGACCCAGGTTGTGTTAGGAGAGTGGTGGAGAGTGAAGGTCAGAGGTGATGAGGGCAGTCATAACTCAGCACTATGAGTAGCGCGCCCGGACCCAGCAGAATCACCACACACACACATGGGTCTCAGTTACTTGTATTATCGCCCTAAATATGGAGTCTCCATACTAAACCTATAGGGAGTGTGTATTGTCCATCTAATACAGAGTCTCCATACTAAAACTATAGGGAGTGTGTATTATCCACCTAATACAGAGTCTCCATACTAAACCTATAGGGAGTGTGTATTATCCACCTAATACAGAGTCTCCATACTAAACCTATAGGGAGTGTGTATTATCCACCTAATACAGAGTCTCCATACTAAACCTATTGGGAGTGTGTATTATCCACCTAATACAGAGTCTCCATACTAAACCTATAGGGAGTGTGTATTATCCACCTAATACAGAGTCTCCATACTAAACCTATAGGGAGTGTGTATTATCCACCTAATACAGAGTCTCCATACTAAAACGATAGGGAGTGTGTATTATCCACCTAATACAGAGTCTCCATACTAAACCTATAGGGAGTGTGCATTATCCACCTAATACAGTGTCTCCATACTAAAACGATAGGGAGTGTGCATTATCCATCTAATACAGAGTCTCCATACTAAACCTATAGGGAGTGTGTAATATCCATCTAATACAGAGTCTCCATACTAAACCTATAGGGAGTGTGCATTATCCACCTAATACAGAGTCTCCATACTAAACCTATAGGGAGTGTGCATTATCCACCTAATACAGTCTCCATACGAAACCTATAGGGAGTGTGTAATATCAATCTAATACAGAGTCTCCATACTAAACCTATAGGGAGTGTGTATTATCCACATAATACAGAGTCTCCATACTAAACCTATAGGGAGTGTGTATTATCCACCTAATACAGAGTCTCCATACTAAACCTATAGGGAGTGTGTATTATCCACCTAATACAGTCTCCATACTAAACCTATAGGGAGTGTGTATTATCCAGCTAATACAGAGTATCCATACTAAACCTATCGGGAGTGTGTATTATCCACCTAATACAGCGTCTCCATACTAAACCTATAGGGAGTGTGTATTATCCACCTAATACAGCGTCTCCATACTAAACCTTTACGATATATAGCCTATGAACCCTGAGTAGGTGTTCTTCACTGATGGAGGTGAAAATGTAAGTGTTCTTCACTAAAGGAGGTGTGAAAAAAGTGAGTGATAATTGAGAAGTGTCACAACTCTAGCCTTGCTGACAAATGTTTATAAAGTGTTCCATGTGAAAAACATCACGTCCTTGGTTTAATCATTATGTTATCTTGCTCTGGGATGGGTGTAGACAGTCAAGTGAACCACGGTAAAATATTGAAAGGCAGTTGAATTTTGTAAGAACAAAGAGCAGAATGCAGCTTCTATCCCCCCAGGGGGCCCACTATACTGCTGGCCACCTTGTGACTGCTTTATGAACTAACAATGGCTCTGTCCCCTATAGGGAGTGTGTATTATTGACCTAAATACGGAGTCTCCATACTACACCTACTAGGACTGGGTATTATCCACCTAATATTGAGTGTCCATAGTAAGCCTATGGTTTTTCGGGAGCATGTAATTCACCAGGTGAAGATTACAGGGTTGTCGTAATCTCTGACATACACAGAGCGGAATTCAAAGATACATAAGATTATAAGATGTGTACAACATAATGTGTGAGAAGAAAAAAGAGGAAAACTGCTATCTCTGAATGTCACTTAGCTGATCGTTGTCAGGTCTGACGTCACAGAATGACGTCACACAGTGGATGGTAGGACGCTCAACTTACCTGTAAGAAAACAGAGAGACAACTGGTTAGGTCAAGGACATATTGATCATCATCAAAAGAAAATAAAACGATTTCAGATAGTGTTAATTCATCAGAATACATATGTACTTGCATCCTTGGAAGACTTATTTTGTGACTGAATATCCCCAGAACTGGACAGAATCTCTTTAACTCTTTCAGAGACGCACAGACTTGATCTAATCATATAAATAGCATATACATATATATATATATATATATATATATATATATATATATATATATATATATATATATATATATATATATATATATATATATATATATACAATAATGGACTGATTTGAGTACATCTGGCTGTAAAACATGAGGGGTTGATCTGTAGTAATACACAAGTGTTGGCAAGTATATTACGAAGTTAGCATTCAGGAGTTTACAGAGGCACTGTCCAAAAACCATTGTTTGTTGTATTTATTATCCATCTTCTCAAACAAATCACATGCCAAACATACAGGGTACCACTATGAAGCACGGGGAGTGATTTTATTGACATACAGGAGGGCTTATATTCAAACTCCTGGAGGTCTACACTGCAAGCTTGGCTTGTGTGCTCTGTGCTCTGATTGGTTGTTGAACCAACAGCCAATAGGGAATAACCACTCTGTTCTGGACTGACACACATGACTATGAGGGTGCTCATGGCACTAACATCTCAGGAGTTCTATTATTAGAGCGCCCTCCCACCATGTGAACGAGCGATAATGGGGGTAAATTTGCCATTCAAAGCATGGCAGTCAAAATGTAAACATCAGGGAAGCAACAGAATAATCCAATATGGTGACTGTTTCAATTCAGTCATTTTATACACTTAATAAACAAGAGTAATTCTGATGGTTATTTTCTTCCCATAGAAACCAATATTACTTGGCCATAATAGGAGGTATAGACAAGAACTTAACAAATGGTAATGCTTTCTGACGTCACCAAAACAATGGGAGATGGTTTACTGTGGCCCCACTCTCTCCAGTCACCTGACATCCCCCTCCTACCCCGCCACCTGGTGGGGAAGCGGGCAGAGCCTATCCTGGTACCCTGCCTCCCAACATTCACTAAGAAGAAGCCATCAATGCCTTATCTCCAGCACACCCTGCACCCTGTTACCCTGCCTTTACACAAAGTCCACCCGCTATCATCACAGATAACAACACCCGTCAAGTGCCCGTCATTCAGACCACTTACTGCCCTGTCTTACGTAGTGAACGGTTTCTGTCCAGTCTGCTGGTTTCTGTCTAACAACACACGTCAAGTGCCCATAAAGACCACCTACTGCCCTGTCTTACGTAGTGAACGGTTTCTGTCCAGTCTGCTGGTTTCTGTCTAACAACACACGTCAAGTGCCCATAAAGACCACCTACTGCCCTGTCTTACGTAGTGAACGGTTTCTGTCCAGTCTGCTGGTTTCTGTCTAACAACACACGTCAAGTGTCCGTCATACAGACCACCTACTGCCCTGTCTTACGTAGTGAACGGTTTCTGTCCAGTCTGCTGGTTTCTGTCTAACAACACACGTCAAGTGCCCGTCATTCAGACCACGTACTGCCCTGTCTTACTTAGTGAACGGTTTCTGTCCAGTCTGCTGGTTTCTGTCTAACAACACACGTCAAGTGTCTGTCATACAGACCACCTACTGCCCTGTCTTACGTAGTGTACGGTTTCTGTCCAGTCTGCTGGTTTCTGTCTAACAACACACGTCAAGTGCCCGTCATACAGACCACTTACTGACCTGTCTTATGTAGTGAACGGTTTCTGTCCAGTCTGCTGGTTTCTGTCTAACATCACACGTCAAGTGCCCGTATAGACCACTGACTGCCCTGTCTTACGTAGTGAACGGTTTCTGTCCAGTCTGCTGGTTTCTGTCTAACAACACACGTCAAGTGTCTGTCATACAGACCACCTACTGCCCTGTCTTACGTAGTGAACGGGTTCTGTCCATTATCTCACCCCAGATATCTTTTCTCCATAGACTTAACATTGGAAACTCGTATCTAACACCCATTAGATATTTAGGAAAAAAATCCAATGGGGGATAATATCACAAATGTTAGCCCTATGGTCAATATTAAGGGTGAGATAAATTCAGAAACCCATCCAAGTTTAGTGTCAGAGCTCGATCTCATTTGAATCACCTGGCAATTCACGTGGCTTCGCCTTGTGAATTACTACGTGATTCAAACTCGATGGGATACGAGCTCAGACCCTAAACTTTCATGAGTTTCCTCTATAGTCTGCTGGTTTCTGTCTAAAGAAGAAACCAACAAGCTTTGGTCAAAGTCATCATTCTCCGCGAGTTAGATGTGGAGTGATATATGAATGAGGCGAAGCTGAGGGAATATTATGTAGTTCAAATGAGTTGGAGAACGATGACTTTGTCCAAAACGAGTTGCTTTCTGTATTTATCTTACCCTGGTGCACACCAAAAGAATGGATGATACATAGGATATAGACCATGGAGAGTGGATTGCAATACTCAAAGCGGCATGGAGAAAAAGTTACCAATGTTAAGCCTATGGGATAAAAATACCAGGGGTGAGATAAAACACACTCCAGTCAAGTCCTTGTCATGTGCCACTTACTACCCTGCCTTATGGAGCAAGACTTTTCTGCCCATCTTTCTAGCTGTCCTTTGTGAGGGAGAAAATGTTTATGGATATCTAAAATCACATGCATCTGACAAGGATATTTCGATTTATCTCACCCCAGATATTTTTTCTCCATAGACTTAACATTGGGAACTCGTATCTAATGCCCATGAGATATTTAGGAAAAATATCCAATGGGGGATTATGTCACAAATGTTAGCCCATTAGTCAATGTAAAGGGTGAGATAAATTCAGAAACCCATTCAAGTTTAGGGGCAGAGCTCGATCTCATTTGAATTACTACGTGGAGTGGGATTCACACGAAGAGACTCATAATTCCCTCTATATTATCTCACGCCTGGTATTTTTTTCCTCGTGCCAAGTTTGCTTCAATAAAACAAAAATCACATGCATGTCTTCTATTCCGAATATGCATTTTAGTTATGCTTTTTGCAAAGTTCCAAAATAAGTCTATGATTTGTGATGTTAGGGTTTTTAAGTCTATGATTTGTGATGTTATGGTTTTTAAGTCTATGCTTTGTGATGTTAGGGTTTTTAAGTCTATGCTTTGTGATGTTAGGGTTTTTAAGTCTATGATTTGTGATGTTAGGGTTTTTAAGTCTATGCTTTGTGATGTTAGGGTTTTTAAGTCTATGATTTGTGATGTTAGGGTTTTTAAGTCTATGCTTTGTGATGTTAGGGTTTTTAAGTCTATGCTTTGTGATGTTATGGTTTTTAAGTCTATGCTTTGTGATGTTATGGTTTTTAAGTCTATGCTTTGTGATGTTAGGGTTTTTAAGTCTATGCTTTGTGATGTTAGGGTTTTTAAGTCTATGCTTTGTGATGTTAGGGTTTTTAAGTCTATGCTTTGTGATGTTAGGGTTTTTAAGTCTATGCTTTGTGATGTTAGGGTTTTTAAGTCTATGCTTTGTGATGTTAGGGTTTTTAAGTCTATGCTTTGTGATGTTAGGGTTTTTCTATGTACGTATATATTTCAGAGGAATCTGTCACATTGTTAGGAATCTCGAGAAGAGACGGTGCTCTTATTAAAGTGACTGGAACCAAAAGACCCAGTGCCGCAAACATTATGTATGCTACTAAATATAGCTCTAGTTATCCTTGTATAGCACAACTTCAAGTGCGTTTAGATTCTAATAAATGGAAGCCGAGTGTACATGAAGTTGACACTCAGAATAGTGCACAGTTCACTATAGTGTAACTGATCACTAGGTCGACAGACTAAAGCGCCAAATCCACTAAGGCGACCAAGCGAATGCGTCTGCGATCCGTGCGACTGTGCGAATCCCATGCGATAATATTCAATATATTAGATATTGTTGCAAGGCATTCACATGTCCATGCAAATGTCTGCGAACATCTGCGAACATCTGCGAACGTCTGCGAACGTCTGCGAACCCAAATTCGCATGTAAAATCGCCTTAGTGGATCTGGCACTTTAGTAGTCATACATGGAGCAGGGTCTACCCACTTTAAGGGAACAGCAAGGATGTCAGTTGGAGCACCTTGGGGTCAGGAAAAAAAGTGGAAATATTTTCCATGTGGAATCTGTTGCCTCAGAGAGACCGAAAAAAACATAGATATCATTTTTGTTTTACACCAAAAGAAAGAGACATATACAGAAAATAAAAAAGTGGATTTCCATGAAAATAGGAGAACTGTCATAATAATTTGTTTGATATGAGAGTGAGGGTTTTCAGGACAATGTTCGCATCAAACACTGGACTTCCCCCACACACACTCTACACACAACAAACCCGCCTGTGTTTCTCCGTGTCGCTCTCTCAGCGTGTGTGATCCCCCATACAACGACCCTGGATACCTGCGCCTGCACGCACCCCTCAGCAGGGTCCTGTTTCCTAAAACTCTGACTTATATTCACGAAGTCAACACACAGGGAAAACTTCTCACAATGGGCGCCAGGGGGCGGGTGTGCGCGCCGGCGTTCCCACGGCGTCCGTGCGGCGTCCGTGCGCGGTCACGTGGGGTCAGGAGGGCCGCTCACGTCAATAACAAGATGTAAATATTTGTATTGGCTTTGGTTGATTATGAAGCAGCCCCCGGTGTGGGTTCAGTGCTGACAAGGGGAGGGGAGGGGAGGGGCGGGGGTGGGCGGGGGTGGGTGGGGGTGGGCGGGGGAGGGGTGTAGATTTTAGGGTGTTTTTTCCCCTCCTCTCTAACAGGGTTCTCAGATAAAGAACTACTGGCACCTGGGCTGTTTGGTTCTCAAAGCTGCGTGTTATAACATGATGGCAACTAGTTCTATTTCGGCTGGTTACAGGCCTCCCAATGCCCCGCTTCCTCAATATAGTTTTTTTTTATAGGTTTTGAAAAAGAAATCAATATATATAGGTTTTACAGGTTTTTCAAGGCCCAAAACATAGGCTTTTATAGGTTTTTAGGGTAACATATTCAGTATAATAAAAGTCAAAATATAGTAAATCGTTTATTTCAGTTCTTGATTTCTAAAAGCATATATATATGCGTGTTGAGTTTCCAACAGGCAAGGCAGGCTGGCAAGAAGTCACACCAACTGTTGATTCTTAAACACTTTTATGATCTTTTAAAAAAACACGATAATGTGTATTCTTGTCATTTGACAATTTAACTTTGTGCCAAAATAACTTCTAGGATTTCCTGTACACATCAATTTGCATGGCAGTGGAAATATAGGTTTTTATAGGTTGTATAGGTTCCTTTGAAAAGAACTAAAGGCTCAAGAATCAAAATATAGGTTTTTATATTTTTAATTCTCAATGCTGTGTGCATGACATAATCACTACTTTTCCCAATACGTACCATTCATGTATAAAACGAGTTGTTTTATAAACATTTATCTCACCCCTGGTATTTTTGTCCCATAAGCTTAGCATTGGAAACTCGTTCTCCATGCCCATATGAGTATTGCAGTCTCTCCTCCATGGTCTATATCCTGTGTGTTGTCGACTCTTTTAATGTGTACAGGGGTGAGATAAATACAGAAAGCAACTCGTTTTGGTCTAAGTTCTTGTTCTCCAACTCATTTGAATGCTACGTGATATTCACTCAGTTTTCGTGGGGAAAGACGACTTTGATCAAAACTTGTTGGTTTCTTCTTCAGTGCTCAGTTACTTCGGCGCCACTACGAGACAACAAAGCGTTACTTTATAATTGTGTAGAGACAGTTTTTAAGTCAAGTTTCCCTCTGTCTAAGTGCGGCCATGTTGGATTCCTCCCTGCAGTCTCACCGGAGATAAAGGGTGAATAATTTACAGACCACTAGACTTGTGACAGTCCACAATGGAGGGATGTGTATCATACACGTTAGCTCTAAACTGGCTTCAGTCCACCTACTCCACCCCTCCTCACCGTGATACAGGCCTCAGTCTGTGTACCCCTCCACCTACCCGACCCTCCTCACCAGGATACAGGCCTCAGTCTGTGTACCCCTCCACCTACCCGACCCTCCTCACCAGGATACAGGCCTCAGTCTCTGTACCCCTCCACCTACCCGACCCTCCTCACCAGGATACAGGCCTCAGTCTCTGTACCCCTTCACCTACCCCACCCCTCCTCACCAGGATACAGGCTTCAGTCTCTGTACCCCTCCACCTACCCCACCCCTCCTCACCAGGATACAGGCATCAGTCTCTGTACCCCTCCACCTACCCCACCCCTCCTCACCAGGATACAGGCCTCAGTCCCTGTACCCCTCCTCCTACCACACCCCTCCTCACCAGGATACAGGCTTCAGTCCCTGTACCCCTCCACCTACCCCACCCTCCTCACCAGGATACAGGCTTCAGTCTCTGTGTCCTATACCTACCCCTCCACCTACCCGACCCTCCTCACCAGGATACAGGCTTCAGTCTCTGTGTCCTATACCTACCCCTCCACCTACCCGACCCTCCTCACCAGGATACAGGCTTCAGTCTCTGTGTCCTATACCTACCCCTCCACCTACCCGACCCTCCTCACCAGGATACAGGCTTCAGTCCCTGTGTCCTATGCCTACCCCTCCACCTACCCCACCCTCCTCACCAGGATACAGGCCTCAGTCTCTGTACCCCTCCACCTACCCCGCCCCTCCTCACCAGGATACAGGTTTTAATCTCTCTGTCCTATGCCTACCCCTCCACCTACCCCACCCCTCCTCACCAGGATACAGGCTCCAGTCCCTGTACCCCTCCTCCTACCCCACCCCTCCTCACCGTGATACAGACTTCAGTCCCTGTGTCCTATACCTACCCCTCCACCTACCCCGCCCCTCCTCACCAGGATACAGGTTTTAATCTCTCTGTCCTATGCCTACCCCTCCACCTACCCCACCCCTCCTCACCAGGATACAGGCTCCAGTCCCTGTACCCCTCCTCCTACCCCACCCCTCCTCACCGTGATACAGACTTCAGTCCCTGTGTCCAATACCTACCCCTCCTCCTACTCCACCCCTCCTCACCAGGACTCAGTCCCTGTCTCCTATACCTACCCCTCCACCTACCCCACCCCTCCTCACCAGGACTCAGTCTCTATGTCCTATACCTACCCCTCCACCTACTCCACCCCTCCTCACCAGGATACAGGCTTCAGTCCCTGTGTCCTATACCTACCCCTCCACCTACTCCACCCCTCCTCACCAGGATACAGGCTTTAATCTCTCTGTCCTATACCTACCTCTCCACCTACTCCACCCCTCCTCACCAGGATACAGGCTTTAATCTCTCTGTCCTATACCTACCCCTCCACCTACTCCACCCCTCCTCACCAGGATACAGGCTTTAATCTATCTGTCCTATACCTACCTCTCCACCTACCCGACCCCTCCTAGCCTGGTTACAGGCTTTGGCCTGTCAGGCATTGGGGAAGATTATAAAATACACATGTAATTCTTATCATTGAATGTCCATAATCAAAGACTTGGTCAAGTCTACTTCGGCCCGTGCGGCATTCTCCTGTGGTGTTTTACACTAGAGTCAGGGAGGCAAGCCGTGCTTAGAGAAATGAAACCGGTGATAAAACCGCGATGGGAACTATGACTGGGTTGTCTCTGGACTCGTGAAGCACGCTCAGAGCTGTGAGATGTGTGTCTAAAGGTCGCATCACCAGAGTCACTAACCTCAGAATATATTTTTTTAAATCTCTTCATTTTGGCAGCTCTTTTCTGCAGCCTATCCGTTGGCACTTGGTGACCTGGTGCCACTAGGTCGGGCCCCATGTGGCTGACTTACATACAATATATGGTGTAATTCTACTCATGATAAATACACAATATTGACTGACACAAGTGAGGATATTGCACAGAGGCAACTCCGAGGAGAAAAAACTGGTTTTATCTGTTATATAATATTGTATTTGTTATCCACCTTTTCTCCTGACAAGCGGTATGAACTGATATTAGTTCATGGACTTGGATGATTGCCCAGGGATGCCAGCTGAGGTCAGGTAAAAAGGATGAAATACTGGTCATGTGTAATTTACTGCATCAGAAAGACAGATTTGATAGCTTCTAAGTATGTATTTTAGAGCGACCGAACCAATATCGCTTTCATAATTTCATAGTAAAAGAGGTGAAACATGATTCAGAATGTTGCTGTCTGACGAGGATTAGCAGTAGATATGTACCGCCTCTTCCCCCGGCGATGCGACCACGAATAAAAAAAAAATTCCAACCTCAGCGTTTTTAAACAGAACCCCTATGGAACGAACAAACTTACAAAGATATGTTGGATTAGTGTGGATGGGCCGCTAGAAACATGTATTGCAGTAAATAATCAAGGTAGCTTGACTGACTGACATTCCCTATGTTATAAGATAGGGACCATGGATCTTGCAGTTTTACCAACATTATCACATCATACCATGTACCTCTCTGGATTTATTTGTTTGTTTGTTTGGTTTGGTTTGATTTAATGTCAAGTCAACCTTTACAGGTTCTTACCAGACTTTCTCAAGGTTCTTTTACACCACGAGGGTGGTGATCGTATCTATGTGATGAATGTAGGTAGAAATCTCACCCCTACACATTTACCGAGGTGAGAGTTCTTTTACTTCCCACACCACATAGACATGGTATGAGAAGGACTGGCCTTTGATATAGCAGTAAATCTACCCCTGCTGGGGATGAAGGGGAAAGGTGGCTGTACACCACACCACATAGACATGGTATGAGAAGGACTGGCAGTAGCAGTAAATTTACCACTGCTGGGGGTTGGACTCAAACCCACAAAGTCCTACAACCTTCGGGTTACATATCCAGTGCTCTAACCTCTGAGCTAACTCCCCATCAACCCCCAACCCCCACCCCCTCTGTGTATCTAAACATATTAAAGTACTGCACAGATTGCTGTACGCTCATTGGCCATTGCAGACCTTCAGTATGTAAGACAAAAGGTCGTCTGCAAGTAGCCCGCCATTTTTGTCCACATATAAAACTGTGGGACAATTATCAGAGCAGGAATCCAAAATGTCAGAGAACGGGACAGGGTTGTGATGAGCGGCCGCCATATTGGATGACAAAGTCGGCCGGCCAGGCCTTTTTACAGGAAGTGACGTCATAAGGTAGGCATGTCGGGATGAGGAGGAGGTAAGGTTACCTCGTAAAAACGGTAATAGACGCATGGAGATTGCGAGGCAACCTTTACACATGCGCAACACGAGGCAATGTGGGTGACGTCACTACGGCATAGAACTGGCCTCGTTTTCGCTGTAGGGTTCTGTCTGACGATACTGATTTCCTTTTTAGCCGAAACGACATTAATGTGGCGGTATTCTCCCATCTGATTCACGGAAACATCGTCTTCATCAGAATGCTGGCATCATTTTAGATTTATGCACTTCACCGTCCCGATTTTATTGCCCCACAGACAGCCATCGGTCATTACATTTATGTGGGATATGTTCGACTCGTGCCCGCTGGCAACCTGCAGCTTTGTCTCAGTTTTTTTTTATTTACATCCAGAAAAACAATACAGGTCCTTTCCAGATTTTCTCAAGGCTCAGCTTTTTCTCAATGCTTTTACACCATATGGTGATTGGATTTGTGTGGTGAAATCTCACCCCTACACATTTACCGAGGTGAGAGGTCTTTCACTTCCCACACCACACCACATAGACATGGTATGAGAAGGACTGGCCTTTGATATAGCAGTAAATCTACCACTGCTGGGGATGAAGGAGAAGAGTGGCTGCAGTGGGACTCGAACCCACAACCTTGGGATTACAAGCACTTCCCACACCTCATAGACATGGTAGCAATGGCAATTTGGTGCCGTATGAAGGTATTATACAGAACACCGATCTATTGAATCGGTCAGAATCTGGAATCTTTGTAGGTCTTTGTTTGTTGCCGATGGCTAAAATCAACGGGTTGTTTACCATGCAGATAATTAAGTGGAATCATAAATCAAGGTTGGGTCGGCGATATTGACATTATTCTTCACGTGAAGTGCCCAGCTGGTCCTCTGCTCTCATTACTTCCCTCCACCGACAGTAACGACGATCAGTCATTTTTCTATTTAATTATTTCTCTAAAATGCCCCTCGGTGTAAGGTGGAGCTCCCACCACGGGAGAATTCCTGGTCATTCGGTTCGGGTTTCTTCCCGGATATTCAAACCGAATTAATCAAACTGAAAATAAGGTGAACAACAATTCCCCGTCACCATGGAAACCAGTCTCGAAGCGAGGCTGAATTCCGGACACCGGTCTCAAAGCGAGGCTCACTTCCGGAAACCGGTCTCAAAGCGAGGCTGAATTCCGGACACCGGTCTCAAAGCGAGGCTAACTTCCGGAAACCGGTCTCAAAGCGAGGCTGACTTCCGGGAGTTTTATTCTCGCCTCCCGGAGAATACGGCGGAGATGGGGGCCGGGCGTTACCATGGTAACGGCGTGAGAGTAAGGAGGAGGAGGTGTGGAGGGGACGCGTGCGCGGTAACCTAGCAACGCGGTATGTGTTCAGAACGAGGCGGCGTTCCCCGCTCCGTAAACAATGATCCCCGTGTGTGTGTGTGTGCGTGTGTGTGTGTGTGAGTGTCCTGGAGTACGGGGGGGGGGGGGGGGGCGTGGAGGGTCCCACACAAAAGGCCAGGTGGAGGGCCGCTTACCTAAGATTCGTGTTGGCACGGTCGGGGTGTGATCTAACTACCGAGTTCTTCACGGGAAGAAAATCTCTCTCAGAGTTCTGTTTTTTTGTTCTTCTTTTAGCAATCCATCTATCTTTTTATCTAGGTTTACGACATTAACTCGTTTACCTGTGGTATGTAACTGCACGAGCACAAAAGCTTTATAGAGTATTGAATTAACTCATTTACCGGTGTCAAGTCATTACAGGTTTACAAAAGCCGTATATTGTATCAAATTAACTGATTTACCCAGGTCATGTAATTGCAGGTACATAAAGGTCTTATACAGTATCAAATTACCTCATTTACCTGAGCAAAGTAATTACAGGTGGACAAAGGCTTTATAGAATATTGCCCCTGTTGTTGTTGCTCCTTTTTAGAGCGTGCTTGCACGCATATATACATCATCTAGAGACCTAGAGGTTAGAGCGGTCACATATATACACTTTCAGCATTCTGCAGATAACTATCCCTTCACTATCTGCGTGCTATCCACTGTGATAGTATGAAAGGAGCAGGGTGCCAGTGTCTCAGGGTCTTAGAAGCATGCTCAGCTGACCATGACCAATCACTAGAGACCGAACTACCTCATTAACCCACTGATACTTGACCTTGATATTCTTGGATCCTAGACTCAGGTGGTTGCAGAAATAGTAGGTTGATTGGGTTCCATTAAGTTATAAAAAACCATCCATAGACTGAATGTAGCCCAAACCTTTTAATTGTTATTCATGTATAATTGCACGCTCATTCATCAATGATGAACAGTCTATTTGCTCCTAGTTTATAACTATCACTGTTTAGTAGAGAAGCTACCCTACTTACCTAAGTTGATAATTTCAGATCTAACTCAAACTGCAATCCTTTGTTTATCTGCATTGCCTGAGCTAACTACATCGCAACATCAGCCCGGTCCCGCGAGTTCTCGTTAGGATTAATTTCTTTCCGTACCCGCCACTTCCCTTGGATACAGGAACAACAGCCAAAGTCACCTTGAATATGACCAGAGCTACTCCAGTTATGAGACACATTTAATCAGATATTCATTTTTATCTCGCTGATACCTCATTTATGCACAGTCAGCAGTTTTGCTGCAACATACATGTTTCAGACGTGTACGCAGTAAATCATTATGATACACCTGTGCACTAATGTCTCACACTTAATGACCAGTTCGGGGCCATCCATAAAGTACGGGGGAGGGGGGGGGGGTCAAAAATTTCAGAAATTTTATGTATGCCCCTTCTTTGTTCTATTGCCTACAAAATTAGGAGGGGGTGGGGGGTAGAAAGATTTCAGAAATTCTGCGTACGTACTTTATGGATGGCCCCTTGTACGGATTCCGTTCTGCACACTGTGCACGAACTATCAGTTCATGCACTCCGTACCACGTGACATATTGTAAAATGTCATTTTTGATCATTTCCAGGTATATAGTAATGAGGAGACATAGCGAGTGTGTCTGAATTTAAACTGTTCTTTGTTATTCGAACTCGGTGAGTATTTCTAACACAAAACAACACGGAACAGATTCCATTCAGCCACACTAACTACGTCTCCCTATATTACACTGCCTTCCTCTCAATAGCGATTTGCATTCATCAGATCAAATGAAAATACAGAATTTTTTTTTTGAAATCAGTTTCAAAGTTTTGTTAAAAGACACAGTTAACAATTCCAAACAACAATCCGTAATGATGTGGTCATACCATTGCTCCTTTTTTGTTTTTGTTTTAGATTTTCTACCTACAGTGACCAATGGATATCTTGTCTCGTATCTAAGTTTTTTCTTTTCACCCTTCAATGAGTTGCCACCCTTGTATTCCACCTTACTAACATTAATCCATTGTATCAGTGTTATCTTATTAGCATCAAGTTATACAGCTGTTAAATTTACAGAGCATCGTTAGTCTATTTAAGTTGATCATCTAGATCGCTTGGGCTGTTCTTAAAAAAACCTCGTCTCTTAGAAATATTAAATATATTACAAATACTTAAAGCTTTCATATTCGCATCCGTAATATACGCACGGCTAAAAAGGTTCTTTGGGAACGATAATATCAGGACGTTGTAGCCCAATTCAATGCACCGTGCTTTCGTAACCGCACAAAAAAGAGCCAATAAATCCTAAAGGGAAACCGATGCTCTAAATAAAGAAGAAATATGACTTAAGCATCCACAATACCTGCAGGATTATTGGATTTCCAGCAGATTTCATATGAGGGAGGGATCGGTGTGGCGCTGCTATAGTGGACAGAGTCATTGCTAGTTCATGAAGCAGTCACCATTCGGGGGACAGAACCTGTATTCTTGCTCTTTGTTCTTACTAAATGGTACCCTTGTCTCTCTAGACCCAGTTCAGAGTACGAGGACTTTAAGGTTTGACAAAGGACATAATTTTCCTAACATGAGAGGCTCTATACACATACGTCAGTATAGCTAGAGTTGTGACAGTTCCCTATTATCGCTCACTATATTTGGTGCATCATGGGAAATACCCGCCATCTTTCTGGTGCATTGTGGGATCGCACCACCTTTGTAGACCTAGACTAGGATCTTGTCCTATTGTCGCCAGGGCCAGGGCTACGCTGCTTCCCCAGGTATCCGCTAGGGGGCAAGGCAGCAATATGTTGGTAAAACATGCACAGAAAAAGAAACCAGCGAGTGAGCTGGTGTGACTGACAGTTCAAGGTCGTTCACTAGCTAGGCGTTACCTGTCCCATATTTCATTGGGGCAGGGAACCAGTCTACTTCTTTCTCACCTCCAGTAGTAAAGAACACCTACTCCGGGGGGGGGGGGGGGGGTGCGGGGGGCAAAATGGCGGCTCTCGGGGTACATGACCCATCTGCCCTCAGTAGAGGTGTGAAGCGTAGCGCCCCCTATCGTTTTGGCATGGTCTCAAATGACAGCTGGATTCCTATACTAAAATAGGCTAACTAGTAACAGCTACTACACACAAACTGTTAGAGCTCTATCAAAAATCTTTTCAGATATTGATAGAGTGATATCTAATGTACTCCAAACCACAACAGAGCTCAAAAGAGCTCCACGTTTTATGGCTGTTTGGTGTTGTTTAATACAACGTTATTTCTCATAAGTTATGGCTTACAAGCCTCACACAGTCCATTCTCAAGAGCTCCTTCCCCTCTGCTGGCAGGTTTGAAAGTGGCGCCTTGAACCCTGCTGCGATCACATATATATGAGTTGGGTCCCTATAGGGGGCGCTGCGCTTCACACCTCCTCTGATCTGCCCTATATCAAGGTGGTTCTTATATGACCGCTTTACTGTGGCCCGAGTCTCCACTCGCAGGTCTAGTGCAATAACAGCGCCTGTGATTAGTGTTTGTCGTGTGATACTCCCACCTGCCCACTCTCCAAGCCGATACCCTGAGATCAGTAAGGCCAAGCGACACGAGAGATCCGCTAGGAGAGCGTCACCTTGCAGGGCGCTAACGACACTGACACACGGACACCTTGACCTTGGTGAACATGACCTTGTGAGGCATGGGAGGTGTTTCAAGGTCAAGGTGAGGCATAGACCTGTTGGGCTGAAACGATCACTGACGAACTTAGATTGGCCACCACCTCTGTCTCTGACTTAGAGTTGGTCCGATCGCTTTTAGACCAAAGGGATCGATATAAATATCTCGAAGCCGAGTACAATTTTGGACATTGAGGAATATCAAATATAAGACATTATTAGCTTAGATAAGTAATAGCATAGTAACACTATTATGGCCCCTTTATCTAAATCCTCAAAAAAAGAAAATGATATCATAAATAAAAGGACTTTGAGAGTATTGCAATCTCCAACCACAATAGCCTGTATTGCGGGACTAAAGCCACAACTAAAGATATGCTAGAAGAACGAATCACTCTTCCAGCAGAAATTTAGATTTTGGTAGTAGGAAGATCAGCTAGGCGAGTGCAACTCAAGGGGGCGCAGTTCGGATTCCACTAAGGGTGGCCAGAGTACGATGAATGATGAACATCCGTTTGGATATAGGGGACAGAGCCATTGTAAGTTCACAAAGCAGTCACTAGGTGGTCGGGGGACAAACCTGGATTCTGGCTCTTTGTTCTTACGAAATTCAACTGCCTTTCAATATTTTACCATGGTTCCATTGACTCTCTACACCCATCCCAAAGCAGGATGACATACTGATTAAACCCAAGACATGATATTTTCCATATGGAACACTTTATATAAATACATGTATGTGAGCAAGGCTAAAGTTGTGACATTTCCCAATTATCACTCACTTCTTTTGCACCTCCATTAGTATAGAACACCTACTTTTTCACCTCCATTAGTGAAGAACACCTACTCGGGGGGCGTCATGGCGGCACCCATGGATCATAGGCTATATGCCGTATAGCTGTAGGTGACGCCACACGGGAGTGAAGGATACACCTTTAAGACATACAGCGGGAAGTAAGATACCCAGGTCTCTTTCTCTGTGATTTGAGACCTACGGCTGCCTTACCGACTTGCTCATTTATCAGGAAATGAGACTGCTGCAACATGAACCCTTCCTCTGATACTGACGGGCCAAAGAGTCCCGTTAGGAGGTGTGGGGAGGTGTCTTGTGTTCTGTGTAACGTCCCAGGGAACCCGGAGGATATATAGGGTCTATCTCAAACCTCAGCTTTATCAATGGTTTTACACCACAAGGTTGGGGGATCGAGATGAATTTAGGTAGAAATCTCACCCCTACATATTACTGAGGTAAGAGTTCTTCCCACACTACATACACATGGTATGAAAAGGATTGGCCTTTGATATAGCAGTAAATCTACCACTGCTGGGGATGAAAGAGAAAGGTGGCTGTACACCACACCACACAGACATGGTATGAGAAGGACTGGTCTTTGATATAACAGTAAGTCTACCACTGCTGGGGATGAAAGAGAAAGGTGGCTGCACACCACACCACATAGACATGGTATGAGAAGGACTGGCCTTTGATATAGCAGTAAATCTACCCCTGCTGGGGGTGAAGGAGAAAGGTGGCTGCACACCACACCACATAGACAGGGTATGAGAAGGACTGGTCTTTGATATAGCAGTAAGTCTACCACTGCTGGGGATGAAGGAGAAAGGTGGCTGCACACCACACCACATAGACATGGTATGAGAAGGACTGGTCTTTGATATAGCAGTAAGTCTACCACTGCTGGGGATGAAGGAGAAAGGTGGCTGCACACCACACCACATAGACAGGGTATGAGAAGGACTGGTCTTTGATATAGCAGTAAGTCTTCCACTGCTGGGGATGAAGGAGAAAGGTGGCTGCACACCACACCACATAGACAGGGTATGAGAAGGACTGGTCTTTGATATAGCAGTAAGTCTACCACTGCTGGGGATGAAGGAGAAAGGTGGCTGCACACCATACCACATAGACATGGTATGAGAAGGACTGGTCTTTGATATAGCAGTAAATCTACCACTGCTGGGGATGAAGGAGAAAGGTGGCTGTACACCACACCACATAGACAAGGTATGAGAAGGACTGGCCTTTGATATAGCAGTAAATCTACCCCTGCTGGGGATGAAGGAGAAAGGTGGCTGCACACCACACCACACAGATATGGTATGAGAAGGACTGGCCTTTGATATAATAGTAAATCTACCACTGCTGGGGATGAAGGAGAATGGTGGCTGCACACCACACCACATAGACATGGTATGAGAAGGACTGGTCTTTGATATAGCAGTAATTGCACCACCGCTGGGGACACCATAGAGTTGTCCCATTACACTAAGTCCATATAAGGAATAGAGTAGACCCAGTAGCCAATGACTGCATTCGCAGCAAACCCCGACCTTCACCCTGACCTCCTTACATGATATTTTCTAGCACCTTGGGACGCTTCTTCAGTCGAAAGTTGACCTACAATCTAATGGGCCACAACCACCCTCGGGATGGTGGAGAAAGATTGCTGCAGTGGGACTTAAACTCACAATCTTGTGAATACTAGTCCAGTGTTTAACCACTGAGCTAACTCCAAAGGAGGGGTAGGTGCAGTAGGTATAGACTCCAAAGACACGAGGCCAGTCTAGATCGCTAGTTCTGTAACTGGTGATTATGGAGATTTCAGACATGCAACACCCGCCTCATTTTAACGTCCATCAATCACACTCTCCCCCCGGATACTTTAAACGCCTACCCGCATATGATCAATCAGTAACCGTACTGTAACCACCGAGCTAGCCTTACAAGGCCCCCTCTGTCCATGACAAATGATGAAGAGGGTATGCACTGTCATTATCATGTTTGTTAGATATATCTTTATATTCTCGTGGAGAATGATATTCTATCAAGTAATCAGAAAAAACCACTTTACCCTGGTTGAGTTTTCTATAGAAGCCTCTGGTGTTCATGTTATTGGTTTACTGTTGGGTCTGTCAAATGTCTCTAACACTAATGCAGAAATGTCATTTCAGATATTACTTTACTATTTTAATGTGTCTGACGTTACTGTGGGACTGTCAAATAACTCACACAGCTTATGCAGTAATATGGTTTGACGTATTTCATAGATCGTCGTACAGGTATATTCAAGACACGCCACAAAATGTCATATGATTGTTCATATGGTGTGAATTGTCTTCGCGGAATGATATCACAAAGCGGAGCTGAGTGATATATGTACCAGAAGACGACAAACATCATGTAAACAATTATATGAAATTGAGTGACGTCTAGATTTTATCCTACCCCGTAACATGTTTTAAAACATATGTCACCCGTGGCATATAAGAATTTTATGGCATAACGGTGGCAAACAGTCACACCATGTCAAGCCAATGGAGATTTATATAAGGGGTAGGATACTATAGAGGATACCTATGAAAGTTTATGGTCAGAGCTCGTATCCCATCGAATTTTAATTGCGTAGTAATTCACAAGGTGAAGCCACGTGAATTACGTAGCGATTCAAAATAGATTGGATCGAGCTCTGACCCTAAACTTGAATAGGTTTCTGAACTTATCTCACCCTTCACATTGACTAATGGGCAAACATTTGTGACATAATCCCCCTATTGAGTATTTTTTCCAAAATACCGCAAGCATGTTGAGTATGAATTTCCAACGTTTAGTCTATGGAGTAAAAGTACCAGGGGTGAGGTAATTAGTAAAAACCAAACGAGAGTTCGGTTTTGTATTTATCCTACCCCATCTCACCAATATACAGAGAAAGTTTTGTAATTATCCATGTTAGTAGCGTGTTGACACTCATCAGAGGATGGCCATATTTATAAATGCTGCCGAATCTACTTTCGTTATCTCGTCCCTGATTGGTATGTTGTTTTATCCTACCCCTAATATAAAATCCCATAGGTTTAACATTGGGTTTCCGTATGCCACGCTGACTGACATACGGAGTTTTATATGCCACTAGTGGCATACAGCATTATTATCACGTAATATTCCAAAATCGAGGAGATAGGGTAGGATAAAATCAAAACCTGATTCGTTTTAATCTTGGCCACCGCATTCCACTCCTGAAGTTTTGGCTCCAGACTTCACTCGGCTTCGCCTCATGAAGTCACTTTGCCAAACTCCAGTCGTGGAATACGGTGGCCAAGATTAAACCTCATCAAGTTTTACGATATTATTCACCTCGGCGGATAAATAACACTTGATTCAACGCTGTCAAATACATTGAGTCAATGTTAAACCTACGGCGTTTTTTATTAGGGGTGAGGTAAATAATGACACGGGTACCCATGTCCCGCTGTATGCCCTACACCACACCCTCAGGGTTAACATGAACCTTACACACCTGTAATTACGGGTACGACACGCCGCATGTGGAGATATCTGTACGTGTACGTAACCGGCATGCACCGCGAGGGACATGCGCAGACACCCACCACGCATGCGCACACACAGAGGCACCCCCTGGTGAGTGAGAACCCTGTCGGGGGGGGGGGGCTGGTTGGTGGGGGGGGGGGGGGTGTCCATGTCATACCTGGTCGCCATGGCAAACATACGCTACCTGTCGGCGGGGTTGTGAACGTTCACCTGACTGCCCTCTGCCCCCCCCCCCCCCCGACCGACCTATAATCACCCCTTACCCCCCCCCCCCTCCTCCCCCCACCACACACACTCACCCGTCCACCCCTGTGTGCCCTGTGACACGTATTTACGGTGGATTGTTTGGTTTGTTTGTTTGGTTTGATTTAACGTCCAGTTAACCATTACAGGTTCTCACCAGACTTTCTCAAGGTTCTTTTACACCATAAGGATCGAATCTATGTAATGAATTCAGGTAGAAATCTCACCCCTACACGTTTACCGAGGTGAGAGTTCTTTTACTTCCCACACCACATAGACATGGTATGAGAAGGACTGGCCTTTGATATAGCAGTAAATCTACCACTGCTGGGATGAAGGAGAAAGGTGGCTGTACACCACACCACACAGACATGGTATGAGAAGGACTGGCCTTTGATATAGCAGTTTACCACTGCTGGGGATGAAGGAGAAGATTGGCTGCAGTGGGACTCGAAACAAGTCCAGTGCTTTAACCACTGAATCAACTCCCCACCCCTGTATTTACAGTAAACCACCACTTACACATGTTTCCTTAGACTGGCCCCGGTCCCTGTATCCCTTCACCTACCCTACCCTAGACTGGCCCCGGTCCCTGTATCCCTTCACCTACCCTACCCTAGACTGGCCCCGGTCCCTGTATCCCTTCACCTACCCTACCCTAGACTGGCCCCAGTCCATGTATCCCTTCACCTACCCTACCCTAGACTGGCCCCGGTCCCTGTATCCCTTCACCTACCCTACCCTAGACTGGCCCCAGTCCCTGTATCCCTTCACCTACCCTGCCCTAGACTGGCCCCAGTCCCTGTATCCCTTCACCTACCCTACCCTAGACTGGCCCCAGTCCCTGTATCCCTTCACCTACCCTACCCTAGACTGGCCCCAGTCCCTGTATCCCTTCACCTACCCTACCCTAGACTGGCCCCAGTCCCTGTATCCCTTCACCTACCCTACCCTAGACTGGCCCCAGTCCCTGTATCCCTTCACCTACCCTACCCTAGACTGGCCCCAGTCCCTGTATCCCTTCACCTACCCTACCCTAGACTGGCCCCAGTCCCTGTATCCCTTCACCTACCCTACCCTAGACTGGCCCCAGTCCCTGTATCCCTTCACCTACCCTACCCTAGACTGGCCCCAGTCCCTGTATCCCTTCACCTACCCTACCCTAGACTGGCCCCAGTCCCTGTGTCCCTTCACCTACCCTACCCTAGACTGGCTCCAGTCCCTGTATCCCTTCACCTACCCTACCCTAGACTGGCCCCAGTCCCTGTATCCCTTCACCTACCCTGCCCTAGACTGGCCCCAGTCCCTGTATCCCTTCACCTACCCTGCCCTAGACTGGCCCCAGTCCCTGTATCCCTTCACCTACCCTACCCTAGACTGGCCCCAGTCCCTGTATCCCTTCACCTACCCTACCCTAGACTGGCCCCAGTCCCTGTATCCCTTCACCTACCCTACCCTACACTGGCCCCAGTCCCTGTATCCCTTCACCTACCCTACCCTAGACTGGCCCCAGTCCCTGTATCCCTTCACCTACCCTACCCTAGACTGGCTCCAGTCCCTGTATCCCTTCACCTACCCTACCCTAGACTGGCCCCAGTCCCTGTATCCCTTCACCTACCCTACCCTAGACTGGTCCCAGTCCCTGTATCCCTTCACCTACCCTACCCTACACTGGCCCCAGTCCCTGTATCCCTTCACCTACCCTACCCTACACTGGCCCCAGTCCCTGTATCCCTTCACCTACCCTACCCTACACTGGCCCCAGTCCCTGTATCCCTTCACCTACCCTACCCTAGACTGGCCCCAGTCCCTGTATCCCTTCACCTACCCTACCCTAGTATGGCCCCAGTCCCTGTATCCCTTCACCTACCCTACCCTAGACTGGCCCCAGTCCCTGTTTCCCTTCACCTACCCTACCCTAGACTGGCCCCAGTCCCTGTTTCCCTCCGCCTACCTCACCCCTCCTCTCCTCGATGCAGGATTCATGGGCCAGTCAGAGAAGGATGCATACTTTAATCAACTTTATTCTGATTGTGAGTTATCATTTAATGGATGTTCATAATCAAAGACTTGAGCAAGTCTAACCCTACCCCTCCTCTCCTCGATTCCTGTACCAGTCACACTGCAACATATCTCATCTTAATTTGGTTTAATCATGAATGTTCATAATCAATGACTAGAGCAAGTCTAATGTTTCCTGAACCGTACCTCCCTGTAAACCCAAAAGACGCCTCCCACTCGCCCCCCCCCCCCCCCCTGACTTGTTTTACTGTTAGGAGGTAACCACCACTTGGGACTGGAGATTTATGTCATGTCAGGTGAGGAGAAATGGGCGCCGTTTTCCGGGTGCCCGCCGTCAGTGTAGAGTATCTTGTCATGTGAGAGGGGGGCCAGGGGCCCGTTTAATAAGCTAGGATCGTGCACAAAGACCCTGTTCTGTACCTCCTACAAGGGTTATCGTTAGATGATATTTAAGTCTGTTTACTTAGACAGTCTTAGCCGTCCATAAGGTCGTCCATAAGTGTTGAATAAAGTTGACCCACATCGTCCCTGGGTCTGTATGGCGTACAGAAAAAGATCTTTAAGTTAGAGCCGAGATTATTAAACGGGCTCCTGTACTTTGCACACAGTTCCCTATTCCCGTCTACTACACTCTACACCTACTTTCCCACTTTTAAAATTTCGAAATCACGTTCCTGATTGTGGTCCATAAGTGTTGAATAAAGCTGACCCACATCGTCCCTGAGGCTGTATGACATACAGAAAAAGGCCTGAATGTACGACACTAATTCATTAAACACGCCCCAGACCTGCCTCGGGCTCTGAGTTCTGAGCCTCTATTTTACACCCTCCTTATCAGGACTATTGCAAAGTATCTTCATATTTTTTTAACGAATATCCATAATCATGAACTTGAGCATGTTGGAGCTAGACTTGTAGATTATATAGGATAAGCTTTTTTTAAATGTCGCGGTCTTCTACAAGGAAAAGGCCAGAAAATATCTGAATCCTCCTCATATCCATCTTTGTCCTACCCCTCATATAAATCTCCATAGACTCAACATGGAGTGACTGTATGCCACGGTTATGCCATATACCATTTATATGCCACAGGTGAAATATGGAGTTAAAAACATGTTACCGGGTAGGATAAAATCTAAACGTCACTTAATTTCATACAATTGTTTATGATAATATCGAACTCTGATTTGATCAAAATGAAATATAGAGTGAGTGATAGTTGAAATTCGCGTAGTGATTTTATATGACAAATTTTCACTTGGGACTATATCGTGAGTGATACGTATCATTGCGCATTGGGATTTGATATGAGGACTTTTTACTAAGGACTATATCGTGAGTGATATATATCATTCCGCGTAGTGATTTGATATGAGGTCTTTTCCTTAGGGACTATATCGTGCGTAATACGTATCATTGGGCGTTGTGACTGGATCAGCCTCTTCACTGACCCCGTTTTAACGCTACACTGGAGATGACTCCGCCATCAATAGTCGTGTCATGCATTGAACAGAAAGTAGTACCGCCACATCCAATTTAATCTATAATCTCTGGTACTGAATGGCCATACAAAGTGCACGTGCACCAAACTGGGAGATCCGGGTGGGAAGTTGACTAATATGAACACCTCGTGTAGAGCGTGTCAGTCCCCAGCTGCCCTGTTAACAGCCTCATTAAACCCATGCAGGACACACCTGGAGACATACAGGTGGGTGACAGGCCATTTTAACATGGACCGCAGAACATGTACCGCAAAACATGTACCGCAAAACATGTACCGCACAACATGTACCGCACAACATGTACCGCATAACATGTACCGCAGAACATGTACCGCAGAACATGTACCGCACAACATGTACCGCACAACATGTACCGCATAACATGTACCGCATAACATGTACCGCACAACATGTACCGCACAACATGTACTGCATAACATGTACCGCACAACATGTACCGCATAACATGTACCGCATAACATGTACCGCATAACATGTACCGCATAACATGTACATTTGTAAAGTGTATCTTTATAGCATGTACCTTTGTAATATATACCACTTTTAACATGTACATGTGAACATGTACATTTCACATGTACATTTTATTATGTATGCATTATATGTACCTTTTAATGATTATATGTATAATTGAACATGCATAATATAATTTAAAATGTACAATTTATCATGTATAAGTTAACATGTATAATTCAACATGTACCATTTGACATGTACAATTTAACATGAATGATTTAATATCATATGCATTATTTAACATGTACATTTCAGCATGTACCTTTTAGCATATAACGTTTAACATGTAACGTTTAACATATATGACCTAACATGTGTTTTGTACATGAACGATTGACACGTATCTTTAACATGTACGATTGAACATGCGTCTTTTCACATATATCTTCCAACATTCCCCATGTTACATGCGTCTTTTAACATGTACCATTTTAACATGTACCAGGAATCCTGTACCGGGAACCGGCGAAGTCACCCGTGTTGGCATGGTTACCACGTCGCGTCTGGTTACCCACAATGCCCCGCGCCTTCACATGCCAGGTGTGTGTGTGTGTGGGGGGGGGGGGGGGGTGGTAGGGGGGCCTCATGCTCGTTGGATCCTGGTTTCCCCAGGAGTTGGGGGATCCACCAAACCCTGCCCCAGGCGAGTCCCACCAAACCGCCGTAAGAAACACGTGACCCTGAGGTCGGTACTCAACTGTCTGACTCAGAATCAGCGAATCGTTCACCGTGTTGTTAAGCTGCAAAGAAAAGCGCAACCAGATTGGCAGGTTAGTAGAGGTGGTGTTAGGCTGCAAAGTAAAGCGCAACCAAATTGGCAGGTTAGTAGAGGTGGTGTTAAGCTGCAAAGTAAAGCGCAACCAAATTGGCAGGTTAGTAGAGGTGGTGTTAAGCTGCAAAGTAAAGCGCAACCAAATTGGCAGGTTAGTAGAGGTGTTGTTAAGCTGCAAAGAAAAGCGCAACCAAATTGGCAGGTTAGTAGAGGTGGTGTTAGGCTGCAAAGAAAAGCGCAGCCAAATTGGCAGGTTAGTAGAGGTGGTGTTAAGCTGCAAAGTAAAGCGCAACCAAATTGGCAGGTTAGTAGAGGTGGTGTTAAGCTGCAAAGTAAAGCGCAACCAAATTGGCAGGTTAGTAGAGGTGCTGCTAAGCTGCAAAGAAAAGCGCAACCAAATTGGCAGGTTAGTAGAGGTGGTGTTAGGCTGCAAAGAAAAGCGCAGCCAAATTGGCAGGTTAGTAGAGGTGCTGTTAGGCTGCAAAGTAAAGCGCAACCAGCTTGGCAGGTTAGTAGAGGTGTTGTTAAGCTGCAAAGAAAAGCACAGCCAAATTGGCAGGTTAGTAAAGGTGCTGTTATGCTGCAAAGAAAAGCGCAGCCAAATTGGCAGGTTAGTAGAGGTGGTGTCAAGCTGCAAAGAAAAGCGCAACCATATTAGCAGGTTAGTAGAGGTACTGTTAAGCTGCAAAGAACAGCGCAAAAAAATTGGCAGGTTAGTAAAGGTGCTGCTAAGATATGATATATAAGATGCAGATATGGTGCAATGAAAAGCTCTGTGTTGTAATTGGCACTTGAAGCAACAGCCAATGAGGATTAACTAGTCTCATTCTGGTCTGACACATATGCCATGGTGGCCGCTCAAAACAATAACGAGTGTCATTGTTAGACCACCCTACCCCCTTGTGGAACATGTCCAGGAACAAGAATGAGCGATAATGAGGGTAAACATGCCATTCACTTTATGGCTGCCATAAAGTCAACATCAAGAAAAAATTATATCTGTCTTAATGCAGTCTCTTTGGGTACTAATAAATAAAATCTCAACAGACCCCGGTCACAGACTCTGCCCCCGACTAACTGCACCATCTTCACTGTTAATGCTGAAAATCGTCCCTGGGTATTCTTGGAGTACAGACAATGGTCTTCATGAGCCTAGATTATTTAACAGGCCCCTGTACTCTACACACAATTCCCTATATCCCACTACTACACTCTACAACTACCTGCCCACTCGTAGACTTGTGAAATCACGTTCCTAAGCGCGGCAAATCTGAACTGAATAAAAAATAAAACTGACACATTTCTGTGGTCTGATTGAACATTGCAAAGTGTCGATCGTATCCCTGACAGGGGACACCCCACCCCTCCCTCGCTCACCCCCCCCCCCCCCCACACACACACACCTCACCTGGAGGGTGTTTTCTGCTGACCTGGCATCTACTGAAGCGTACTGAGGCCGACCAGGTGGGCGGGCGGGGAGAGGGGGGCTTCCCGGGGGGGCTTCCCCCAGCGCGTGGCCCCCCGCCCCCGCCCCCGCCCCCACCCTCGCCTGCCGCCCCCGCCTGCCGCCTGAAAGGTGAGTGGAGAGTGAAGAGAGGTGGGTGGAGAGTGGAGAGAGGTGGGTGGAGAGTGGAGACAGGTGGGTGGAGAGTGGAGAGAGGTGGGTGGAGAGTGGAGACAGGTGGGTGGAGAGTGGAGAGAGGTGGGTGGAGAGTGGAGACAGGTGGGTGGAGAGTGGAGACAGGTGGGTGGAGAGTGGAGAGAGGTGGGTGGAGAGTGGAGAGAGGTGGGTAGAAAGTGGAGACAGGTGGGTGGACAGTGAAGAGGGGTGGGTGGAGAGTGGAGACAGGTGGGGGGAGAGTGGAGAGAGGTGGGTGGAGAGTGGAGAGAGGTGGGTGGAGAGTGGAGACAGGTGCTTGGAGAGTGGAGACAGGTGGGTGGAGAGTGGAGACAGGTGCTTGGAGAGTGTCATCAGCAGTAATTACAGGGGAGATATCAGCGTTTAATCAGGACAACAGGATGTGCGACAAGTTACCGAGAAGTCATTAGTAGAGAATCGAAGGTACTCTACTCCAACCGCATAGACACGTACATACATCTATCTGTCTTACCCCTCATATAAATCTCCGTACATTTACCATGGTGTGACTGTATGCCACATTATTACTCTACCCCTCATATAAATCTCCATAGACATGGTGTGACTGTATGCCACGGTTATTATCCTACCCCTCATATAAATCTCCGTAGACTTAACATGGTGTGTCTGTATGCCACGGTTATTATCCTATCCCGCATATAAATCTCCATAGGCTCAACATGGTGTGACTGTATGCCGTACTTATTATGCTACCCCTCATATAAATCTCCATAGGCTCAACATGGTGTGACTGTATGCCGTACTTATTATGCTACCCCTCATATAAATCTCCATAGACTCAACATGGTGTGACTGTATGCCAGACTTATTATGCTACCCTTCATATAAATCTCTAAATGTGTGTGGGTCTAAATAGATGTGTGTGCATACATATTAATCCTCAAGGGCACCTCAAGTAATAAAGTCAACTATATATTATTTTCCCTGGTTCTTTTTCCGATCGTTGACGATTGCTTCTCGCCCAAATTACAGTCCACTGGTCATGGTTTATGAGACTTTCCGGTGTTTTTTACTCCGTTAATTGTGGGTCTTGTATGGAATGACTAGTTTGACAGTACACTAATAGTGTAGATGGACAGGTAGATACAAGATATTAGTCTCTTATTAAGGTTATTACATATATCATATGTATAATAGATAGTATTATGTCATTACATTGTTTTTTTGTTTGATTTTACGTCCGGTAAACCATTACAGGTCCTTTCAAAACTTTCTCTAGGTTCAGCTTCTTTCACTGGTTTTACACCACAAGGTGGTGGTCAAATCTATGAGATGAAATTCAGGTAGAAACTTTATAAGTTACTTAAATGCATCCACTTAAAATGAGATCTCTTCAATTCTAGTAACCTTGACCTTTGACCTCAGATAAAATAGTGTTCCTGTAAGGTCTGCAAGGCAAGAAGACCAACACTAAAAAGTAGAGAGTCCCTAGAATCAGAATCAATCAGAAAAATCCTAAATCTAGAGATCTGCTCCTCTACTTACTTCCCTCAGAGGAGTCTAGACAACACCAGGGACCTGTTTCACTAGTTCCGTGACATGTCTAGATGCCATCTAGATGGTGTCTCCAGTTTCATAAGAACTAGACATTAGACTTTGTTTTGTCCACTAGTGAAACAGGTCCATGATGTGTAGATTTGTCTAATTCTTATGATGTGTAGATTTGTCTAATTCTTATGTTTGGGGTCTGTCTTTATCTAAGGGCAGCTACTTGTGTTGTCATGAAACTAGACAACCCCAATGTCTGTATGGTGTCACAGACATGTCACGAAACTAGTGAAACGGGTCCATGATGTGTAGATTTGTCTAATTCTTATGTTTGGGGTCTGTCTCTTCCTAAGGGCAGCTACTTGTGTTGTCATGAAACTAGACAACCCCAATGTCTGTATGGTGTCACAGACATGTCACGAAACTAGTGAAACGGGTCCATGATGTGTAGATTTGTCTAATTCTTATGTTTGGGGTCTGTCTCTTCCTAAGGGCAGCTACTTGTGTTGTCATGAAACTAGACAACCCCAATGTCTGTATGGTGTCACAGACATGTCACGAACTAGTGAAACGGGTCCATGATGTGTAGATTTGTCTAATTCTTATGTTTGGGGTCTGTCTCTTCCTAAGGGCAGCTACTTGTGGTGTCACGAAACTAGACAACCCCAATGTCTGTATGGTGCCACAGACATGTCACGAAACTAGTGAAACGGGTCCATGATGTGTAGATTTGTCTAATTCTTATGTTTGGGGTCTGTCTCTTCCTAAGGGCAGCTACTTGTGGTGTCACGAAACTAGACAACCCCAATGTCTGTATGGTGCCACAGACATGTCACGAAACTAGTGAAACGGGTCCATGATGTGTAGATTTGTCTAATTCTTATGTTTGGGGTCTGTCTCTTCCTAAGGGCAGCTACTTGTGGTGTCACGAAACTAGACAACCCCAATGTCTGTATGGTGCCACAGACATGTCACGAAACTAGTGAAACAGGTCCCAGATCTCCGTGACAGGCGTCCCTGAGTTCGGTAGTCACTCGAGACGACTGTTGTCCCTCCTCTGCCAATTAGCGGCTAATTAGTAGCTGTGTAAACTGGGATTCGAACCCAGGCTGGTCAACATCTCATCAGGTGTGGTCCCTAATGACGGTCCGCTTAATGAGCACCACCTGAGGGCGAATCGTCCTGTGGTGTGGGTCAGGGGCCGCTTTGACCTTCAGAAACATGGCGTGTTGAACAATCCCAGCTCTGGTAGATTTTCTGAGGTTTTCATGAGGAAGTGCCATGTTTGTTTATTTGTTTGTTTAATGTCTAACATGTTGTATTAGACTTACTTTGGTTTGATGGTGCTCGAATCTGAGAGATGAATTCAGGTAGAAATCTCATCCCTCCACATTGAATGAGGTGAGAATTCTTGTCATGTTGAACAACCCAAGCTCAGGGATGACATTCATAGTAAGATCTAGAGGGAACGGTTGACTGGACAGTGTCAGGACTGGTTGTAAAACATGCTGTGGGACTGGCCTTTGATATAGTAGTAAGTCTACCACTGCTGGGGATGAAAGAGAAAGGTGGCTGCAGACCACACCACAAAGACAAGGTATGAGAAGGACTGGCCTTTGATATAACAGTAAATCTACAACTGCTTGGGGTGAAGGAGAAAGGTGGCTGTACACCACACCACATAGACAAGGTATGAGAAGGACTGGTCTTTGATATAACAGTAAATCTATCACTGCTGGGAATGAAGGAGAAAGGTGGCTGCAGTGGGACTCGAACCCACAAAGTCTTATAATCTTGAGATCAGAGGTCCAGTACTTTAACCACTGAGCTAACTCCCAACACCAGATTGTTTGTTTGTTTGTTTTGTTTGATTTAACGTACAATCAACCATTATAGGTTCTCACCAGACTTTCTCAAGGTTCTTTTACACCACAAGGGTGGTGATCGAATCTACGTGATTCTAGGTAGAAATCTCACCCCTACACATTTACCAAGGTGAGAGTTCTTTTACTTCCCACACCACAAAGACATGGTATGAGGAGGACTGGTCTTTGATATAGCAGTAAGTTTACCACTGCTGGGGATGAAGGAGAAAGGTGGCTGTACACCACACCACATAGACATGGTATGAGAAGGACTGGCCTTTGATATAGCAGTAAGTTTACCACTGCTGGGGTGAAGGAGAAAAGTGGCTGTACACCACACCACACAGACATGGTATGAGAAGGATTGTCCTTTGATATAGCAGTAAATCTACCACTACTGGGGGTGAAGGAGAAAGGTGGCTGTACACCACACCACATAGACATGGTATGAGAAGGACTGGCCTTTGATATAACAGTAAATCTACAACTGCTTGGGGTGAAGGAGAAAGGTGGCTGTACACCACACCACATAGACATGGTATGAGAAGGACTGGCCTTTGATATAACAGTAAATCTACAACTGCTTGGGGTGAAGGAGAAAGGTGGCTGTACACCACACCCTTGGGATTAAAGGTCCAGTGCCTTAACCACTGCGCTAACTCTCCACCCCAGAGGGCCATGTGAAAGACAAGCCTCCAGATGCTCAACCCTTAACACGGAGTGGTCAGAGAGCTGGGAATATTGTACAACAGTCTCCTCTGATAGACCCACAGTGAGTTTTATACACACACTCCTCCCTCTCTGTGGGTTTCTACAGAATACATCAAATCAATGCTCCACACAGGAGGCGACACCTCCAGCAGTCCCCAGGACAATCTTCCTCATATATGAGAGAAATCTAAGCTGGCTGAATGGCCCTGAGACTCGTCTGATATTTATAAGTGTGCCTCATCGTCGATCAATCCTTCAATCCATCCATCAACTCGATGGGAAAGCCGCACATCACAATCCACTCTGGTTTTTACTAAGAGATGAGGAGGGAGCGGGGCCACAGCTGGTGCTGCACCTTCTCCTGTGACGGTAATGAGGTCTGCAGGAACGGGGCTGTGAGGGACACTCGGGTTACAATGAGGATCGCCATGTAAACATCTTTATTGTAGATGCATTATATCGCACATCTTTATTGTAGATACATTATATCGCAAAGATGTAAACATCTTTATTGTATATACATTATATCGCAAAGATGTTAGCATCTTTATTGTATATGCATTATATCGCAAAGATGTTAGCATCTTTATTGTATATGCATTATATCGCAAAGATGTAAACATCTTTATTGTGTATACATTATATCGCACATCTTTATTGTATATACATTAAATCGCAAAGATGTTAACATCTTTATTGTATATACATTATATCGCAATGATGTAAACATCTTTATTGTATATGCACTATATCGCAAAGATGTTAACATCATTACTGTATATGAATTATATCGCGGACAGAATCGTAATTAGTAGAAACCGAACGAGAGTTAGACTTGACAATGTTTATGCCACGATGGGAAGGTCGCGTATTACTACACGAGGCGTAGCCGAGTGTAGTGAGGAGCAGACCTGATCAGAGTGGCATAGACATTGACAAGTGCAACTCGAGTTCGGTTTCGTATTTATCCTACCTCGTCTTTGCTTTTGTATTACTAAAAGATAAATATTGAGTCAATGACCAACAGAACTTTTTTTTCATAGTAGCTGACATCCTGCTCTCTGATTGGTCAATATTGTTATTACTCTAGTGGCATAAAAAACACTTTATGTCACGGCCTGCCACATAAAATTTCCCTTTGTTAAGTCTATGGCGGTTTTTAATAGGGGTAGGATAAACATCCTTATTGTATACATTATATCGCAAAGATGTTAGCATCTTTATTGTAAATGCATTTTATCGCAAAGATGTTAACATCTTTATTGTCGATGCATTATATTGCAGACCGAGAAGTAAATATCTTTATTGTATATACATTTTATCGCAAACTGAGATGTTTACATCTTCATTGTATATGCATTATATCGAGGACCGAGCGGTTTACATCTTCATTGTATATGCAATATATTGGAGACTGAGATGTTTAAATCTTCATCACATATTGGGTATTCATTCCGCTAGAGTTGGACTATATTGTTCTCCCGCTATCAGAAAACCCCCTTTTTTTAGGACAGAGATGTTCAAATCTTTATTGCATATCAATTAAATCGCAGACAGAAATGTATACATCTTCACTGTATCTGCATTATATCGAGGACCGAGATGTTGACATCTCTATTGTATATGCATTATATCGAGCACCAAGATGTAAACATCTTTATTGTATATGCACTCCATCGCACACCAAGACATTTATATCTTTATTGTATATGCATTATATATCACACCCTTGGAAGTTTACATTTTTATTGTATATGCATTAGAAGTAACAAAAGACCTCGAATGGCTATCCCTATGGGTTCCATAACCACATTTTCTCTTATTCCCATCTCTTTTTAAACCAGACACTAGAAGAATGACTGGCACGGAATGACAGTGAGACCCCATTTCTCAATGAATCTCTGACTTCTCAGTGGTTTACGACCTGCCATGCCGAGGTCCCAACCTGTGCCTGCTGGTACCTGACCAGCTGTCACTCTCTTACATATACGTGTCACTGCGGAACCAGCGACGTGACGCATGCGCTCCCTGATGACCTCACTCTCCACGCCGAGGCTTAGAGCAGGGTGTTGACATTGGGTCTGGGCTGAGGTTGTGTCTGGAGAGTGTCAGCGGTACGAGGGATGTGTGAACTGAATACCATGTCACGTTAACCACCAGCCTCCCCTTCACTTCACAAAGCTGCGCCTGGAATCACGACCACGCTAATTATAACGGAGGCGGAATTGGAATACAGGGGATTTATTTCAGTAAGACACGTTCATAGAACTGTAGATTACATGGAATGTGAACATCGTAATCTTAGAAAAGTCATGAGTATTTAGTGTCCGTAGTAAATAGCCCTGAAATAGAAAATGTTCTCAAACGTGAGAAATCATGCCAAAGGGCATAGGCATAAATGCCCTAGAACGTGAGTCTTTGACGAAAACGGTGCGGGTGGGCGGGTTCCGAAGCAAACGCTGTCTTGACGATCGCTGGAGGCGCCCTCTGTGGAGTACTGTGCGCATCTGCGACGGGATCGCGTAAGCGCTAGGTGGCGCCACACATTCCTCCCGTATAATTACTGCCAATTTCCAATTAGCCTCAATTATAACGGAGGCGGAATTGGAATACAGGGGATTTATTTCAGTAAGACACGTTCATAGAACTGTAGATTACATGGAATGTGAACATCGTAATCTTAGAAAAGTCATGAGTATTTAGTGTCCGTAGTAAATAGCCCTGAAATAGAAAATGTTCTCAAACGTGAGAAATCATGCCAAAGGGCATAGGCATAAATGCCAAACTTATTATTACAGTCAGGAAGGGAGCGACGTCCTTCCCGACGGGGGTAAGTAAGGCCTAATGCCCGTGGCACTGTTCCAGGTGCCATGATGGGAGATGACACTCTGGGGAACCCCCGCAGCCACGGCATCGTGGACTGCCCCCCTCCTCAAGGAGTGGAGTGTCACTCTCTCGGCCGCCGGGAATCCCACGGCCGCCAGGGCAGCACGCATGACGGCGCACAACGGCCGAGAGGTCAAAGGGGTTGATGATGAGAGGATGAACGCTGGCGCCCGTGGAGGGGCCGGAACGGCCGCGACGTAGTTGGTATAGGCGTCTACCGGGCAGATCAGCGGATCCGCCAAGCGCGGGAGATCGACCACGTGAGGGGGGGCCGCACGTGACCGTGTCTTAGTCGATCTCACGTGGATCCTGAGGAGTCCATGCTGGGGTTGTATATCCGCTCGCTGTAGGGTGTGGGGGCCGCCCCACGAGGTCAACGACGGGGACACGAGGTTCGAGGCCCGTAGAAAGGTGAAGTACGCAATGAGTAGTGCCGCCCGGAGGACGAGGGCCGAGGGCCCGGCCCTGGATAAGTAGAGAAGCACGTGCCGGAGTTCTGGAAGGCGAACTGCAGGGGCAGGTGCCGGGATGTGGGTGGAGAGGCGTCTGGTACCGCGCTGAACCGCGAGGACCTCGTCCGCAAAGAGCGGTGCCGGGTCCCCGCCATGGCGGCGTATCCAGGTCCGGGCTCCTGATAGATAATTGGCGGCCGTTGCCGGGGCCCGAAATGAATTGGCTAGGGCCTGGGTGTAGAGGGCCCCGTAGGCAACGGTCGGCCAGCGAGGGTCGAATCCTGATGAGACGGCGAAACGCACGTAGGCCTGGGCCTGAATGAGGTGGTTCTGGCGCGTCGAGGGGGCCTCAGCCGACGCCAGGGATGCCATCATCTGGGCATGCAGGGGGGTGCCGGTGCCTAGATAGGATGGAAGCAAAAACATCTATGTCAAATACGGGGTTGATAATTACAGAGGAACGGCCGCCAGGAGCGATGGCTTCCGCAACGGCCGCGTACACAAAACTGACATCAACATCCCACAAGGCGGCGGCCAACCAGATCTCGCGGGCCACGGCCGAGACGACCGGGTCGTTAGTTCGGCCTGAGGCGAGGGCCTCAACTGGCGCCATGTCATCCGTGTGGACGACGACGGCCGCCCCGGGTGGCGCCCTCGCGCCGAGGGTAGCAATGCCCTGTAGAATGGCTACCGCGTGGAACCGGAACCCGGGGCCGAGGGCGGCCGCGGTGCCGGGCGCCTCCTGGCGCAAGCTTGCGGTGGCCGTTTCAGCGACGATGACCGCATCCCTGCTAGACACGAAGATACTGAACGGTTCTCTGTGTGGGGCGACCAAGACTACTCCGTTGGCGGCCGTTGCATAACGTGTAAACCAGCGAAAGTCCTCTTTTACCGCCGCTGGGATGGTCGCCACGCCCACTCCCGGGACTCGAGGTAGGAAGGCGAGAGCACGGGCGACGAACTTGCGGGCTTGTGATACGCAACGGGCGACGTATATGAGGCGGCCGACGATGGACTGGAGGCGGGCCCGGGTGATGGCTTTACGGGCGATCCACGCCTTGCACTCCCTTACCACGTCGGCCAGCCGATCCTCCGGGATGCGCAGGGTCATCGCGACCGTATCTATGTCAATGCCTAGCCATTCCATTCGTTGGGCCGTCGGGCTACACTTATCGGCGGCGAGGACCAGGCCCAAGCGCGCCGCGAGGCCCCTAAAGGCGGTGTAGGCGTCCGTCGCTTCCTGGCGCGTGGCCTCGGCGCCCGCGAAGTCGTCGATGTACGACAACGCGTGGTGGCCCCCGCGGCCCAGGAGGAAGGTTACCGCCCGTGTGACTCTCTGACATGCCGAGGCCGAGAGGCGGGCGCCGAACGGGCAGCACGGGTCAATGTAGTACCTCCCCTCGGCCGCGACGACCTGGAGGGGGAGGTCCCGGGGGTCCACCCGTAGTTGGCGGTAAGCCCTGGCCATGTCGGCTTTCCACAGCCACGCCCCTTTTCCCAGAGCCCGAACTCTCTCCGCGAGGTCGGCGACCGTAGGGAGGGTGCATGTCTGGGCGTACGGCAGATGGGGGCCCATTTCCACGCCCGCGTTGACCCCGCCCCCGGGGGGGAAGGACATGTCGACTATTACTCTCCTACTGGAGGAGCCCCTCTTTGGACGAGTCATGAGGGGAGATACTGCCGACCACGGGGTGAAGGGCAGGTCCCTGAACGGGCCTACCATAGCCCCCTCCCCGAGCTCCTTCTCCAGGTAGGCCGCGACGTGGCGGGGGTAATTCTCCGCGGAGGCGTGGTTGCGTAGCGTGGAGGTGGGGGGGCTAGCGCCCGTGAATCCCAACGGCCAGCCGTACTCGAGAAATTCGACGACCTGATTATCGTGGTAGTCGACTAGGGCCGCCCTCCATGCATCGATCCGCATGCCCGAGGGAACGGGTATCCGAGCCCCGAGGTAGTTCGGGAGGCCCGAGACCCGGACCTCGCTGTAGGCCCTCTCAATTGCCTCGTGCCCCCCCCACACTCCAGGAGAAGGGCGCGGCCATATGGATTTCACAACCGTTGCGTAGGCGGCAGGCCCACACCGTAGGGGCGCAACCCGAGGAACCGGGGGGGCACCTGCCGCGTCCTCGCCGTCGCCTGCGGCGCCACCTGCCCTCTCTGGGGTCGCGCCTGTGGCGCCCTCTAGGGATTCATCTGCTGAGGTGCTGAACGCGCCTCCGTCGTGGACATGGAGTGTACTTTCAACATAGTAATCAGTGGGGGGGGGCGCGCCGGGACAGCGACGGCCACGACCCCCCGTAACACATTCATCGGCCGTAGGCAACGTGTAGGCCGTAGGCGCAGGTAAACAAACAAATAACTCTTGTACATTGTCGGCTGAAGTGAGGCGGGACGGGTGATGAGTCGCCTCGCCTATCGACGAAAAACCTGGGGGGGGGGGGGGGGTGGAGACTTGATCCGGGATCCGTGAAGCGCTTGCGAGACTTGCCGCGCTTAGATTCCTCTGTTTAACTCTACATGCTACCTCCGAATGGCCGTTGGATGCCCCCGTATAGACCGAGCAGTAAGCGCAGATGTGGTTCATGCGAATGCCTCCTTCCACGTGCCCGGGGGGCTTATCACACCCCCCCGGTTTGTTGAATGGCTGGCACGGCCTCGCTGTGTCGTCCCTAGCCTTTTTCCCCTTGACATTATCGACTGCATAAGCTATGCGGCCTGCATAGACCTGCGAGATCGCAACCCTGAGGAGCTGAATGCGAGTGTCCTCGAGCCAGCCTAAGCGTAGGCGGCCCTCACTGACCATTGCAAATACGCGTTCTGACCACCTCCGGACCTGTGCAAAGTCGAACTCCCGGGCGTCCTCGAGGACCTCCTCCAGGTGTACCACCAGCGGTGCCACGTATTGGGGGGGGAAATCATCGTCATTAATAATTCGTAACAATGCCCATGCATACTCCGCCAATGTGAGTTCGTTCAGGCCTGTCTTCGCTCTCTCCGGGCCTCGATGCACATATAAATGTGGGAAAAACTTATATTTACCGGCTTCTGTGACCCTCGAGGCCGTGGTCTCCAGAATCTTGCGAACTTGGTCCTCGACCTCGTCGTCGGGCCTACCCGGCCTAACGGTCATAGGTGGTACCAAGGCTGCGGCCCGCCTCTGCTCCAAGAGCGCGGCTTGGAGTGTGGTGCCCTGGGATGCCGGCCGTGCGAGCGCTGCCGCCGTGTTGTCGGGTGCCATGGGGCCCAGCGTAGCGGCTGACGTTCCCGCGTAGGATGCCAGGGCAGCCGGGACTCCTCCTTGTTGTGCGGGTGCCGAGGCCACCACTTTTTCGATGAAAGCATTTTCCATACCGTCAGTGATGCCCTGGAGGACTCGAGGCTGGAGTGTCTCGGCCGTCGGCGCTTGCATCGAAGGAGGCGAATTGGCCGTATTTGCTGAGGTGCCTGGATCTGAGCAGGCGCCATTGCCATTGAGTTTTGCCGCTATCTCCGCGAGTGCCGTCTCCAAAACACTAAACCTCCTATCAAAACCCGCGAACTTGTCGCTAAAAACGACATCGTCGTTTTCCTGGTCTTCAACTACCTTCGTTTGATCCTTCGTCCTTCGCTTTGGAGTGTTTTTACCCATCTTTGCGAGTGATTTGAGCGAGGTCTTAAATTAGCATCCGAAGCAAACGCTGTCTTGACGATCGCTGGAGGCGCCCTCTGTGGAGTACTGTGCGCATCTGCGACGGGATCGCGTAAGCGCTAGGTGGCGCCACACATTCCTCCCGTATAATTACTGCCAATTTCCAATTAGCCTCAACTATGCCTGGAGTGCCACCGAGAAAACAGGAGACCGTCAAGAATGGCACGGACTGCATCCTGACCACGTACATAGCAGATTTATAAACTTGTATCTGGAAATGATATATTTGTCGGAAATGTAGAATAAGATTGACCGCTTTTTTGGTCAGTGTACCTGTAGGCATCAGGGATTATTTATTGGCTAATGAAATGAACCGCAAGCTCTGTAAGCCTACACTGTAGCTACTAAGCGGAATGATAACCCAATGCAAACTGGAGTTGCCGGTAAAAGAACTCTCACCTCGGTAAATGTGTAGGGGCGAGATTTCTACCTAAATTTATCTGATGATTCGATCACCACCGTTCTCGTGTAAAACCAGTGAGAAAAACTGAACTATGAGGTAGTCCCTATTTACCCTCAGGGTCCCCTGGGATGTTTAAACAAACAAACAAACCATGAGTATGGACACCATACACTCACAGCATCATGAGTATGACACCATACACTCACAGCATCATGAGTATGACACCATACACTCACAGCATCATGAGTATGACACCATACACTCACTGCATCATGAGTATGACACCATACACTCACAGCATCATGAGTATGACACCATACACTCACAGCATCATGAGTATGACACCATACACTCACAGCATCATGAGTATGACACCATACACTCACAGCATCATGAGTATGACACCATACACTCACAGCATCATGAGTTTGACACCATACACTCACAGCATCATGAGTATGCCACCATACACTCACAGCATCATGAGTATGACACCATACACGCACAACATCATGAGTATGACACAGTAAAACTCTCAGCATCATGAGTATGACACCATACACTCACAGCATCATGAGTATGGACACCATACACTCACAGCATCATGAGTATTGACACCATACACTCACAGCATCATGAGTATGGACACCATACACTCACAGCATCATGAGTATGACACCATACACTCACAGCATCATGAGTATGACACCATACACTCACAGCATCATGAGTATGACACCATACACTCACAGCATCATGAGTTTGACACCATACACTTACAGCATCATGAGTGTGGACACCATACACTCATAGCATCATGAGTATGACACCATACACTCACAGCATCATGAGTATGACACCATACATTCACAGCATCATGAGTTGGTTGGTTGGTTGGTTGGTTGGTTTGATTTAAGGTCCAGTTAACCATTGCAGGTTCTCACCAGACTTTCTCAAGGTTCTTTTACACCATGAGGGTGGTGATCGAATCTATGAAATGAATTTAGGTGGAAACCTCACCCCTACACATTTACCGAGGTGAGAGTTCTTTTACTTCCCACATCACATAGACATGGTATGAGAAGGACTGGTCTTTGATATGGCAGTAAGTCTACCACTGCTGGGGTGAAGGAGAAAGGTGGCTGTACACCACACCACATAGACATGGTATGAGAAGGACTGGTCTTTGATATAGCAGTAAATCTACCACTGCTGGGGATGAAAGAGAAAGTTGGCTGTACACCACACCACATAGACATGGTATGAGAAGGACTGGCCTTTGATATAGCGGTAAATCTACCACTGCTGGGGATGAAGGAGAAAGGTGGCTGTACACCACACCACATAGACATGGTATGAGAAGGACTGGTCTTTGATATAGCAGTATGGCCACTCACTGGACACAGAGTCCACAGGGCGGGGTCAGTACAGTCTCGACATCCCCCTCCGTCATCTGAGCCCAGTCCAGGTGCACCCCGCGCACGCCATGTCTCCCTGTGAGCGGGGTTTTGTCGGAGTTAATTCGTGTTGGTTTGACATGAAAGGCACCTTTTCTGAGGGAAAACCAGAAGTACCTCCATGTAATGGGGGTGGGGATGGGGGGGGGGGGGGGGGGGTGCCCGAGTGCCGGCCAATACTCGGCTTTGTTTTTTTGTTTTTTTTATCTCATCCCTTGTATTATTTCTCATAGACTTAACATTGGGAACTTGAACTCAACGCCAATTGAGTATTGTACAACAATACTCAATGAGGGATGGTATCACAAATGTTTGCCAATTCGTCAGTGATAGGGGTGAGATAAAATCAGAACCACATTCCCTTCATATCGACGGAAAATATCTTGGTTTGCTACGTAATCTCCGCAACCAAAACTGATGGCATATTGTCAGTGGTTATGGATCTCGATGCCGTTCCTTGTTAGAATCCATTCACTAGGCTGCAGAGAACCGAATACACACCTAGAAATACGTCGCTGTAGTATGCTGGCGATTTTGACAATACCCTGTGTGACCTCAATACAACACAAGCCCATGATAGTCCATATAGTTTTAGATAGGTTGAAAAAATAGCAAAATATTTGCTTTGTTTCATTAATAAATAGCAATTGATAAGATTTTTGAAATGATTTCTCAATGCAACACAGCACACTACGCCTGGGAATGCCCGCAGACATCGTAGCGTAGGTAAAGGATCAGCTTTTGAAGGAGAAAGTTGCAGTTGGACTCGAACCCATAACCTTGTGATTACTAGCCCAATGTTTTAACCACTGAGTCCACATCTCCAATGCTGAGCATTCCGAAGCGTTTAGCGAGTACACATCAAAATGCAGTACCATTTCTGAACCCTACTTATCTATATTCTTTAGTAAGAAGATAGTTTAATTCATATAGGAAAAACCTACATCTCCTGTGAGGAGATAGGGTTTTTATTTTCTTTCATCTCCCTAGACTTTGATCAGGATATGAAGACAGGAGATCTGATGTCAGTAACGACTCGTTCTGATTGCACGTACTCTGTACATTAAAATATGTCAACTCAACTGTTTAATCTGCTACCAATTGTACGCAATGACCCTCATTTTATCTGTAGAGTTTATTTCATCTAAGACGACATAAGATTCCACCCCTCTCATAAGATCTCACACTCTCTGAGTGGCATTCTGTACTCTCACTACACCCCTCTCATAAGATCTCACACTCTCTAAGTGGTATTCTGTACTCTCACTACACCCCTCTCATAAGATCTCACACTCTCTAAGTGGTATTCTGTACTCTCACTACACCCCTCTCATAAGATCTCACACTCTCTGAGTGTTATTCTGGACTCCCACTACACCCCTCTCACAAGATCTCACACTCTCTAAGTGGTATTCTGTACTCTCACTACACCCCTCTCATAAGATCTCACACTCTCTAAGTGGTATTCTGTACTCTCACTACACTCCTCTCATAAGATCTCACACTCTCTAAGTGGTATTCTGTACTCTCACTACACCCCTCTCATAAGATCTCACACTCTCTAAGTGGTATTCTGTACTCTCACTACACCCCTCTCATAAGATCTCACACTCTCTAAGTGGTATTCTGGACTGTCACTACATACACCCCTCTCATAAGATCTCACTCTCTCTAAGTGGTATTCTGGACTCTCACTACGCTCTACAGAAGAAGAATTCTTAACAAACTAGGCTTAGAGCCCCGAGAATCAGCCTGCAGTCTCCTCGTCTCAAAATAAAGAGGATCTGCATCGAGATCCGTAGCGACTCAAAATATGCCAAGAGTTTCGGTTGTGGAGTAATCTCACGAGGCAAAGCCGATTGAAATTATGTAGCTTACCAAAATGAATGGCATATTTTCAGTGGTCATGGATCGAGTGCAGTTCAGATTTTATCTCACCTATCCCTGTCTGACGTTTGTGATGTCATCGCAAATTGAGCATTTCCTTATAATACTCCATTGGCGTTGAGTACAAGTTTCCTTTGTCATGTTAACGGGGAAAATACCAGGGTTGAGACAAACAATAACTAATATATTTATTTGTACACACTTTTTACGCTGAACACGCATCTTGAGGCCTGCATTGTCTTGTTGCGTGTCGTATGTTTTAAATCGGACACCTCCCCATTCACACCTTCCCCCATCCTCCGTGCGAAGGACCTTTTTTCTCGCCTTATCACGTTTCCTGCTGGGTGTGTTTCCTCTCTCCACCGGACTATTTTATTTTACTTCCCGGCCTCATCTTTTGTGCCTCTTCTCGGGTGTCCACGCTCTGCCCTTCACAAGTCCGCTTTGATCTGCCCACAGGGAACTCCTCAAAGGCGCTCTTATTGAAGACGTGTATAATGGCCGCCATCTTGCTCACCAATCCCACAATCCCCCGCGCCTCCCAGCTGACCGGAAGACAAAACATGTCAGCCTATCAGCGCCGCCCTTACAACCGGGCCCTGAACCCGACCAATCAGGTGAGGCGATACAAGCGCGTATGCATAGATTGCTATGGTGATGCCAACAAGACGTGCTCTGATTGGCTGATCAAAGAGCCGCTGGTAGCCGGCCGGTGCAGGTGGCTGATAGGACTGGTACCGGCGGACCCGCTGGGGCTGGGAGATAACGTTCTACAATCTCCCAGCAGAGATCGCCACGTAGGATCTGCTGGGAGAGTGAGCGGCTCTTATCTGTCTTATCTCCACTCTCCCAGGAGAGACTCAGGCGGATATCTCAGCGCCGTTATCGCCGATAGAGGGCGGGGTAGTACTCTTTAGCACATCTAGACGACGTTTTTTTTACCTTTTTTTAACTCGTGGTTTTCACGCTAGATACGACGGGAGGGCGATAGTTTAACGCCCTCAAATCTATCTAAAATATGGCATGATCTGTAGACGTTAAGGCAGCTCCTGAACCTTTCCCGCGTTAAATCTGCGCTAAATGTCGTCTGCTGTCTTCACCTTGATGGACTTATCTTAGAATATGAAGAGACGTCACGAGTTTGAGTCTGAGTTCATTTATGCCACGCATTTTGTTGGCTCCGTAATTTCACGAGTCGAAGACGAGTGACATTACGGAGCCAACAAAATGAGTGGCATAAATAAGCTCAAACTCAAACGAGTGGCGTCTAGATTTTATCCTACCCCATTTCCATATTTTTTCAGTATCAGAAAGTAGTGGCATAAACAACACTTTATGTCACACCCGTGAGATAAACAAATCCCATGTTAAGCCTATGACGTTTTTTATTAGGGGTAGGATAATTAAGCAGAACTGTCTTTAGAAACGTATTTTGAAATACATTTCGAAAGCGGTTCTGTTTTTATCTCACCCCCAACACGGACCTTACAGTCGATTTTAAGCAATAATATAATCATGTATTGAATTGTTCAAACAATAGCGTCGGAACTATTGTTGCTGCAGCTGCGGTTCAAACAATGGCGCCGGAACTATTTTCTTTTCCGCGACGTTCATTGGTCGCACCATACATAGATTCTCCGCCACTGCAATGGCAGAGAATTGACAATCTACGTAGGTGAGCGTGGCATATTTTATTTCAACGTTAACTCAATGGCACAACCTGTACCAGGGGTGGGATAAAGCTCTTTATCGCACTCCTGGTATTTTCCCCATAGACTTAACATAGGCTTAACGTTGGGAACTCATACTCCACGGCTGTGAAGGTAGTGTAACCAATACTCAATGGCTAATTTGTGAGTTATTTTATTGATTGAAAATGTGCTTGATCATGTATACAAGGTGCGATAAGATCGGAAACCCACTCGATGAAAATAGCTTGGTATACACTCCACTTCGTTTGGCCGCTACGTAGTTCACTCAGCTTCGCCTCGTGAATTACTCTGCAGTCAAACTCGTTTGAGTACGGACCAAGCTATTTTCATCTCTTGAGTTTCCTCATATGACTAAACATTTTGCTGACGGGAGCAAATGTACTGAACTTATCTATATATTTTTTTTAATAAAAGAGCTTTGCTCGTTGGGGGGGGGGGGGGGAGAAAAATGTCATGATTGTATTCCTATTCCTCTTTTGGTATAAGAAATATATCTATTTGGGTGCATGATGTATCTCTACTGTGTTCCCTCCTTGATTCCTTACTTCTTAATGAATAATTTAAGTTGATTTCTTTTCTTGAATAAAAATTCCAGTTATTTTCCGAGGGATAATAAGATCCATGATGAAGAAAAGCAAACAGGGCCTTTCTTTGACCGTCCTTATTCACAGTAATGTTAGTCTCGCATTTAAAACGTATGGCTCTACAAACAACAAACACTGCTCTCTTTCTCCTTCTGTGTTTCTACATTCCAGGTGCACACAGGCGGCCTACTGAGCGCCGCACAGAGCGCCAGTGTTACGGCACAGAACCTACGTCAGCTTACGGCACCCTGAGTGAGCGGAGAAAGACAGGCGGCCACGTTACGTCCTCACCGGAATACGTTTAGTGAGAGTGTAGCCGCGGGGAAACAGTGAGCTGCCCACACAGACTAAATCTCTAAATCAAAAACTAGTATGGTGACCCCCATTTTTTAAACACTTGGAGATCATCATTTTCAATTTCCAGGAAACTGACATGGGTTGTGCGATTCCAGGTAAATTGTCAGATATGCCTTTAAAGACACGAGGCTGACTTTAAAGCCGTGGCTCCTGGTCGTTACTGCTCGGAGCCGCAGGACAAGCTCTGAGAGATTGTTTACTGCTCGTGAGCTGCAGGAGAAGCTCTGAGTGGCGGTTTACTGCAGGTAGAGGGTGAACGACTCGAGCCGAGGCGGGCAGCGTGGCTCTGGGCCTTTACTGAGACGTAGGACAAGCTCTGAGAGGTGGTTTACTGCTCGGAGCCGCAGGACAAGCTCTGATAGGTGGTTTACTGCGGGAAGAGGGTGATGGACTCATGCTGAGGCGGGCAGTGTGGCTCCTGGTCTTTACTGCTCAGAGACGTAGGACAAGCTCTGAGAGGTGGTTTACTCCTCATGAGCTGCAGGAGCTCTGAGAGGTACTTTACTGCTCCGAGCCGCTGAGAAGAGATGGTTTACTGCGGGTAGAGGGTGAACGACTCGAGCCGAGGCGGGCAGCGTGGCTCCTGGCCTTTACTGAGACGTAGGACAAGCTCTGAGAGGTGGTTTACTGCTCGTGAGCTGCAGCAGCTCTGGGAGATGTCAACTCCTCACAGGCCACACAGAAGCCCTCAGGGGTGGTTTACTGCTCGGAGCCGCAGGACAAGCTCTGAGAGGTGGTTTACTGCTCGTGAGCTGCAGCAGCTCTGGGAGATGTCAACTCCTCACAGGCCACACAGAAGCCCTCAGGGGTGGTTTACTGCTCGGAGCCGCAGGACAAGCTCTGAGAAATGGTTTACTGCTCTGAGCCGCAGGACAAGCTCTGAGAGGTGCTTTACTGCGGGAAGAGGGTGATGGACTAATGCCGAGGCCGGCAGCGTGGCTCCTAGCCTTTACTGCTCTGAGCCGCTGAGAAGCTCTGAGGGGTTGTTTACTGCTCGGAGCCGCAGGACAAGCTCTGAGAGGTGGTTTACTGAGGGAAGAGGGTGTTGGACTCATGCCGAGGTGGGCAGCGTAGCTCCTGGGCTTTACTGCTCAGAGCCGCAGGACAAGCTCTGAGAGATGGTCTACTACTTGCAAGCCACTGAGAAGCACTGACAGGTGATTTACTTCTCGGGAGCTGCAGAAAAGCTCTGAGCGGTGGTTTACTGCCTAAGGGTTACAGGCCAATCTCTGAGAGGTGGTTTACTGCCCGCGAGCTGCAGGAGCTCTGAGGGGTGGTGAAAGGCGGGGTAAAGGCTGGTCGACTCATGTCAAAGTGCTCTCATGGCTGATGGTTTTCTGTGCCGGTGAAAGCCAAGTCTATTGGGGTGAAATTCAACAAGGCTGTAGTCACGCTCTTTTACACAACCATCAATTGGACGGACCAAATCTCCACTGACCTGCTAAGATATCAAACTGCATTTTTCTTTGTTTGTTTGATTTAAATTCCGGTCCACCATTATAGGTACTTCAGATTTTTCTTGCTGGTTTTACACCACAAGGTGGTGATCAAATCTATCTATCTTGAATCTAGGTAGAAATCTCACCCCTACACAGTTACAGAGGTAAGAGTACCTTTAGTTCCCACACCACATAGACATGGTATTCTTCACTGCTGGTCAGTATCGTCAGGGCCGGTTAGCAGTCAAGTGACAGCTCATCCATAAAGAACCACCACTGTCCGCTAGTTTACATACGACCTCTCTACCGCCCCCTCCCCCTCCGCCCCCTCCCCCGTCCACTCCCCGTCCCCGTCCCTTCCCCGTGCCCACTCCCCGTCCCTTCCCCGTCCCTGCCCCGTGCCCACTCCCCGTCCCTTCCCCGTCCCTGCCCCGTGCCCACTCCCCGTCCCTTCCCCGTCCCTGCCCCGTGCCCACTCCCCGTCCCTTCCCCGTCCCTGCCCCGTGCCCACTCCCCGTCCCTTCCCCGTCCCTGCCCCGTGCCCACTCCCCGTCCCTTCCCCGTCCCTTCCCCGTGCCCTGCCCCGTGCCCACTCCCCGTCCCTTCCCCGTGCCCGTCCCCTCCCCGTCCCTTCCCCGTCCCCGCCCGGTTTGTTGTCGGGTCTCTGCTGCTCCTCCCCCCGGCCGACCACACCCCGCCCGCCCCCTGTACGTGGCGGGTCGCAGGCCCTGGAGGAGGCTGGATTAATATTTATGTGGCTGCGGATCACCGTTAATCTCCGCTACTGAGTGGGGCGGCTTTAAGTTACAACCCCCTGGAGGGGGTGACTGCAGTATGAAGTGGTTTTTATGGATATACACGGGCATAAATATAAACACAGATTTATCTTTTTATATTATTATTCATTCAAGTAGATTTATAGACGGTACAACAGTTCACCTATCTCCAGGTGATGTTCCACGTCCACGTATTTATACACACATATACACACATAGATAGGTCACATATATATATATCCCTTTAACTGCAGCATGATGCCTCCAGGCATTCCCCTGGCTACAGCAGCATGATGCCTCCAGGCATTCCCCTGGCTACTGCAGCATGATGCCTCCAGGCATTCCCCTGGCTATGGCAGCATGATGCCTCCAGGCATTCCCCTGGCTACAGCAGCATGATGCCTCCAGGCATTCCCCTGGCTACAGCAGCATGATGCCTCCAGGCATTCCCCTGGCTACTGCAGCATGATGCCTCCAGGCATTCCCCTGGCTATGGCAGCATGATGCCTCCAGGCATTCCCCTGGCTATGGCAGCATGATGCCTCCAGGCATTCCCCTGGCTACAGCAGCAATATGCCTCCAGGCATTCCCCTGGCTACCGCAGCATGATGTCTCCAGGCATCATAGAGGCATCATTGATACTTATATACAAAATTCAATAAATTAAAAAAAAAATTGATATTTTGACATAGCAAAATCGCCATATTGACCTTTGATTTGGTACAAATCACATGACACATCATGGGACATTGCTATTTTCAAAAAAAAGGTGCCTGCCATAGCAGGGTCGTTTATGCAGGCAATGCCTGCCATGTAATGCTAAGTAGGGAAACTGGGTGCTGCAGGGAAAGGGATATGCAACTGCATATATATACATGTATATTGCATATATATGTTTATATATCTATATATTCACATGTGTATATTTCATTTTATGTGTATACACCGACATGTGTATATATATACAGACATGTATACATATATGCACATTAGTGGGTGCATACAAATTACGTATATATACATATAGAAGTATGCATTTATATACACATGCACATAAATGGGTGTTCATAGTCACCAAGCTACAATCACTTTTAGAGGTATTTCAATAAGGCATATTAGAACCAGCTCGACTGTAAGAAAAAAAAACATCTTCTCTCAAATTATCACCACCCATACCAGGATTCGAACCCCAGCTACCAGATCTCTCCTGTGTGTATACAACAGGAGAGCTACATATATACCTCTGAGGTACCACTTCCACCCTCCCTCCTTCTAGGACTACTAAGTGGCACACTCACAGGGACTCAAAGCCTCTGACATCCCCTGTGTAGCTGCATGGAGTTGTCCCTCTCCCTTCACTGCCATATAAGGAATATAAAAGGCATGGATTGACCCAGCAGCCAATGACTGCATTCACAGCAAACCACGACCTTCACCCTGACCTCCTTACATAGTGTTCATAGCGCCTTGGGATGTTTCTACAGTCTAGAGTTGACCTGAATGTCTTGGGCACATTTTCTGCAACAGAAGGCAGAGGACAGTGAGGGAGTGAATGAGAAGAGTGCGGGCATTCAATGTGGACCTCTACGGACCACAGACCGGCGGAAACCGCCTCTCGCCGATTTATTGATGGAGAAGGGCCTTAATGACCGACCGTCTTGTGAGGCCCTTTCTCTGCCTCCCGGTTCAAAGGGCCCAAAAGGACGGCCCCAGAAAAGGCAGGGTTTGTAAAGGTCAATGTTAGAAGGGGGTTCTCCCAGAAAGGCAGCCGCCACTCAGCCGGTAAATTCACCAGATAGAGCCACAGATGTAGGTATGTACATGTAAACATGGACACACAGACATAGAAACACAAAGGGCCAGGCTTGTCATGTGTTTCCTGTTTTATACAGACTTCTCAAGCCAGTGCCATGTCCCTGTATCCCGGGGCACAAAAATAGTACCCTAAGGAGAGTAGGAATACAAGGAAAGGGCATCTTATTACATGGAAAAGTGAAAGGCTGCTATCTTTGTTTTATAGAACAACTTCCGTGCATTGGCTAACAGGCCCGCATCATGTATTATAAATCATCCCTGAGGTCCGGATCATGTATCATGAATCCTCACTGAAGTCCAGATCATGTATTATAAATCATCAGTGAGGTCCCGATCATGTATCATGAATCCTCACTGAAGTCCAGATCATGTATGATAAATCATCAGTGAGGCCTGGATCATGTATTATAAACTCTCAGTGAGGCCTGGATCATGTACCATAAATCGCCACTGAGGTCCAGATCATGTATTATAAATCATCACTAAGGCCCAGATCATGTATGATAAAATCATTACTGAGGCCCAGATCAAGAAAGAGAAATCATCAGTGAGGTCCAGTTCATGTATTATAAATTATCACTGAGGCCTATATGCTGTCTAATAAATAATCACTGAGGCCCAGATGATGTATGATAAATCATAAGTGAGGCCCAGATAATGTATGATAAATAAGTATTAAGGCCCAGATGATGTATGATAAATCATCACTAAGGCCCAGATCATGTATGATAAATCATCACTAAGGCTCAGGTCATGTATGATAAATAATCACTGAGGCCCAGATCATGTATGATAAATAATCACTGAGGCCCAGATCATGTATGATAAATCCACACTGACGTCCGGGGGAAACATCACAACTCGATACTCAAACACGGCGTAGACATACAGACAGAAGCAGAGCGGAGACAGCGGGTCATGGGGCGAGACGGGGCGGGGCCGGCTGCCAACTGTCAACAGGAGACTGTCAACATCCCGCTCATCCCGCACCACAGACTCTGAGTAAATATTGACCGTGTCCACCGCCTCTCTATAGGGGACGGAGCCATTGTTAGTTCATGAAGCTGTCACTAGGTGGCTGGCAGTATGGCGGGCCCCTTGGGGGGACATATCTGTTTTCTGGCTCTTTGTTCTTACAAAATTCAACTGCCTTTCAATGTGTGACCATGGTTCTCTTGACTCTCTACACCCATCCTATAGCAGGATGAGATACTGGTCAAACCCAGGACATGACATTTTCCACATGGAACACTTTTTATACATGTATGAGCAAGGCTAGAGTTGTGACACTTCTCAATTATCACTCACTTCTTTTGCACCTCTATTAGTGAAGAACACCTACTTTTTCACCACCATTAGTGAAGAACACCTACTCTGGGGGCGTCATGGCTGCCCCCATGGCTCATAGGCTATATGCCGTATAATGCCGAGTGGGTGAGGACCGCAAGCACTGGTCGTTCTACCAAGGTGTATCACTTTAACCATGTTACAGGGTGCGGCTTTGTTTGATGTTATGTCCAGTACGACCATTACAGACTGTCTCATGGTTCGGCTTGTCTCACTGCTTTTAACACCACAGGCCGGCATTTAATTTTAGGTCGAAATCTCATCCCTATACATTTACGATGTGAGAGTTATTTCAATTCCCACACCATGTAGACATGGTATGAGAAGGACTGGTCTTTGATGTAGCAGTAAATCTACCACTGCTGGGGATGAAGGAGAAAGGTGGCTGTACACCACACCACATAGACATGGTATGAGAAGGACTGGCCTTTGATATAGCAGTAAATCTACCACTGCTGGGGATTAAGGAGAAAGGTGGCTGTACACCACACCACATAGACATGGTATGAGAAGGACTGGCCTTTGATATAGCAGTAAATCTACCACTGCTGGGGATGAAGGAGAAAGGTGGCTGTACACCACACCACATAGACATGGTTTGAGAAGGATTGGCCTTTGATGTAGTCGTCAATTCTTTTAGCGTGTACAGGGGTGAGATAAATACAGAAAGCGACTCATCATCGTTCTCCAACTCATTTGAACGCTACGTGATATTCACTCGGCTGTCACCTCGTGAATATCACTTCGCATCAAACTCGTGGAGAATGACGACTTTTTACCAAAGCACGTTAGTTTCTTCTTTACTACTTTACTGGCGTGAATGAGCATCAATTTTATCTTTCTTTTACCCAATGAAAAGGATATTTTAAATACTAAACATGAAAACGTGGATTTTCATGATGAAAAATTTAAAGCTGACATCTTTGTTTACTGGCTGGAGGCAGTGGTCAGCTCGCAGGCGACCTCGACCCCCACACGGGAGGTGGGCTAGACCGACACGTACCGCACAGTGTGCCGTACACGATGTGAGACGCCAGCTATTAGTCTGATTTCCATCCTGCTGGTGGTGCGGGCACACGGGCAGTACAGGGGCAGGCGGGAGACCACTCACAGGCCTGACACACTTACACAGTCACACTCACCGTATAATATAGTCTTATAACGAGTGGTGCGGGCACACGGGCAGTGTGGTGGTCGTACACTGTACAGGGGCAGGCGGGAGACGGGTACGACTCACAGGCCTGACACACATACACAGTCACACTCACCGTATAATATAGTCTTATAACGAGTGGTGCGGGCACACGGGCAGTGTGGTGGTCGTACAGGGGCAGGCAGGAGACGGGTTCTACTGACAGGCCTGACACACTTACACAGTCACACTGACCAATGGAGCATGTGACACACACCCTCCAGGTATGTCTATATATACTGGTGCATGTGGCACTATCCATATATGGTCTTATAACGAGTGGTACATGTGACACACACCATATATGGTCTTATAACGAGTGGTACATGTGACACACACCATATATAGTCTTATAACGAGTGGTACAAGTGACACTATCCATATATAGTCTTATTACGAGTGGTACATGTGACACTATCCATATATAGTCTTATTACGAGTGGTACATGTGACACATCATATATAGTCATATTAGTGCGTGCCCGCCCGCCCTATATGCATTGCCTGAAGGTTAGAGTGTTCACATAAGGACTTCCAGTGCAAAAAAGCTATCCCTTCATTATCTGCGTGCTATTCACTGTGAAATTGGGAAAGGGGCAGAGGGCAGTGTCTCAGTGTCTTAAAGGCATGCCCAGCTGACCATGACCAATCACTCAAGACCAAAAGACCTACTGGTGCTTGATATGTTTGGATCCTAGACTCAGGCAGTTGTATAGATAGCAAGTTGACTGGGTGCAAAGGGATTACAGAAACGATCCATAGACTGAATGTATTCCAAATCTTTTATTTTTTATTCATTTACAAATTGCACGCTCATTCATCAATTATAAACATTTTACTTGCTCTTAGTAAAAAAAAAGAAAAAGGTCATGGGTCGATAGAAAGAGGGTTGAGTGAACTGGACTTTGGTAGGAGCGGGCGGAGTAGGTAGTTGATATTGTCTGGGTGTGTCGTGATATAAAGTCCTCCTCTGAGATCCGGTATTATTAGAGAGGACGTTATGTAGAATCTCTCTGATGTGTCTGTGACACAAGATATGGCTCAGACTCAGGTAAATGTCAGTCTCACGTAAGGTGTAGAGTAACACGTGGACACGTAACGTGCCGCTCCCTCATTAGCACGTGCACCTCGCTCATTAGTACGTGCACCTCGCTTCTCTGTCACTGATGTGGTTCCTATGTAGCTACAATTGTTTCTTTTGTCTCTTGCTCTCTAACTCTGTCTCTCCCTCGCTATCTCTCTATCTCTGCCTGCCTGCTTGCTTGCTTGCTTGCCTGCCTGCCTGCCTGCCTGCCTGCCTGCCTGCCTGCCTGCCTGCCTGCCTGCCTGCCTGCCTGCCTGCCTGCCTGCCTGCCTGCCTGCCTGCCTGTCTGTCTGTCTCTCTGTGGCTCTCTCTCTCTCTCTCTCTGTGTCTCTCTGTCTGTCTCTCTGTATGTCTGTCTCTCGCTGTCTGTCTCTCTCTCTGTGTCTCTCTGTATGTCTGTCTCTCTGTCTGTCTCTCGCTGTCTGTCTCTCTCTGGCTCTCTATCTCCTTCTCTCTCTGCCTCTAGCTCTCTTTTTCTGTCTCTTTGAATCCATTTGTTCCTTTCTGTCTCTCCCTGTCTTTCCCGGACTATTAAAATACCTCTCTCTCTTTCTCTCTCTTTTCTCTCAGCCACTCCCTTTATCTTTCTCTCTCTTTCTCCTTGCATCTCCCTCTGTCTTACTTTCTCTTTGCCTATCCCGCTCTCTCAGCCTCTCCCTGTCTTTCTTTCTCTTTCTCTCAGCCTCTCCCTGTCTTTCTTTCTCTTTCTCTCTGCCTCCCCCTCTGTCTTTCTATCTCTTTTTGATTCTCTGTCCCTCTGATTCTCTCTCATTCTCTGTTTCTCTCTAGCTCTATCTCACTCTGTCCCTCCCTCTATCTATACCTCTACTAAAGTAATCTCGTATTTGATTGTATTCAGCAAAGAACCCATTGGTAGAACAGAATTGTAACGAGGAATGGCTGATTTGCTCAGTTGGTGTCATGTATATACTAACAAGTGGAATTCCATGAATGAATGAAAAGCTGCCATCTCTGTCTCTCTAACTCTATCTCACTCTGTCCTTGCCTTTGTCTGGTATTTTTGTCCAGTAGGCTTAACATTGGGAACTCATTCTCCATGCCCGTACGAGTATTGCAGTCTGTTCTCCATCACACAGCTGTCGCCTTATTCATATCACTCCGCACCAAACTCGTGCAGAATGACGACTTTGACCAACACTTATTGGTTTCTTCTTTAATACTGCTATCAGAGTGATCTCATATTTGATTGTGTGAAGTAAAATCAAAACATTGAGCTCGTCTACTCGTTAATGCCCACAGAGTGCTGTATCAGCACGTGGCAGCACGCACCCGGACAGCACACTGAAATGACACACTCTCCCGTCGTGTTTACTGAGGAGGTGTCGCTCCTCCGTGAGACTTTCTTAATTAACTCTGCCACCATTGTCTGTGTACCGACACTGTATCCCGCCACCCCGCAACACCCCCTTCCCGCACCCCTCATTTAGATCACTAATTAACAGCTGCGTCTTTAGAGACATCGTCACATGAGACCTGAGATGGTGTAAACTTTGTGAATCTCGCGCAAAGATTTTTTTTCCATTTTTTTTTTCTATTTTACGTCCGGTCAACCATTACAGGTCCTTTCCAGACTTTCTCAAGGTTCAGCTTTTTCTCACTGGTTTTATACCATAAGGGTGGTGATTGAATCTGTGTGATGAATTCAGGTAGAAATCTCACCCCTACACATTCACCGAGGTGCCACAGAGAGAACTCTATCTGTGAGGCAAGGAATTTGTCGCTAATTTGGACAATCCCCCTGTTCTGCTGACTCAGCACATCTCTGTGACCTGCTCGTCGTGAGCTGCTCAACACATCTCTGGCCGGTGTGCTGCGAGATTTGGTTACCCCGGGAAAAATGGTAATTATCGCCCACCCAATACACGCATGAACATGTTTTTCCGTTCAGATATCATGGACTGTTGGACATACTACTATTTTGATGTGATTTTAATGTTAATAGATGAAAAGTATAGTATTTGGACATTAGAATTACATGTCGTGATATGCTTAATTTCAGCAAATTGTTCACTCTCCAATCGTGTACTTCAACACTGCGCATGTTCGCGCATGCCCACAAGATACTAGTGGGCGATAATTACCATTTTTTCCCAGGGTAACCAAATTTCGCATCACACCGGTCGTGGGTTGACGCAGTGACCCCCGTATACGATCCCCACCGTCTCCGGTCATTGTGTCATACGAGCTGCTCCCACACTCACGATCTGCTCACACACTCACACCTGTCACACCTGGGCTGTGATGCGGTGACGCCCGTAGAGGGCACATAGCTGTTGTGTTATAGAGGCAGCCACAAGCTGTTCGGTATGTTACTGAGCTTGTGATAGGCTGTGTCGCCTGGCAGCCGTCTTGCCCCCCATTGCTAAACAAAACACCAGGTGGTGGGTCCAGTTATCAATGGATTTTGTTAAAAATTAGTTTTTGGTTTGCCATAAAATGGTTTTCGCCTCATCTCATGATTATCTATAGATTATGACAGCAGAAAGTAGTGACTACAGTGGCGCTATATTACAATTTCCTGACAGATGATAGCTGAACTAGCAATAACCCTGTGCCCTACAGGCCACGCGATGCTCAGTACTATATAGCAATGCCGTATATACTGTAAATAAGCACCATTTCGGCATATGACGTAAAAATACTATACGGCCAAATGAAATCGATTTCTTAAAAATTTCGGGTATATAGTAAACATATAACGTCCAACCATGCTTGCACAAGTCACAGAACTCGATGATAATTTATACGTAACTCGGCGTAAACGCCTCAGTCCGTATGAACCGTAAATTAAGATCTCGTTCTGTGACCTGTACAGCATGGTCAGGACGTTCTATATAAGTACGTTACGAGGCATCTGCCGGGCTGTGTCGCAGTGCCGCCGGTACACGACCCCCACAGTCACCGGTCTCCTGCAGGTCACCGTACCCGTGTCCCCTGAGCTGCTCACTCCAGCCCTGAGCTGCTCTCCAAGCCGATTCTCCCTGTAAACCGCAGTGTCAACACGGGGCGGGGATCGGCCTGGAGAGTGATTAGCTGTGTGGTGGTGTGCGGGATGGGTAGGAGCAGTGGAGGGGAATGTGAGGGGGTTCTGCTACACCTGTCCTTGTAAGAGAACAACTTGTTACTCTAACCTTGCGACGTCTGGCGAAAAAAGCTGGATTTTCTCCGAATCCCTGCTATCACCTCTCTCACCCATGGTATTTTTGTCCCATAGGCTTGACGCCATGAACTCATTCTCCATGGTCCTTCAGATATTAGTACTAATACTCAATAGGTGATGACGTCACACATGTAGTGATCATTCAGTTCATTTATTATTAAAAAAAAATTGTATACAGGGGTGAGATAAATACAGAAAGCAACTCGTATTGATCACAGATCTTAAATTGCAGAAGTCATTGATTTGCAAAAATTTGTTAGACCTCCAATGTCATGAAAATCAAGTACACCATAAACTGGAAAAGCCAACCAGGAGATAACCAGAAGACTGTTATCCCTGTGTTTGGATATCTCCAAATCGCCATCAGAATAGACTGTAGCTGGAGCTCTGTACCACGGCCTCATGTCGCGGTGTGGGTTGTTAAGGATTCTGTACTCACTGGTCTCAGATCATTTACATCCTAATCTGATTTACAGCGTACAGCCATCTGCGTAAATTACACACGTTCAGCGCGTCATATCGTCATCAGCACATGGACTGAGACTTAATACCGGAGAGTGCTTCTCACAGGAAAACCCTGCACCCACTCATCTCTCTCTTTGTTATGATATTCCCCTTGTTAGTTGGTTTTGATTTAACGTCCAGTCAACCATTGCAGGTTCTCACCAGACTTTCTCAAGGTTCTTTTAAACAAAAATATTAAAATCTCGAATCTATATCATGAATTCAGGTAGAAACCTCACCCCTACACATTTACCGAGGTGAGAGTTCTTTTAATTCCCAAAGCACAATCTACTACTGCTGGAGATGAAGGAGAATGGTGGCTGTACACCACACCACATTGACATGGTATGAGAAGGACTGGCCTTTGATATAGCAGTAAATCTAACACTGCTGGGGGTGAAGGAGAAAGGTGGCTGTACATCACACCACATAGACATGGTATGAGAAGGACTGGCCTTTGATATTGCATTAAGTCTACTGCTCGGCGTGAAGGTGAAAAGTGGCTGCAGTGGGACCCGAATCAACAGAGTCTGACAACCTTAGTATTAAAAGTCCAGTGCTCTTTACCACTGAGCTAACTGCCCACCCCAGTCGCTTTTGTTATGCTTGTGTGCAAGCAAATCCAGTCTGCACCACAAGGAGGCGAGGGGACCAAGAGGGTGAACAGATTGGTAATTGCTGTCCACCCCAGCAGACCTGATATTCGCCATCTATCACTCAGGTGATATTCTATTTATTACTCATTTTATACAAAATTCCCATTAAAAAGTATGTAAACTACGACCCATTGTATAAAACCTGTCATATACCATAGCTGTGGTATACGAATTCAAACCTGTGGTATACGACCTCAAAACCATAGTATACGGGAAAATTGCGCTGTAAAGCAAAGGAATAGTCCCTATTGCTATACTCTTTGATATGGCAATTACTGGGTTTAATTTATTCGTCTAGATGGATGATAAATACAACAAACGATGGTTATCTGAACAGGCGGCTCTGTAAACTACTTCGTGTATTACTACGCATCAGCCTCTGGTTTTCGGCCGCTTGTCCACAAAACCATCGACCCATTGTTTGAAAACTGTCAGATATCATAATTATGTATAGGATTTCAAATACGTTGAATAGCGAATTCAAACCCATTGTATACGGAAAATAAACTCTTTCATCAGATATCTTGTCTATTTGTTTGTCTATACAATGCCATGCCTATGGTTGGAGAGCAAAAAATAGTACCTAATCATATACACTATAACGTGTCAACATCTTGGTTTGATTTATTCAGGTAGATATAAAATAAATACAGCAAACGATGGTTTTGTGGACAGGTGGTTCTGTAAACCACTCACGGCTGACTTCGCAATACACTCACTACTGCTCGTGTATTACCATCGATTTTTGTCTCACTTCCGGTAGAATATGTAGTACTATAACCACATTTTCTGCGTTGGAGAAACAATTGATCTAATATATATCCGTTTGCATAACTGCCAAATTACGGTCATTTCTAAAAGGATGCAGCAATAATATTTCACAGCGGTATTTATAACATAATACCAAGCTCCATTGGGATAGGATAAAAAAAGAAGCACATATTCTGAAATTCCAATTATCTGAAAGTAGTTCCTGCCTAACTGCAACCAAGAAGTCCTTTCACAGCTTAGTGTTGGACACCTTCCAACAATTACCAATTTACTGAGAGGGAATCTTATTATTTCAAACGTAATTGCTGTGAATATTCTCAAAGGTAATCCTTCACATCCTCCTTCTTGGGAGGTAAATTTGAATTACAAATCATTTGTTTTACGGTCGCTGGAATGCCGTCTTTTAAAAAAAAGAAATTCTACAACTTGGCTGCAGTGATAACGAACGATTGACATTAATTGGAACAGATTTACTGTTTTCACAGCTTTTTGGGATGTGAAAACAGATCAAGGAGAAAACACTAAAAATGAAGACGAATCAAGGAAAAATGCACGAAGCTGCAAAGATGTCCCTAGAGTTTTTTTATATTGTACGGGGGTCATACTGCAATCCGTATGCAACGATCCAGGGCAGGAATATGAGAAAACGTGGTTACTGAGCCCATACAGGTCGCTGTTCGAGGTCATTCGATGCCGTAGGCGGGAGGACCGTAGTTTGTTCATCAAATGACTGAGAATGGACACTATACGGGCTCAGTCACTACGTTTTCTTATTACTATATACCTCCTACTTGTTTAATAACCCATTTTATGAACTTTTCTGCTCCACGAAAAGCCACTGCTTTTCACTACGGTCCACTGTCACAGCGGGCGCGAACATTATTTATACTACACCCCCAGCAGCGGGCAGTATTTCATGGACGTTCGCACACAGGTATATAGTAATATCGTGATTGAAATCCATGTATGCGTGATAAACCAACCACCAAAAGGTGAATATCAAATGAAGATGCACAGTGACATTCATGTCAATAAGGTCACACACACACATACAAATTGAAGGTCAAGTGAAGGTCAATTGTAGGTCAAGTCATCTGAAATCAAGGCCGATTATTCAGTCTGACGTGGATATCGATTTATGATTTTTTTTTCTGACGTGAGTTGGTATTGAATGCACTGCCTCCAATCAAACGGTATCAAAATACTGGAATCTACATAAATACAACAAATAAATGCAAATGAAGCTTTGTAAAAAATGCTAAAAAAGCAAGCGAAAATGAAACAGAATGAATAAAATATGAACGATTCTAAACAACGACCATGCTGGGTTTCTAAACTCTGACGTCACAACTCTGACGTCACACCTCTGACGACTACGTGACACACCCTATGACGTCATGAATAAGGGAAGTGACGTCAGGACGCCTGCCTACCTTAGTTCGCCCATGTCTCGGGAGCTGTTGGATATTAAGCAAAATAGAGTTTACAAGCCTTTCCGTGAGAACAGCGACTAACCTCGACATAACGACACAAAACACAGGGAACACAGGGACAGAAACCAGGGACGGCAACGGAATCAGAAACAGGACATGAATACCTGATGAGCGGTAAATAAAACAGTCAATACGCACAGAGACAGGGAATACCGGAACGAGTCCCACACACAGAGGCCACATTTTAAGTGTTCAGTGAACCATGACATGTCCATGACAGTTCATCAAATCAGGATTGGAATGAGTCTCCGAAAAGTACAGTATAGCTACACGTAAGGGGAACATCGCCCGTTCCAAGCAAACGTGTCTTCTTAAGCGGAGTGTCCCTTACACGGGATGTCCTCTTACACGGGGTGAAACCAAACATTTAATATAGGGAACCGTTTCGAGCAAGGGTGTCCCCTTACACGAGGTGTCCCCTTACACGAGGTGTCCCCTTACACGAGGTGTCCCCTTACACGAGGGGTCCCCTTACACGAGGTGAAACCAAACATTTAATATAGGGAACCGTTCCGAGCAAAGGTGGACCATTACACGGGGTGGACACTTACAACGGGTCCCCTCACATGAGGTGTCCCCTCACACGAGGTGTCCCCTCACACGAGGTGTCCCCTCACACAAGGTGTCCCCTCACACGAGGTGAACACTCACACGAGGTGAACACTCACACGAGGTGAACACTCACACGAGGTGAACACTCACACGAGGTGAACACTCACACGAGGTGTCCCCTCACACGAGGTGAACACTCACACGAGGTGAACACTCACACGAGGTGTCCCCTCACACGAGGTGAACACTCACACGAGGTGTCCCCTCACACGAGGTGAACACTCACACGAGGTGAACACTCACACGAGGTGAACACTCACACGAGGTGTCCCCTCACACGAGGTGTCCCCTCACACGAGGTGACCCCTCACACGAGGTGTCCCCTTACACGAGGGGCCCCCTTACACGAGGTGTCCCCTTACACGAGGGGCCCCCTTACACGAGGTGACCCCTTACACGAGGTGCTCCCTTACATGGGGCGACATGAGTGACCCCTTATTCGGGGTGTCCTTTAAACGGGGTTCTACTGTTAACTTTAGAGCTAAGCCGGGATGTTGGAGGATTTTTCTGTTTTTATTTTATATTTTAGAGCTAAGCCGGGATGTTGGAGGATTTTTCTGTTTTTATTTTATATTTTAGAACTAAGCCGGGATGTTGGAGGATTTTTCTGTTTTTATTTTATACTTTAGAGCTAAGCGGGGATGTTGGAGGATTTTTCTGTTTTTATTTAATAGATAAACCACCTGTGGTGCAAGCCTCACTTCCACGTGAATTCTGTTTTTGATTATTTTAAATATTTAAATATCGGAGGGGGTAATATCCTTCCCAGCAGCGGGCACTTCCGGCCGACTGGCGCAATGCCTGCTGGGTAAACACAGGGTTTGATTGACATACCGACACACAGACACACAGACGGACACATCTCGTGACGTCACAGCACGGACGGGGGTAGAGGGTTAAACAAGTTGTGAGGTGCGGCTACTGTACCGGTGTGTGCGCACCTAGCGGATCTCCACGTAACTAAACGCAGAATACTACTACAGTACAATCATCAGTAATTAAGGGTTAAAACGGGGCCGGTTTACAGAAAACGGGCAACAAAGGGTTAACAGGAGGCATTGTGTGTGTGTCCGATGTGTCTCGGTAACAAAGGGTTAATATTAACACGTCATCCTGTACATGTATATTGTGTTTCTGTATTAGAGGGTTAACATGGAGTATTGTATGTATGTGTATATTGTGTTTCAGTAATAAAGGGCTATCATAGAGTTGTTGTGTATATGTGTACACGTATATTGTAACAGAGGGGTAATGTATTGTCTAAGTGTGTACTGAACACCTGTGTCTGTCTAGTCTGTATTTTAGTATGCTATCCGTGAATCCTCACATATCTAAGTATACATGTAATTCCATGTACGACCACACCGTGACCTGTATGTCACATAACAGGTGTGTCATCCAATCACGGGACACCTGGTGTGTGACCAACATCCGCCATCTTTTATTTATTTTATTTGAATAAATGTCGGATTTGGTTAATTTCCGGTCCTGTACCTTAGAGAACAAACAGCAAACATTTTCCAGGAGACCGCAGCTCGGGAGGGCATGCCAGGTGCGACACGCTGCGTGGGTATGTACGTCGCGACGTGCCGGTTACTATTAGTTAGTCTCGTAGGTGATGTGTGTGTTGGAGGTGCAGACATCCCGCCTACCCACGTCTGGCTTCAGTGTACAAGTCATTGTCATCTGAGCACCACACTTAGGCCACTCAAAAAAACAAACTTGTTTCTCATCACCAAGCCATGAAAAATATGACGAGGGTGCTTTTTTTTTTTTTTTTTTTGCTATATCAAAGAGGGCAGACATACAGTAAAACCCTGCATAAGCGGACACCCTCTGATCCGGGCCAAAGTGGCTGCTTACGCGGGGTGTCTATTTACGAGGGGTTTCCAGATTTTTACTGGCTACACATTTAATGCATCCCTGACATCAGGAGCTTTAATTTGATACTAAATACACATACCTTTCATAATTTCTATCAAGGTTCATCTATAAAAAAAAATAATTAAAAAATCTTCTAAAATCGTTTTTTCTGATGCGCGCGGTGATGAGAAACAAGGTTTTTTTTGAGTGGCCCTATTATCATATACCTGTGTTCTACATACCTTGAAACTCTGAACACTTTATTATATACCTGCGGATGTATGAACTATACGTATACAACCCGCTCCTACCAATGGCGTTGGTTTGGTTTGGTTTGTTTGTCTGTTTATTTAACGTCCCAGGGGACCCTAAGGTATATAGGGACTAACTCATGGTTCAGCCTGTCTCCCTGGTTTTACACCACAATGGTGGTGATCGAATCTATGAGATGAAATTAGGTAGAAACCTCACCCCTACACATTTACCGAGGTGAGTTCTTTTACTTCCCACACCACATAGACATGGTATGAGAAGGATTAGCTTTTGATATGGCAGTAAATCTACCACTGTTGGGGATGAAGGAGAAGGGTGGCTGTACACCACACCACATAGACATGGTATGAGAAGGGCTGGCCTTTGATATAGCAGTAAATTGACCACTGCATTGAGACTCGAAGTCCAACAACCTTTGGATTATAAGTCTAGTGCCTTAACCACCACCACTTAACTCCCTAGCCCCCTACCCATGGCGTATTTATACCCATACGTCATAGTGTGACGTATGGGTATGCTATCACTTGAGAAGGTTAGAATTCACCATATTTGGGTATATGATAGGTATCACATTCTCAGCCAACTCGCGTTTTAGGAGGGGCAGGTTGTGACATGCGACATCGGATGAACTCACTGTCACTCTCCCAGCAGATATTGTATACAGCACGTAAGCCCAATCACCAAAAAGAATCTGCTCGGAGAATGTAATACTGAGGACCAGCGAGAAAGCTGTAAAACTCGTATACTGGGTCCCTGCACTTCTTACAAGTGATATCAGGTGGCGTGGAGATAGCAAAGGAGCCCAATGTGCGCAACCAAGCTGCAAACCTCTATCCTAACACTACTAGCAACGTATATGAGCCCCGAACCGCGCTCAATGAAACCCCAGTGATATAACCCACGTCCTTTCTCTTTACTAACCGGAACGACAACACTATTTCCTTAATTTACGGCCGGCACTTGACGCTTAGTATAATGCCCCTCACATAATTAACTCATGTTTTTTATGAGTTAATCCAAGCAGCCCCGATTAAGGTGCCCGGAGCTTACTCCACGCCGCATTCATATCACACTCTCCCCCCACCGCGCTGCTAATTTATCACACTCTCCCCCCACCGCGCGGCTAATTTATCTGCCAATTAACGTGCAGCTTTACTGGAACTCGGCGACTGAGTTACGACAGGCAGGATGAGGCCAGGAATGTGGGGGGAGAGTGGGGGAGAGTGAGAGATTGACGGGTAAAAAGAGGAGAGTGGGAGAGTGAGAGGAGAGTTTGGGAGTGATGGAGAGTGAGTGGAGAATGAGGGAGAGTGAGAGGAGAGTGTGGGAGTGATGGAGAGTGAGTGGAGAGTGAGGGAGAGTGTGGGAGAGTGAGGGAGTAAGTGGAGAGTGAGAGGAGAGTGAGAGGAGTGAGAGGAGGGTGAGAGGAGAGTGTGGGAGAGTGAGAGTAGAGTGAGGGGAGAGTGAGTGGAGGGTGAGAGGAGAGTGTGGGAGAGTGAGAGTAGAGTGAGAGGAGAGTGAGGGGAGAGTGAGAGGAGAGTGAGAGTAGAGTGAGGGGAGGGTGAGAAGAGTGTGAATGAGTGAGAAATTGACGGAGAGTGAGAGGAGGAGGGGGGGTATTTATGCTACAAAAGGCCGAGAACTGCATCCTTACAGGCTCAGTCACTATGTTTACTTATCATTATTTACCTAAATAACATGAAAAAAACCGCCACTCTATTTACTTACGATGTTAACAATTCACAGACCGATCGTGCTGTACATTCACTACAGGCACAGTGTGCCCGAACATTATACCTCACCCCCGTAGCAGCAGGTAGTATTTCATGGGGGTTCGGCCAGAGGTATATATATATATATATATATATATATATATATATATATATATATATATATATATATATATATATATATATATATATATATATATAATAACAGCAATATGTACAATGATTTGAGAATGAAGCTTATATTCTCAACTCAACAACACTCAGTCAACGGACCAAGTGTCTCTCTGTGGATGATTTGTGAAGTTGGCTCCCTGTTTTCTTCACGAAGTTCACACTGGGAGGTGGTACCGCCCGTTTCCGCTAGATCCACAAAGTCACGTGGTCTGATTGATGATAATCGTCTCGGATCACTGCTCCGACCTGAACCCAGCCGCCATTAATAAGCCTAATTAGGCCTAGAGTGAGTAATGACTTAGGCCTAGTATAGTACACACGTACTGACTTTAGTGTCGCTCAGGACTTGTCAGATTTATTGAGCGTGGAACATACGCTCATATACGCTGCATAAAGGTCAGGAGAGGTTGTATAGACTTCCAACATGCTGCAAAAATTTCCCTTCACTATCTGCGTGCGAACTTTGTGACATTGGGAAAGGTGCACAGGGCCAGTGTCTCGGTGTCTTAGACACATGTCCAGCTGACCGAAATACCTCATTAACCCACTGGGACTTCAATAGAGGGTGCTTGCACAAGCTATATGGGGCATAAAGTGATCAAATAGACTTACAGCTTGCTGCAATAAATATCCCTTCACTATCTGCGTACTGTCACTGTCATATTGGGAAAGGAGCAGAGGCCAGTGTCTCAGGGTCTTAGAGGTGTGCCCAGCAAAGTCACACAAAAACCGAAACTCTATCTAACCAATCTCAGGGATTTCAGTTGGGGTCATGGAAGAAATAGGAGATTATTTTTTGTGTGGAATTTACTGCCTCGGAGAGACTGAGAAAACATGGAAACACACCCTTATTTGCCATGATATGGGGCTGGAGTGCGAGGGGGAGGTATGAACCACTGTATACTGGTGTGAATGAGGCTCAATTTATACCATCTTTGTTTTACACAAAGGAAAAAAGAGAACTGAAATGATTGGAAAAGGGGAACACTGATGATGATTTCCCTGATGCAACAAGTGCCCGTTGTCCCTCCATTTACAGACAACACACCGATCTGGCCGCTATTTTCTCAGACAACCCTCCACTCTCCCCCCACAGGACACACTCTCCCCCCACAGGAGCCCCTCCGCTGATGTAGAGAGTTCCCGTCCTTCACATATTCATGACGTCTAAACCTGCCAGTAACAAGCCTTGCCGCACTGCGCCGCTCCGGTTCATCGCTCCGCGGGATGGTCGAGCGCTGCAGTGTGCCCGACCTGACAACCCGCTTTGATACCAAATAGAGGACACTCTCTTGGAGATCTCGGCCCCTATTAGGGCCCTACAGTCCGCGGTCCCTGGTGGTGGAGGGGACGAGTTGACTGAGATCCACTCGCCCGAGGTTGGCGCTTCTCGGGCTACCTGAGGAGTCGGGCCAGCATTATCGCATTAGCACTGGCCCGAGTCGCCCGAACCCACTTACGGTCCTTGGGTGGTGCTTCAGGGATTGTATGTGGGTGGTACTGCGTTTACACAAGCCGACTTACGATGCGACTGCGAGAGAACTAAGATCTAGTTTGGTGCTTCAGGGGTTGTGTGAGGGTGTATTGCATTTACACACTACAACAATGCAACTGCGACAGAACTAAGATCTAGTTTGGTGCTTTAAGGCCTCTGTGTTAACGCCTTACAATGCGACTGCGGCAGAACTAAGATCTAGTTCAGGGCTTCAGGGATTGTATGAGGGTGGTACTGCGTTTACACAAGCCGACTTACGATGCAACTGCGGCAAAAGTAAGATTTAGTTTGGTGCTTCGTGGACATGTGGGTTTACACACTGCGACTTACGATGTGACTGCGACAGAACTAAGATCTAGTTTGGTGCTTTAAGGCCTCTGTGAGGGTGGTACCGCGTTAACATACGCCGCCTTACGATGGGACTAAGACAGAACTAAGATCTAGTTCAGGGCTTCAGGGACTGTATGTGAGTACTGCGTTTACACACACCGAATTACGATGCGACCGCGACAGAACTAAGATCTAGTTCAGGGCTTCAGGGACTGTATGTGGGTACTGCGTTTACACACACCGACTTACGATGCGACCGCGACAGAACTAAGATCTAGTTTGGTGCTTCAGGGATTGTGTGTGGGTGGTACTGCGTTTACACAAGCCGACTTACGATGCAACCGCGACAAAAGTAAGATTTAGTTTGGTGCTTCTGGACATGTGGGTTTACACACTGCGACTTACGATGTGACTGCGACAGAACTAAGATCTAGTTTGGTGCTTTAAGGCCTCTGTGAGGGTGGTACCGCGTTAACATACGCCACCTTACAATGCGACTGAGACACAACTAAGATCTAGTTTGGTGCTTCAGGGATTGTGTGTGGGTTGTACTGCGTTTACACAAGCCGACTTACGATGCGACCGCGACAGAACTAAGATCTAGTTTGGTGCTTCAGGGATTGTGTGTGGGTTGTACTGCGTTTACACACACCGACTTACGATGCGACCGCGACAGAACTAAGATCTAGTTTGGTGCTTCAGGGATTGTGTGTGGGTGTATTACATTTACACACTAAGACGATGCAACTGCGACACAACTAAAATCTAGTTTGGTGCTTTAAGGCCTCTGTGTTAACATACGCCGCCTTACGATGCGACTAAGACAGAACTAAGATCTAGTTTGGTGCTTCAGAGACTGTATGTGGGTACTGCGTTTACACAAGCAGACTTACGATGCGACTGCGACAGAACTAAAACCTAGTTCTGTACTTCACGAATTCCGTCAGAAAACCGTGACAATGACAGACACCCAAATATGGAACGAGCCACCCATATAAGAACTTGGGTCCCGTTTAATAATATATGCCATAGAGACCTAGGGATGATATCATAGGGGTGACCTTTATTCAACACTTCTGAAGGACCTTTATAAAGCCTAGATTATTAAGGTTGTGGACAATGTAGCCACCAACAGGTGTGGGTGATTGGGTGTGTGGGTGGGGTGGGGGGGAGGGGGGTAGGCACACCGTTAGACGGTACACGGTATGAAACCACTTACGACTGACTAATGACAGAAACGCGCAGCACACCGCACAGTGGACCTTGAGACACCACCACACCCTGCCCGCCGCCTGGAGGTGGGGGGAGTGTCCACACTTATAACGAACACGTCTGATTCACACACCTCCCTGAGACCTGGACTTATTAGTACCAGTCTCTCGTCATTGTGTTGTGGTTAGGGAGGCGCCTCGTGGACTCACAAGGTTTAGTTCAGAGTGTGGATTTTTTTTTTTTTTTTTTTTTTTTTTCAATTAGGGAATATTTGTGTTTCACAATCACCGAATTTGGCTACACGGTTCAAACTCAAGCACTGACCGTAAACTTTCTTAGCTTTCCACTCTAGCACCGGCCTCCGTATAGTGGTAGACGCACTGTATAAGAGCGAACTATGCCCAATAAAAAAATATATAAAGAAAAATATAAAAAATATGCGAGGCGCTTGTAAAGTCATTTATCTCACTCCTGGTATCGCTTCCCCTTAGACTTAAAACTGGGACCCGTACTCAACAGCCATGGAGTGTTGTACAAATATACTCAATGGGGGACGATGCCTCAAGTGCGTTCGCGTACAGGGGGTTAACTGGTTTTTTTATACCAAAATAACGGTCCGTTTACGCTGGGTGCCCGCTTACGCGGGGTTACAATAACCATTTTAAAGAATCTCCCCACATCGTCCCGGGGTCTCCTTGGCGTACAGAAAAAGGTCTTCATGTACGATCCTAGATTATCCAACGGGCACTAGTGTCGTACATAGGCCTACACAATATTGACTGGTTTCAGATACAAGCGGCCATATGCTCCGAGGAGTTGACGCGTAGTAATATCCGAGCGTATGCGAGGATATTGCGCAGAGTCAACTCCGAGGAGCAAAGAATCACTTTTATTTGAAACCAGTCTATATTGTATTTATTATCCACCTTTTCTGGGCAAGTGGCATGTCGATATCAGTTGATCTTAGTTATGCACTATTTTTCCATACGCACTACTTTCCCCGTATGCGCCAACCGGAGCATACAACATATCCGTATGCGCCGGGTATGTCTATACAATCTCCCTATGTGTTTTCTATGGACACTTTGTATTAGGTGGATAATAAATGAATAGCCTTTCCTGCATGCAATAAAGATCAACACTTATGGACGACCTTATGGACGTATAATACTCTCTCAGCGAACAAACTCCAATATCATTAAACAATAACCCTTGAACGAGGTACAGAAAAGGGCCTTCGTGTACGATCCTAGATTATTAAACGGGCCCCTTGAAACCAGGAGCCTGTTTAATAAGTACAGAACAGAAATTCCCAACACAGCTGTAACTTTGTTCGCGAGCTCGTGGGACGTGAACCCATTAAAACCATTTACAAGAGATTGATGGGTGACAAGTAGATCGCTGGTACTTAATACACCAGAAGACTCGAGGTCACCGTCACAAAGTAACCAGCGGCTACAGACCACTGGGCGATAACAGGGGAGAGAGCCGACTTCTGGCAGCAGGAAACACGTGACCTTTTCTCGCAGACCGACGGAGGGCGCCACCGTCACCCGTCCAAGCCGTATTCTATGAGAGACGGCCGCTGATTGGCGGATGTCATCATGGCGCTGATTGGTTAGAACTGACCTGTGTCCTGCGTCCATGTCACAGCGGAAGCCGCCATTTTCTGAGGTGAGTTTCTTTATTTATTTTGTTTTTAGGGAGGTGGGGGTGTATTTACTTTAATTTATTTATTTATTCCGTGTTTTTGAAGGACGGCGGGGGTGTATTTACTTTAATTTATTTATTTATTCGGTGTTTTTGGAAGACGGCGGGACGTATTTACTTGACATTCTCGGTTATTTGTTCTGGGCGCCGTTCCGCTGGTACCGGTCAACATGTAGATGGCGGTCTTTGTGGACAGAGTTAATCTGCCGGGAACCAGCGTAGATTAGATAATCTGTCAATGCCCGTATGTTGATAATCCCGCAGAAACATGCACCGCCCTAAAGTTCACAGTAGCTGGGAAATAGCGACTATAGTCCCTGTGACTGGTGGCCCCTGTAGTCGCTGGGAAATAACAACTTTAGCCCCTGTGACTGGTGGTCCCTGTAGTCAATGGGAAATAGCGACTTTAGCCCCTGTGACTGGGGGCCCCTGTAGTCACCGGGAAATAGTGACTTTAGCCCCTGTGACTGGCGGCCCCTGTAGTCACCGGGAAATAGCGACTATAGTCCCTGTGACTGGCGGCCCCTGTAGTCACTGGGAAATAGCGACTATAGTCCCTGCGACTGGCGGCCCCTGTAGTCACCGGGAAATAGCGACTATAGTCCCTGTGACTGGCGGCCCCTGTAGTCACCGGGAAATAGCGACTGTAGCCCCTGTGACTGGTGGCCCCTGTAGTCACGGGGAAATAGCGACTGTAGCCCCTGTGACTGGCAGCCCCTGTAGTCACCGGGAAATAGCAACTGTAGCCCCTGCGACTGGCGGCCCCTGTAGTCACTGGGTAATAGCCACTGTAGCCCCTGTGACTGGCGGCCCCTGTAGTTGCCGGAAATAGTGACTTTAGTCCCTGTGACTGGCAGCCCCTGTAGTTGCCGGAAAATGGCGACTTTAGCCCCTGCGACCGGCAGCCCCTGTAGTCACTGGGAAATAGTGACTTTATTCTATATTCAATTCGCCTATATGTGTTTTTGAGCAGAACTCCTTTCTGGCTCTCCATAATTATGACCAGTAGCTTCTCTGACATCCACCATATGGTGCGTGAGAAAGCCGCCGTTGTTATTCTGTAAACTATTCAACAACGGAGAGATTAAACGATAAAATTCATGAGAATTGTTTCACTGTACGAGTGCTATTACCAGAAGGAAATACCAGTGAATTATCCCAATATAAAAATTAATAAAACACAACTCGACAGCCGCTGGGTTTTTTATTGGATTACCTGTACGCAGTCGGCGGGGGGATCTAGTAAACATTAAATAACCAGCTGAGATAAACGACACAAACCATGCACTTAAATAAATAACATGGTGTTTAACTCAATAACATACATCGTATGCCTCTGGGAGCTGTTATTACTAAAACCAATCTTTTTATTTTCATGTTTTATCATTTTCTTCTCCGGTTAGACTAAGACACGACCCATATGGCCCCATTTGTTATGGAAGTTTCTCTACTGTCATCATTCCGAGTTGAGATATTGTGGAGTTTTATCCATGTATCAACTGGGTGTAATTTCTGAAGATCAGAACATCCTACATAAAGGCAGTTTGATAGTACTATAGTGAAACTGGCTTACTGTGTTCGTACATCAAAAATACGCACATTCTGACATGAAGGCGGTTAGAGCCCGTTTTCTTAATATTATACATACCTAAATATGGCAGGATTTCACCAAGTCACGTGATCACATACCCTTACGTCACAGTGTGGCGTACGGCCATATACGGCATGGGTAGTAAGGGGCGATTGACATAGGAAATACGGCCACAGGTATATAATATTACTATATACCTATGGCCAAATGTCTATGAAATACTACCCATTGCTAGGGGTGTAGTATAAATAATGTTCGGGCTCACTATGATCTAGTGAATGAGCTATGAATCTATGACTATGAAGTGCATAAAAGGGCCTTTTTCACCAATTTTAGGTATATAACAATAAGAAAACGTAGTGACTGAGTCCGCAGCGATGCCATTCTCTGCCTTTTGTACCATAAATACGTCCCTCCGCCTCCAGCCTCGGGTCGTATTTAATATGTTACAAAATACCTCGAACGGCCATCCCTACCAGCTCAGTAACCACGATTTCTCATGATAATAATATACTGGATGAAACTAAAGGCCTTATACAACCTACTAGAGACAGCAACAACTAATTAGGACGTTTTTTATTATTTAGATATCGCTTCCCCTGTAGCACACTGCTGCCCTCGCCGCTGGTGCAGTGTACTGCTTGTCATGTGTGTGCATAACGACCGAGGTAAATTACAGCGCGTATTCCCAGCCACAGACACATAAAATATGGAGAGTGAATCTGGCGGCCGGTCGATGTGGTGAAAGTTTAATACGTGTTTCTACACCGACATAATAACGACCTGAACAGCGGGCAGGCGGGGGGAGAATGTACGACCTAAACAGCGGGCGGGCGGGGGAGACTGTACAATCTAAACAGCGGGCAGGCGGGGGAGAGTGTACGACCTAAACAGCGGGTGGGCGGGGGAGAAAGTACGATCTAAACAGCGGGCAGGCGGGGGAGAGTGTACGACCTAAACAGCGGGTGGGCGGGGGAGAAAGTACGATCTAAACAGCGGGCGGGCGGGGGAGAGTGTACGATCTAAACAGCGGGCGGGCAGGGGAGAATTACGACCTAAACAGCGGGTGGGCGGGGGAGAGTACAACCTAAACAGCGGGCGGGCGGGGGAGAGTTACGATCTGAAAAGCGGGCGGGCGGGGGAGAATGTACGATCTAAAGAGCGGGCGGACGGGGGGGAATGTGTATTGATTTTAAACGGATCTCTTAATGGACAGAGTGCTGGCTGCGGCAGGTATCATCATTTTGAACAGATCGTATTCTGATGCCACCACCATTTATTCAACAGTCTTGTAGATAGAGGCACATCAGATAGGTGATCTATACTGGGCAACAAGCTAAGCTGGACTCTAAGACTGCAGTGCAGCCATATTGTTAATTGTCACCACCATTTATCTACCTGTCTCATATAAAAAAGGCACATCAGGTAAGTGCACAGAGTGATTGCTAGTACTGCCATCATCCGCCAGGAAATTGTAAGATGGCGCCACTGTAGTTGGGAGGGGGGGGGGGGGCACCAATCTTATCAACGACTGTTATCAGATTTTATAATCTATAAATAATATTAAGACAAAGCTAAAACTTCTCCATCACACGCCCCAAAAATATATTTTTGATAAAATCTACTAATAATTAGTCCTGCCACCTGGTGTTTTGGATGGCGTTGGGGGGCAAGATGGCCGCCTCCATAGCACAATGGCTATATGCCCTATTGAGAGAGGCATGATCAGATAGGTGATCTATACTGGGCAACAAGGTAAGCTAGACTCGAACACTGTAGTGCAGCCATATTGTTAACTGTCACCGCCATTTATCTACCTGCCTTATATAAAGAGGCACGAGCAGATAGGCGATCTTTGCTGGGCAACAAGGTAAGCTGGACTCTTAAGACTGCAGCCTGTAGTGCGTCCAACGTCCAACAGATGGCATGTCTGTAGCTGAAACATCATAGGCCAGATAACGCCCGCCATTTTTTGGTGCATTTTTGATAATGCCTCCATTTTTTCTGGTGGGATTGCACCAACTTGCACTCTCCTAGCAGAGATCATGTGCTCTTCTTCCGCGAAAGATCTGCTGGGAGAGTGCCACCTTGGAAGACCTAGACCCTGTGGCGTGACTGACAGTTCAAGGTCGTTCACTAGCTTGGCGTTACCTGTCCCATATTTCATTGGGGCCGGGAATCTGTCTAGTCTGGTTGTTGCGATGAAGTTACAGGTTCACTTGTGAAAATAAGGCACTGATGTGGTAGGTGGGGGCTAAGTCACTTCTTACTACAGTCCCCAACCCCACAAAATTTTGTTAGAAATAAAAATTCAATAATATATTTTTTTTTTATTAATTTAATTTTTGTTATTAAATAAAAAAAAAATCTAATAAAAAAATCAAATGAATAAAGAATACTGGCAATGCTAACGCCCACCTCGATACTGGTCCAAACTCTACCTCTATACATGTATTGCTTCACTATCTCCTTTCTGCTCTGTCTGGCACCATGCACCACTAATTCACAATAACTGCATCATTCCACACATTAACATGGCCGGTTGTTATTGTCTGGTCCTGAATTCAGTGTCTATTTTCTCATGATTCCTCTCCGGAGAGAAGGCAAAAATACCCAAACACCAAACGGAATCTCCAGCTATGTGACCGTGTTTCAACTGGTGTGGAATCTAAACTATGAGAATCATGGAGAAATAGTTTAAAACAAAACTGTAAAATAGTATCTGAAAATACTATTTGTTTCCCAGGTTTGTTCCCAAGGCCCAGGGACGATTATTGGATTAGAGTATATTGAATTTAAAACTAATTCTAGGTAGATATAAACATGAGCATACTCCATGGGAGGACCACCTCGAAATGTCTAATGGAGATATACAGCGGGTATTATAGGGAGACATACTGAGGGTGACTGAATGATATATGTTCCGTGTTGTTTTGTATCACAAATACAAACCGAGTTTGTAGAACGAGGTTTATATTCACGACCAAACAACAAGAGAATACAGAAGTTCACACAATGAGAACCAAAGCTGATCCGGCTCTTACTTGTCAGACGTGGTGTGACTCTGTTCGTCCCTCACTAGAGTCGGAGTTGAGGTCATAGGCAAACTTTGAGACTTACAGTTTCTCCTTTCAAACCCAGTCCAGGCACATCAAAGTGTATCCCAAACAATAAATACATGTCTGTATTACGTAAATTCAATCCAAGATATTAAATCAAAGGCTGATACTGTTCAGATTACATATATCTCTCCTCAAATGGAAAGCAAAGCCTAATCAGGGAGATTCCCCATTCAGGGATTCAAAGGAGGATTTGATAAAGAAAATGGTGACATCTGCTGCTCATATGATGTGTGACTGAAGATTGTGATGTAAGTTGTTGAATTCAACTGTTTTTTTATTTCTAATACCACTTCCTTTACAAACGTTATTGTGCGAACCAAAACTGGTTCGCAAAGAATCTCAAAGTTTGCATATGTCCTTAAGTACAACGTCTGTGGGGAGTGAAAACGGACATACAGCTATATAACTAGCTCTTAGGAGAGGCTAGGAGCAAGTGCCTGCCAACCTATCACGGACCTTGCCTTTTATACAAGATGGTTTACGTAATCCAGGGAAGCCAGAATAAAATATTGAAATATTTTTTATTGCAATGAAGGGTTTACGCACTACATACACACTTCAGTGGGGAATCAAGGGATCAAGGTAAAAGTTTAAGTTTTTACATGGGTCAGTGGGGAGGTTCAGTTGGGGATCGTGGGCTGTGGCTGAATTGGGTTAGGTAGAAGTTTTTTTGGTCTGTTTATTTTATCTCTCTTAGGTACGAGTTTTTCTGATACAGCAGTTGGAATGTCAATATCACGTAAAGAAAAATAATACTTTATTCTAAATATGAAAACATGGATTTCAACGGAAACATTGAAAACTGGCATCTCTGGTACTAACCCACGGTACTTCCGTAGAGGGCTTCGACCGAACTACCCAACGATGGGGATGGGGCTCCCACGCCTAGTGAAGAGGAATACACCACCACTCGACCCCCACACCTCTACATGCCCATACAGAATACTAGATGTGCCCTTTGATCATCCATACCTTCATGTTGTGCCCTTTTCCTCACATTACAATGTTCCTTTCTCTCAGTATGGAGCTGTATACATCTGTGTCTTCAACATATCACCATAAAAAGGTTCTGATAGGAAACTCAGTCTTTTTCTGCTTCACCTGGAAATGAATATTTGCTGACATGGCATCTGTGTCATCATTTCATGTTTCTTACTCTGTCTTAGCCAGTGTAACCAGCTCTGTCTATGAGCGTGTGGCCCACACTCAACAAGCTCAAAGTCTATGTGACCACTCTAACCTTTAAGCAGCGTATATGAGCCTGTGGCCAACGCTCAAAAAGAGTTATCAACAGGTGATTGGGGCTGACATCGCGATATCAAGAAGCGTGAAAATTCACTATGTCTTTGGCTATAAAATCGTGACTGTGCTTGTATCTTTTACTTCCATTAATAGATTATAGAGACTCAATCCCTACAGAAACGTGACAGTCCGCTCACAGCTGTCAACTCTCATTCTCACTGTCAGCCGGTGGCTTGCTGTGAATATCTTACATGACGTCATCAAACTGCGTCTCGGGTAGACATGTTTACGGTGCATCATGGGAGTGGTGTTTCTCGTTTCTCCCGCCCAACACGGAGTGGCGCTGCGGTCGCCTTATTCTCCTCACATTAAGGTGGCAAATACGCCCCAATGACTGGTTCCAGATACAAGCAGTCGTTTATGCTCCGAGGAGTTGACGCGCAGTAATAGCCAAGCGCATGCGAGGATATTGAGCAGAGTAAACTCTGAGTAGCATTCAACTGTTTTATCTGAAACTAGTCTTTATTGTTATCCTTTATTATCCACCTTTTCCTAACGAGTGGCGTACCAATATTAGTTTCAGGTATGCACTACTTTTTCATATGCACTATTTTTTCTATATGCGCCGTCTTTTGCAACCCGGAGCATACATCATATCTATATGCTCCGGGTATGCTGATACACACTCCCTGTGTATTTTCTAGGTACACTTTGTATTAGGTGGATATATCCGTAAGCTCCGGGTATGGTGATACACACTCCCTATGTGTTTTCTATGGACACTTTGTATTAGGTGGATATATCTGTATGCTCCGGGTATGGTGATACACACTCCCTATGTGTTGTCTATGGACACTTTGTATTAGGTGGATATATCTGTATGCTCCGTGTATGGTGATACACACTCTCTATGTGTTTTCTATGGACACTTTGTATTAGGTGGATATATCTGTATGCTCCGTGTATGGTGATACACACTCCCTATGTGTTTTCTATGGACACTTTGTATTAGGTGGATATATCTGTATGCTCCGTGTATGGTGATACACACTCCCTGTGTGTTTACTATGGACACTTTGTATCAGGTGGATATATCCGTAAGCTCCGGGTATGGTGATACACACTCCCTATGTGTTATCTATGGACACCTTGTATTAGGTGGATATATCTGTATGCTCTGAGTATGGTGATACACACTCCCTATGTGTGTTCTATGGACACTTTGTATTAGGTGGATATATCCGTAAGCTCCGGGTATGGTGATACACACTCCCTATGTGTTTTCTATGGACACTTTGTATTAGGTGGATACATCTGTATGCTCTGGGTATGGTGATACACGCTCCCTATGTCTTTTCTAAGGACACTCTGTATTAGGTGGATAATAAATATCTGTATGCTCCGGGTATGGTGTTTTCTATGAACAAATTGTATTAGGTGGATAATAAACTGCACATATTACCATCCACTCTGCCACAGTAACAGAGTTTTTACAGTGCGTCGTCAATAAACAGACCCTTATTTGTGTTCTATGGTGTGAGGGCGATAATGGAGGTAAAGTCTCGGGTTACTGTCGTGGTGTTTACGGGAGAACCATATGATCTCATAATCCGGGAAACTGGTTTTTACCGGTTTACACCGTGAGCCGTGCACAAAAGTGACCAACAGTTATCAGATTTCACACAAGTTATCGCTTGATCAAACTTTAGGGAACTGTGATGATTATTTGATAAAAAAGGGATAAAACGTAAATGTGATTAATATCTAATAAACCTCTACTGAAATATGATACGTATTTCAATAGTGTTAACAATACAATTTTGGAACTCTTTAACACAGAAAAGTCAGATCTAATTCAAGGTACTCTGTGCTGCCTATGCCGGGGACCTACGTATCACAGAACAGCGAAAACAAAGTAAACACCCTTCTGTGTTTTAAGTCCACTTTTCTAATTAACCACAATGTGGACAAACTAAACACCCTCCTCTATTTTAGTCAACTTTTCTAATTCACCACAATGTGGGCAAACTAAACACCCTTCTCTATTTTAGTCCACTTTTCTAATTAACCACAATGTGGGCAAACTAAACACCCTTCTCTATTTTAGTCCACTTTGCTAATTAACCACAATGTGGGCAAACTAAACACCCTTCTCTATTTTAGTCCACTTTTCTAATTAACCACAATGTGGGCAAACTAAACACCCTTCTCTATTTTAGTCCACTTTGCTAATTAACCACAATGTGGGCAAACTAAACACCCTTCTCTATTTTAGTCCACTTTTCTAATTAACCACAATGTGGGCAAACTAAACACCCTTCTCTATTTTAGTCCACTTTGCTAATTAACCACAATGTGGGCAAACTAAACACCCTTCTCTATTTTAGTCCACTTTTCTAATTAACCACAATGTGGGCAAACTAAACACCCTCCTCTATTTTAGTCCACTTTTCTAATTAACCACAATGTGGGCAAACTAAACACCCTCCTCTATTTAAATCCACTTTTCTAATTAACCACAATGTGGGCAAACTAAACACCCTCCTCTATTTTAGTCCACTTTTCTAATTAACCACAATGTGACAAACTAAACACCCTTCTCTATTTTAGTCCATTTTTCTAATTAACCACAATGTGGGCAAACTAAACACCCTTCTCTATTTTAGTCCACTTTTCTAATTAACCACAATGTGGGCAAACTAAACACCCTTCTCTATTTTAGTCCACTTTTCTAATTAACCACAATGTGGGCAAACTAAACACCCTTCAATATTTTAGTCCACTTTTCTAATTAACCACAATGTGGGCAAACTAAACACCCTTCTCTATTTTAGTCCACTTTTCTAATAAACCACAATGTGGGCAAACTAAACACCCTTCTCTATTTTAGTCCACTTTTCTAATTAACCACAATGTGGGCAAACTAAACACCCTTCTCTATTTTAGTCCACTTTTCTAATTAACCACAATGTGGGCAAACTAAACACCCTTCTCTATTTTAGTCCACTTTTCTAATTAACCACAATGTGGGCAAACTAAACACCCTTCTCCATTTTAGTCCACTTTTCTAATTAACCACAATGTGGGCAAACTAAACACCCTTCTCTATTTTAGTCCACTTTTCTAATTAACCACAATGTGGGCAAACTAAACACCCTTCTCTATTTTAGTCCACTTTGCTAATTAACCACAATGTGGGCAAACTAAACACCCTTCTCTATTTTAGTCCACTTTTCTAATTAACCACAATGTGGGCAAACTAAACACCCTTCTCTATTTTAGTCCACTTTTCTAATTAACCACAATGTGGGCAAACTAAACACCCTCTTCTATTTTAGTCCACTTTTCTAATTAACCACAATGTGGGCAAACTAAACACCCTCCTCTATTTAAATCCACTTTTCTAATTAACCACAATGTGGGCAAACTAAACACCCTTCTCTATTTTAGTCCACTTTTCTAATTAAGCACAATGTGACAAACTAAACAGCCTTCTCTATTTAAGTCCACTTTTCTAATTAACCACAATGTGGGCAAACTAAACACCCTTCTCTATTTTAGTCCACTTTTCTAATTAAGCACAATGTGACAAACTAAACAGCCTTCTCTATTTAAGTCCACTTTTCTAATTAACTGACCTCCAGTTCGGTTTATACACTTCGGGCTTCTCCGCTAAAAAAAACACAAAGAAAACGAGGCTTCATTCTCATGTCCAGTGGTTCCTGCGCCCGCCACCACGCGTCGCTGCCAGCGGTCACGTGACACATACCTCACCCATCACGTGATCACCCGCAGCCCAGATCGAGGCTCTGCTCCTAATCTGCGCACGCAGCTCCCTACCGGAAGTGGCGCTGCCCCAAGAGACACTCTCCCAGCACTTTCTCTGTCCGGTGAAGGCATGGCGGGATCAGCTTGGAGAGCTGGCGGGTGTTTCTGCCCCCGCCCGGTAGACGGCGTGTCGGTTAATCAATCACGTGACGGGAAGATGGCGGGCGGAGATCACGTGATCATGTAGCCCGGTGCCGCGTCGCTCCTCCATCCATCCTGGTGCCCCGCCTATCTACACCTACTCCGTATCCGGGCTTTTATACGCCACCGACAAACCCGGCCACGGAAATCCCACAACCCAGCCGCTGAGATCCTACACACCAAGCCGCTAAAACCCAGCCACCCAGTAAAACCTCAAAACCCGGCCAGTAAAATCTCACAAACCCAGCGGCTATAAACCTACACACCCAGCCGCTAAAACCCAGTCACCAAGTAAAACCCCAAAACCCGGTCAGTAAAATCTCACAACCCCAGCGACTATAAACCTACACACCCAGCCACTAAAATCCCATAACCCAGTAAAACCCCAAAACCCGGCCGTTAAAATCCCACAAACCAAGCCAGTAAAATCTCACAAACCTAGCCGCTAAAAACACACCAACAAAACCAAAAAGACCCGGCCAGTAAAATCCCATAGACCCAGCTGGTGAAACTCCACACATCCATCCGCTAAAACGCCCTCCAATAAAACAACAAAAAAAACAGCCAATAAAACCCCCACAAACCCAGCCGCTAAAACGCCCTCCAATAAAAAAAAAAAAAAACAGACAACAAAACCACCACAAACCCAGCCGCTAAAACCACATACCCAAACGCTAAAACCAGACCAATAAAACAAAAACAAAAACAGCCAGTAGAATCTCACGAACCCAGCCCCTATAACCCTATACACCCAGCCGCTAAAACCACACATACCCAGCCCCTAAAACCACACCAATAAACCCCAAAAGACCCAGCCAGTAAAATCCCACGCACCCTGCCGGTGAAACCCCACAAACTTAGCCATTGAGATCCCACAACCCAGCCAGTAAAACCCCACACACCCAGCCTCTAAGACCCTACACACCCAGCCAGTAAAATCCCACACACCCAGCAGCGAAAACACTGCCAATAAAATCCCGAAAACCCAGCTGGTTAAACCTTACATACCCAGACAATAAAACCCCAACAAAGCCAGCAGCTAAAACCACACAAACTGACCCCTAATATAACCCGACAAACCCACCCCACGAGAACCCCAGTAACACTCCATGCCCCCGTGCGACCAGAAGGCAAGGCGCAAAGCCTGCAAACCATCGATCCTCAAAATCAAACTCATCGTTTCCTATTTCGTCCTAAAAGAACACCGGGAGAACCTTTCAGCGCCGACAGGGGCTCCGTAAATCATGCGCCAAACGCGCCCGCCGTGCCCAGAGAGGGCGCTGTGCTCTAAGATGGCGGCGGGCGGGGGGACGCTGGAGGGACGCTGGGGGGACGCGCAGATGGCCAGTAGTATATAAGGAAGGGCCCTCTGCCCCGGGGGACCCCCCCCCCCCCCCCACCACCCCAACCCCCCCCCCCCCATCACCCCAACACGCCTCATTCTAGGCACGGTCTATTTTTAGATTTATTTCACGCGCTGTAACCGGAACCGGAAGTTCGGCATTCCTCGCGAGAAAAAGGCGGGAAATGAGACCTGGTGTCGTCTGCTACCAAAAATAAATGAACGGGTTTGCTGTTTGTTCTCATTAAATCGTTGTTTAATGCGGTGAGTGTGTGATGCCCGTGTGTGGTTTGGGAGTGGTGTGTGTTATGGTTATTGTGAAGAAGAAATGTAACATCCATCAACAAAAGTCATAAGAAAGAAAATCGACATGTTACTTACTGTAAAGCCTATAAGACATCGACATGCCGATTGTCACCGATCTGACGAATTTGTCAGGTCAATGGGAATCGGGTAAAATCGGGGGGAAATCGGGGGAAATCGGGAGTCAATGTTTGCTTATCACAGACACGATTTCATGACCAACTGACAGCAATCGGTCATTACTTAAATGGGAGACATGACAGACTCTTCCCAACCTTATGATTCTTGATGTATGCACTTTATCTGACTGTAGCCAAATCTCAATTTGCCAATTAATTAGCTTAGTGTATATCTTCCTCTCTAATATACAATATATAATAATGCATATGATATACAATATATTATATACTGATTTTTGTGGGGACAAATGTGATATAAAAAAATATAAAAATTAAAAATTAAAAAAAAAATTAAAAAAAATTGTCTCCCCCCATAACCCCACACATGTGGATTTGGTTGGAAAAACTTTTTTGAAATTCAATATACGATATATTATATACCGATTTTTGTGGGGACAAATGTGATATATTTGTCGAACACACTTCACCGACCCAATCACACCTCTTCCCCATTGGAATCTGGCATTACTCACATGGGGGTAATGCCCGATTACAATCAGTGAGTCGGGTACCGTCATACATTAACATCATTGTTCCCGATTCTAATTGGCGATCAGGTCGGTGGGAATCGGCGCTATATGTCTATGTCTTATAGGCTTTATAGGCTGTCATGAGGAAATCTGTCGTTAAGATTTTTAATCACAGACGGGGACAGATTAATGGTGGGCACAGTTTGCGCTGCGGTAACAACAATTTTCGCTCTCATCATCCACTCATTGCTTCTCCACTTCCGGTGTGTTGACACAAGCGGCACCTTCTTAATTCTAATTAAGGAAAATTAAATAATTAATACTAATTAATGATAATAAATGGTAAATAAGTAATTACCTGTCGCTGCATGTTGTGGATCGTCTGGTCAGCTTCCTCTGTGGAGGAGGCGAACTGTAACACTCCTTTGTGAGCGTCCTCGTTGCCATAGAAACCTACACCAATCGCCCCACTGCAAAACAGGACAAGGTCAAAGGTCAGGACAAGGTCAAAGGTCAGGACAGAATTTCTGATGTACAACAATGACATGTCCATCTATAATTATTATGTTATAGAAATAAGTATGTACAACAAAAGCATGTTCACCTATAATTATTATTTCAAAGAAAGAGGGTGCCGTACCGATATATACGGCATGAGTAGCCTTATTACGTAAGGTACAAAGGTACATTTATATATATAGAGATATAGAATGAAAACACAATATCGATCTTTATCTCCTCCCCTCCTGGTATTTTTACCCTATTGGGAACTTGTACTCGTATTCAACTCGTACCCAACGCCCATGGAGTATTGTAAGAAATACACGAAAGGGAATGATGTCACAAATGTTAACCAATTAGTCAGTGATAGGGGTGAGATAAAATCTGAACCGATCCATAGCCACTGAAAATATGCCATTCATTTTGGTCTGCTATAGAGGTGTTTTCTGCCATTATCATAAGTATCAAAAAAGAAAAGAAAAAAAGTATTTTTAAGATATTAGACATCTCTCATATGGTATTCCAATAAAGCACATGAAACGACAGCGAATGGAGAACAAAACTGAAAATGAGGATTCTTATTTATCAGTGTATGTTTTCTTCTTTCGCAGGTCAATCTAAATGAACCGAGTGACTGTTGGAGGTTTTGTAATAAGAGAACGGATTTCTGATGTTCATTGTCCCTCTGACAATACGTTTCCCAGAAGTGAGATTTCTTGTGGTGAAAATGACGTCAGATGCAAAGCGCCAACAGTGGAGACACAAACAAGAGGTGCGCATTTAGACCGGAGACATTTATTACAGAGTATAGAAGCTTATATTTATTTTATACAAGATGCAATCTTATAGAATGGAAATGATTTCTTTGGGAAAGTGGAAACTATCATCTCTGTTATAATATGAAGAGACGTCACGAGTTTGAGCCTGAGTTTATTTATGCCACGCATTTTGTTGTCTACATAATTTCACGAGTCAAAGACGAGTGACATTACGGAGACAACAAAATGAGTGGCATAAATAAGCTCAAACTCAAACGAGTGGCGTCTAGATTTTATCCTACCCCGTTTCCATATTTTTTCAGTATCAGAAAGTAGTGGCATAAACAACACTTTATGTCACTACCCATGACATAAACAAATTCCATGTTAAGCCTATGGCGTTTTTTATTAGGGGTAGGATAATAACTGTTGTGTTTCAAGCTGGGATCAGAAGTTTAACATCCGTAATGTGAGAAAACACATTACTGAGCCCGTACGGATGACCGTTCTCGGTCTTATGACTAAAAGAAATATGGCCCTTCGCCTGTGACATCGGGCCATATTTTTGAGTCATTCTACAAGACGCCGTGACGTCATTCTACAAGACGCCGTGACGTCATTCTACAAGACGCCTTGACAGACGACAATTGACCACAGAATGAAGGAGACTTGACTCGGCGATTTGAGGTCTGTCCGTCAACAGGGGACTGGTCATTAATTACCGAGTGGGGGGTTCTGTATAGAGCAACTCCCCTCCTCCCCGACTAATCTACTGAGTGCTCAACCCTTAATCCCCCCCCCCTCCCCTCACACCTCCCCGACCCCTCAGAACAGAGAACCCGTCTGCGCACGCGCCCGATACCAATCAGAACGCGTCCCCCGCCTCTCCCCCCCCCCCAACATGTAGATGGAGCTCCCCCTCCCCCCCCCAAAAAAAAAACAAAAACCAAAAAAAACCCCACCTGGGGCCATCTATAAAGTACGTACGCAGAATTTCTGAAATTTTGGACACCCCCACCCCCCTCCCGATCTTGTAAACAATAGAACTAAGAGGGAGCATACGCCCCCCTCCCCCCTCAGTGCGTACGTACTTTATGGATGGCCCCCCTGCTGCCGCCCACCGGCCACCCCCTCCCCACCTGTAAGGGGGCCGCCCGCCGCCCGCCGCCCTCCGCCCGCCCGCCCCCCTCCGCCCGCCCGCCCCCGCCACCCGCCCTCCGCCGCCCTCCGCCGCCCCTCTCCGCCCGTCCCCCGCCGTCCGCCCTCCGCCGCCCTCCGCCGCCGCCCGCCCCCCGCCGCCCGCCGCCCGCCGCCCGCCGCCCGCCGCCCGCCGCCCGCCGCCCGTATTCTTCACGTCCTCTCCCTCCGCCCGCCGTCCCGAGGCCGATCCATCCTCCCGCCATCATGCCCGCCCGACATTTATCCCACAATTCCCCGCGGAGGTCACGCCCTCTCCGCGGGGTCAGAGGTCAAAGGTCAGAGCATCGCCCGGGCCCGGTACCGGGCGTGATGGGCAAAGAGCGCGGCAGCACACGCGGGGACCCAGCGGCGCGGCGTGTGGGTCGCCATAGCAACAGGTATGGGTCACGTGACCGTGCTCGTGCCTGCAGTGGCGCCGCGTGGTGGCAGGGGATGAGAGCGGGCGGGGTGAGAGAGGTGAGGGGGGAGGGGGGAGATGCTAGAGGGTGAGCAGAAGTGCATGCTGGGAGTAGCGGGAGACGCTGTGTTAAAATCGTCACCAAGCCGAGACTTCACAGCGAGAATAAACAGTCACAATTAAATCGGGAAGACTATACAAAGACGATTAAATCTTCAGCAAGCCGAGACTTCACAGCACAGAATAAACAGACAATTAAATCGTCCCCATGCCATGACCTCGCAGAAGAGAAGGAACAGACACAATTAAATCGTCAGCAAGCCAAGACCTCACAGTGGAGAATAAACAGACACGATTAAATCATCAGCAAGCCGAGACTTCACAGCGAGAATAAACAGACACAATTAAATCGGCAACAAGCCAAGACCTCACAGCGAGAATAAACAGACACAATTAAATCGTCGCCAAGCTAGGACCTCACAGCGGAGAACAGACACGATTAAATCATCACCAACCCAAGATTTCACAGCGAAGAATAAACAGACAATTAAATCATCACCAAGCCAATACCTCGCAGATGAGAATAAACAGACACAATTACATCATCGCCAAGCAGGACACTGCAGGAGACGCTGCGTTAAAATCATCAGCAAGCCGAGACTTCACAGATGAGAATGAACAGACAATTAAAATGTCACCAAGCCCAGACCTCACAGCGCAGAATAAACACCCGATTTATTCACCACCAAGCCGCGACCTCACAGCGAAGAATAAACAGTCACGATTAAATCACCACCAAGCCAAGACCTCACAGCGAAGAATAAACACACGATTAAATTACCACCGAGCCAAGACCTCACAGCACAGAATAAACACCCGATTTAATCACCACCAAGCCGCGACCTCACAGCGAAGAATAAACAGTCACGATTAAATCACCACCAAGCCGAGACCTCACAGCGAAGAATAAACACACGATTAAATCACCACCAAGCCACGACCTCAAAGCAAAGAATAAACACACGATTAAATCACCACCAAGCCACGACCTCACAGCAAAGAATAAACACACGATTAAATCACCACCAAGCCGCGACCTCACAGCAAAGAATAAACACACGATTAAATCACCACCAAGCCACGACCTCACAGCAAAGAATAAACACACGATTAAATCACCACCAAGCCGCGACCTCACAGCGAAGAATAAACAGTCACGACTAAATCACCACCAAGCCGCGACCTCACAGCGAAGAATAAACAGTCACGATTAATTCGTCGCCAAGCCAAGACCTCACAGTGAGAATGAACCCAGCTTTCAAATGCCAGATTTCTCATTATGCAGCGTTCAATCAGGTAAATCTCACACCCTACTATAAGAACATGTCCAACAAAGGTTACATTTATTACAATTGATATGCCGCTCTCTGTGCAGGCTTTCCACGATCATGCATACATCGTAAAACTGAGTTTTAATATTGGCCACTGTATGCCACGACTGGAGTTTGGCATAGTGATTTCACTAGGCGAAACCGAGTGAAGTCCAGAGCCAAAACTTCAGGAGTGGAATGCAGTGGCCAAGATTAAAACGATTCAGGCTATGATTTTATCCTACCCTGTCTCCTCGAGTTTGGAATATAACGTGATAACAATTCTGTATGCCACTAGTGGCATATAAAACTCTGTATGCCAGTCAGCGTGGCATACAGAAATTCAATGTTGAGCATATGGGATTTTATATTAGGGACAGGATAATATCATGAAACATCACGAAATTTCATATAATTGTTTACATGTCATGAGTTGTCTTCGCGGAATGATATCACAAAGCGGAGCTGAGTGATATCTATAGAGGAAGACAACAAATGGCATGTAAACAATTATATGAAATTGAGTGATGTTTAGATTTTATCCTACCCTGTCACATGTTTTTAACTTCATATGTCACACGTGGCATAAAAATATTTTATGGCATAACCTTGGCATACAGGCCCACCATGTTAAGTCTATGGAGATTTATATGATTCATATTTATATAGGATAAACAGATTAACGCCCAGACCAGTGCCAACAGGAGGGATGATTATCTGAACTCATCTTTGATGTCACTCAGGTGTACAGAGCTTTAAGGATGAAAGACGCAATTCTAACCACGAAGATCTTATAAATCTCTAACCCCTTTGTAGGAAAGTAATTATCTAGCTGTCATGGATGTCAGATGGGGTCATGAAAAGAATAGGAAATATATTTTCCGATTGTTTGTTTGTGGTTTAAAGGGATATCCTAGAATTCACAGCCACCTGTTGATTTTTAAATAATGTCAATTATTAGTCAAAAACGAGTTTCTTGGGATTCACAGTAATTCTCCAGGAGTAAATTCAACATTTTGTCCAGTTTATCCAATCTTAATATCTAAAATAGGCCAATTTACATTTGCTTGATTTACTTAGGAAATGAACTGAGAAATATGGTTTTCTTCAATTCTTTCAAAAACAAGGACAGTGACCTATGGTTTTTAAAACCTAAATAAGTAGTGCAATATATAAACTTAATTCTGTGAAAAATTGAGGAAAATGACACGGGTTTTACTATTTGAAAAAAACTCTTTAGAATTTCTATATATTCTAATATAAAATTATCATAATATTGATCTATAAATAAAAAACTAGCGCGGTGACCCCCGATTTTTAAGTTAGATATGTGTTCTACTACACTTAGAGATCATCATATTAAATTTTCAGAAAATTTCCATGGGTTTTGATTTTCAAGCCAAATTGTCCGATATGCCTTTAACGTCACAGGGGACTCTGAGGGTATAGAGGGAGCCAAAGTGAACCCGTTGCAACCACAGATAGCCGGTTACAAAATACTATTTCCGGATGTAGGCGCTCAGTACTTTGACTATGTAAGTTCAAGATTATATGTCTCATTCACCAATCTTTTAGATCCAAATTTTTCATAAACTTAACAACTGTCATCGTAGCTTCGAGACAAGAGTTATTCAGAGTCGATATTAGTAAACAGCACTTCGAAAGTAACAAACGAGACCCAAAACGAAAGTCTAACCTCAAAGCCCCATAAGTTTAGCACTAAGCCTCGTTCTTACTGGCCACCGGAAATGGTGTTTTGTAGGTGGGTATCTGTGGTTTCAGCGGGTTCGCTTTGGCTCCCTATAGGGACCATCAAAAGAAACTAAGAAATCATGGAAAACACCTTAAAATTGGCCATAGAATTGAGCAGGGGAGTGTGTGGAGGTTTAAACCGCAGTTTATAGGTGTGAATGAGACTACATTTATTTACATTAGAAAAAAGAAATTTTAAAACTGAAACTGAAAACAAGGATTTCCCTAGAAAATAGGAATATTGTCATCTCAGAGTTGTAAAGGTCCTCGATCGCCCGTATCCTACAGGTACACACGACGGGAGGTTTGTACTTGTCTGATATCACCTGACAGAGCTAGGATGTGAAGTGTACAGACTCTCAGCTGAATGTGTGTCAAATAATGCAGAGCGCGGCTCAACAACACAGAACCACATTAAAACGTAAAACACAGAGATCCACATTAAAATACAAAACACAGAGAACTACATTAAAATATAAAACACAGAAAACCACATTAAAACGTAAACTAAAGAGAACCCCATTAAAATACAAAACACAGAGGAACACATTGAAATGGAAAACACAGAAAACCACATTGAAATATAAAACACAGAGAAACATATCAAAATATAAAACACACAGAACTACATTAAAATGTAAAATAAAGAAAACCACATTGAGATGTAAAACACACAGACAACCACATTGAAATGGAAAACACAGAAAACCACATTAAAATATAAAACACACACACAGAGTACCACAGTAAAACGTGCCACGCACGTGAGCTGTGTTTTATACGCCTGCAGTACGGCGCGTGCGGTGAGTGGCGGGAGGCGGAGGGCCGAGGGACTGGAGGGGGAGGTGGAGGAGGTGGAGGAGGTCACTGGAGACTGAGAGACTGGAGGCGGGTTTGACATTCAGGGATGGTGAGCTCCAGGGAGAATTCATCAACACCCAGCACCGCCCTGCCCTGCCTTGCCCTGCCCTGCCTAGCCCAGCCCAGCCCTGCCCTGCCCTGCTTAGCCCTGCCAAGCCCTGCCAAGCCCTGTCCTGCCCTGCCCTCCTTAGTCCTGCCCTGCCCTGCCCTGCCCTGCCCCCAATGCCCTGCCCTGCCCTGCCCTGCCCTGCCCCCAATGCCCTGCCCGGTCCTGTCCTGTCCTGCCCTGCCCCCAATGCCCTGCCCTGCCCTGCCCCCAATGCCCTGCCCTGCCCTGCTTAGCCCTGCCCTGCCCTGCTTAGCCCTGCCCTGCCCCACCCTGCCTCGCCTAGCCCTGCCCTGCCCTGCCCTGCCCTGCCCTGCCCTGCCCTACCCTGCCCTGCCCTGCCTAGCCCTGGCCTGCCAAGCCCTGCCATGCCTAGCCCTGCCAAGCCCTGCCAAGCCCTGCCAAGCCCTTCTTCCCTTTCCTGCTCTGCCCTGCTTAGTCCTGCCCTGCCCTGCCCCAAATGCCCTGCCCTGTCCTGTCCTGCCCTGTCCTGCCCCGCCCCCAATGCCATGCCATGCCCTGTCCCCAATGCCCTGCCCTGTCCCCAATGCCCTGCCCTGCCCCCAATGCCCTGCCCCCAATGCCCTGCCCTGCCCTGAGGAACGGGGTACAGCCGTTCTATCGGCATCTATCAAAAGAAGGTTAAGTTTCGCCATTTTAAAGTATACATGTATAATAATACAATAAACTGGCTGACTGTAGTTGTAGTCAGAAATTCCTGCTACAGTATCTTTGTTTCCATATACTACTACATATACACGATACACAAACACGAACCCAGTTGAGATATTTTAAGAAATAAGTACACCTACTGGCGATTCGGAGAAGATCAAATTCATGGTTTCTTGCATCGCTTTCTTGTATCTTTCTTAATCTTTATATTGATGACAAGTGTATTCATTACGCAATATCAACCTGTTTCTGATACTATTGGGCGTATCCTCCGGGAAGCTGATTCACTCGTAGAGTCCAATACAAGGAGGATACCACACTTTATTTATTATCCACCTAATACAAAGTGTCCATAGAAAACACACAGGGAGTGTGTATCACCATACCCAGGGCATACAGATATATCCACCTAATACAAAGTGTCCATAGAAAACACATAGGCAGTTTGTATGGACGTACCCGGCGCATACGGATATGATGTATGCTCTGGGTGGCGCATACGGAAAGATAATGAGTATGGAAAAATAGTGCATAACTAAAACGAACTGATATCGACATGTCACTTGTGCAGAAAAGGTGGATAATAAATACAATATAGACTGGTTTCAGATAAAAGCGGAGTTGACTCTGCGCAATATCCTCGTACACGCTCGGATATTACTACGCGTGAACTCCTCGGAGCATACGGCCGCTTGTATCTGAAACCAGTCAATATTGTGTATCTATCAGGAACAGGGTGAGAATGCAATTGCAATAATCTAGGATAGTATATGACCCTTTTCTGAACCTCGTATGAGGGTTATCATTTAATTATACTTAAGTATTTTCGCTAAGACAGTATTAGCCGTCCATAAGGTCGTCCATAACTGTTGAATAAAAATTACCCACATCGTCCCTGGGTCTCTATGGCATACAGAAAATGGTCTTCATGTACGATCGTAGATTATTAAACAGGCCCCAGTATTGAAAATTTAAGTTATCTATATATCTGTTTATAACGACAGGTTCGTATTAGGCGCATTACAAATCTCACGAAACTGTATCTCATAACATATTGTTTCAAATAAGATTTAAAATCAAGAGGTTTCCTTTTTCATGAATGTTGTCGTCATGCAATGCAATCCTGAGGTATTTTGGCAAAAAGGACTGAAGCTATAAATCAATGCCCCTTTATATGGAAATGGCGGGCGGAATGTCCAGAGTCTCGGTCGCGGATCGTCCTGAATCCCTCCATTTAGACGACACTGACCCTGACCACACACCACTCTCCTAGCACATCTCTCCTGGTAATAGCGCTAATCTCTGCCTCAACACAATGACGTCATACACTGGTACCCGGGTACCCTCTAAGGACAGGGAACCAGCCAACATTTCAGATTCAATACAAGGCATCCGTCAAAATTTATGAAACTCAAATAACTTATATATTGTGATCTGGGAAATTTAGGAATTGTTAAAAGAGCTTCACAGACAATCCAGCAGTTTCCTTTCCAGCTTTAAACCACTTTTAATGTAAATCCACAATTGATTAGACTGTCCCTTCGAAGGAGCACATGTGTCATGTTGACAAATAAAACCCTGTAACACATGAGGTGCTTCCCATTGAAGAAAGTAATCCCTATGACTATGTCTGATATGACATAACAAATAGCAGAAATGAGTGTACATTATTTACCATATAAATATGTGCATATCTATTAACCAGGAAACCACAAAATAATCCCCAAAGTGCTAAGAATTTAGGATATCTTAAAAACTGACGTATGGGCCAGATTTAGGCCATAGCCAGGCTCTAATATTTCGTTTCCAGGCACATAACAATGTGAATCAATACCATCTTGCTAGTGAAAGAAATATGAAGACAAATAATAAAAAAAACCATGCTATATCATTACCAAAAAGGATTTTTGGAACTATTTAATCCAAGTCACTGAAATTTCATAGGCAGTCAGGTACCGCAGTTAAGGAAAGCTAATAATGTCCAGAATTTCATAGTATAAAAAAATTGTTAAATTTTCCAGGCTCTTCCAGGCTTTTCCAGGCTTTTTTCAGGCCTGGAAAACCCAAAAGCACAATTCCAGACTTTTCCTGGCCCTGTAGGCCCAAACAGGCAGGTTGGGGCAGAGATATAAGCGGCCACAGGAAGTAGAGGGCAGAATCTCTGCTTGGAGAGTGACGACACACGACACACATTCATCTTATCTACTGTCCTCTCCTCAAAGGCCATCCACGCATGGCCGCCCAGAGATGACGTCACACAGACGTCACCATCGTCAGCCCTATGACGTTAACGACACCCGATACGTCACTTCCGGTCCATAACGCGCGTCCTAATGACGTCGTAACTCCTCGTCTGGCCGTCTGTGTTTAGGTGGCGCCACGGGTAGGAGTCACATGACCTGTCCGCCATGATGGCTGCGCTGGTTCTCGGCCTCCCTGCGGTGTGCTTAGCTTTGTAAAGGACCAGCTCGCCGGGAATCAGTTCAGTCGTCTGCCCGATCTTTTCCCGCCAAATTCATCTCAACTCTTCTACATGAGCTTTGGCTTTATTTTTCCCATTTCAATATGAGTATGAAGGTATGGTGATATCATTGACTATTTTTACACTAATTACGTACCACATATAAAAAGGTGGGTTTTTTCGGAACTGATTGGAGTTTCAGACCCACATAGAGACAGACCTAACCAGACCTATGTTGTATGGCACACCCCTCTCATAAGATATCACACTCTCTAAGTCGTATTCTGTACTCTCACTACGTTCTATAGGAGAAGTATTCTTAATGAACTAGGCTTAGAGCTTTGAGAACCCATTGGCCTGCCCCCCGTGCTAAAGACGTACATCAATGCAACCCAAAGATTCCTAGAATCCAATTATGGGAATACTGTGTGCCAGTGGATTCTCAAGGCTCTAAGCCTAGTTCGTTAAGAATTCTTCTCCCATAGAGCGTAGTGAGAACATTGTACAGAATACCACTTAGAGAGCGTGAGATCCTATGAGAGGGGTGGTATGAAGAGCCACGAGAGTTAGTTTGTCCTGTACAGGAAACAACGAAACCTGCTGATTTCTTTTGTAAATCTAGTCCACCGAATCCCCACTAGGTGGCGTCGCCGGAAGCTCTGCTGGTTCCCGGGATGAGGGCAGGTTTAATTGTGCACGTGTTGGCCGGGTACCAGCAGGCAGCGTGTGAAGTCTGAGACAAACTGACGTCAGTCACGCAGAGACTACCACCCCGCCACCTAGCGGAGCTGCTCTTCATGGACTCGCCTTGTAATAAGAATGAACTGCATCAAGATCCGTAGCCACTGAAATTACGCCATTAGTTTCAGTTGCGGGGTAATCTCACGAGGCAATGAGACTACGTAGCAGAGATGGAGTGAAAGGCAGAGTTCATCTTCTCGTTATCTCACCCCTGGTATTTTTTCCCCATAGGCTTAACATTGGGAACTCGTACTCAATGCCCATGGAGTATTTAGAAAAGATACTCAGTGGGGGATTATATCACAAAGGTTAGCCAATTAGTCAATGTGAGGGATAAGAAAAATTCAGAAACCTATTCAAGTTAAGGGTCAGAGCTCGATCCCGTCTATTTTTGGATCGCTACGTAATTCACGTGGCTTCACCTTAAGAATTACTATACTATTCAAACTAAATGGGATACAAGCTCTGACCTTGAACTGCATCAAGAACTAGAACTTCCATGAATTTTGGTTGCGGAGTAATCTCATGGGGCAAAGCTGAGTGAGATTATGTAGCAAACCAAACAAATGCACCTCTGACTGATTGGCTAACGTTTGTGACATAATCGCCCATAGAATATTATTTTTACAATACCCCATGGGCATTCGGTACGAGTTCCCAATTTAAAATCTAAGGGGGTCGGGGGAATGCCAGGGGTAAAATCTCTCTTTAATGATGCACGCCCACGTTAAAGCTGTTTGAAACATCACACACACACACAGAGTGCAGTAGACATGGAGTCTCAAAGGGACACGTGCCGGAAAAATCAATAATGTCTCAACTGAATGTATGTCAACCTCACGCAGTCAAAGCGAGCAGCTCAGAGCAGCTCGGGGCCGCTCGGGGCCGCAGCTCGGAGTCACTCGAAGCCACTCGGAGCAGCTCGGGGCAGCTCGGCGCCGGTCAGAGCCGCTCGGGGGGGCAACTCGTAGCCACTCGGAGTTACTCGGAGCCGCTCGGAGGCGCTCGGGGCAATTCGGAACACCTCGAACCCACTCGGAGCCGCTCGGGGGGCAGCTCGGAGCAGCTCGGAGCCACTCGGAGGGCAGCTCGGAGCCACTCGGGGCAGCTCGGAGGCGCTCGGGGCAGTTCGGAGCAGGTCGGAGGCGCTCGGGGCAGTTCGGAGCAGGTCGGAGGCGCTCGGGGCAGTTCGGAGCAGGTCGGAGGCGCTCGGGGCAGTTCGGAGCAGGTCGGAGGCGCTCGGGGCAGTTCGGAGCAGCTCGAAGCCACTCGGAGCAGCTCGGGGCACACAGGACACTGCTGCACCGACATACTCGTCCCGCACTGTATGCTGGGAGGGTATTGTTGGTTGTTGTTGTTTGGGTAATTTAACGTCTTTGAGACTTATTTTGGGTTTGACCGAATATATATATGAGATGAAATTAGGAAGAAATAATCTCACCCCTACACACTTACCGAGGTGAGAAAAGACATGGTATGAGAAGGATTGGCCTTTGATATAGCAGAGGGTGAGTGTAAACTGGTTTCGTTAGAGGATGAGGACTCGCACAGAAGAGCGCTAAGCCACGTGTGATGGGCGATAATCGGGGATATCGGCATGTGTCGCAGGGTGAGTGTGAACGAGGCTTCGTTAGAGGGAGAGGAGTGCTAAGCCACGTGTGATGGGCGATAATCGGGGATCCCGTTTCTTCCGCGGGATCCGAGCAGATTTACTACAAACAATTCCTGCCACTTGGGAAGCCGAGTGGAGAGCGACAACCTCCCCCCGGAGGCTTTGTGAGGCAGACAGGCGCGAGGCAGTGGTGAGAGAGGCATTGTGGGTACTGTGGGTGCTCGAGGCGGATATGAAGTCTTAGACAGAGGCGAGGCGGTACTAAAGACAATGTCGTATAGACAGCAAGGTCAAAATACACACCCGACTCCTACAGTGACACACAACACCACCTGGAAATGTCCTTGGGGCAGAAACGTCTGGGAAAATAGGCAGGAGCCAGTAATTCTATACCCAGGGATGCAAGTCATCACTAGAAAAAATATCTGAAAAAATATCTAGGTGGAAAATGGCTGCACAGTGTCGGAGTGGCAGAAACACTTTCTCAGAGCTGTGAGATGTGTGTATTTTGATGACATAAGGAAATGCTATTCCTGAAAATCAACAAGTTGCAACACTTTTTGGCCTGATGGCTCCATGACAGAAAGCCTTGTTTTTGGAGACCCTAAATCACCGATTCACAATGAGTACTGTGTATTGAGATATGTCACCAATATCACCTACCATGAGCGCTATGAATTGGGATATTGGGTCTACTGCACAATAGCATCCCTGAACCCTATAAAAGTGACCAGCCCCTCAATCACTTCCCACCACCACAATGCATAACGATCACCATGAATCGGGATACGCACTACCCAAGTTAGATTCCCCGCACAATGATATTCCTGAACCCTATAAAAGTGACCGGCCCCTAAATCACAACCCACCGTAATAACCCACAATGACCATCGAGTATCGGCATATGAACTTTATACACACACAAACCACCCCTGTCACCAATATCACCAAGTAGGAGCGGTATGAATCGGGAAATTGGGTCTACTGCACAATATCATCTCTGAACCCTATAAAAGTGACCAGCCCCTAAATCACCTCCCACAACACAATGCATAATGATCACCATGTATCGGGATACGCACCACCCCCAATACCACGAACAACGAGTGGTATGAATGGGGATATTGGGTCTACTGCACAATAGCATCCCTGAACCCTATAAAAGTGACTGGTCCCATGAATCACCTCCCACAACATAATGCATAACGATCACCATGTATCGGGATACGCACCACCCCGTCACCAATACCACGAACAACGAGTGGTATGAATCAGGGAATTGGGGCTACTGCACAATATCATCTCTGAACCCTATAAAAGTGACCGGTCCCATGAATCACCTCCCACAACACAATGCCTAACGACCACCATGAATCGGGATACGCACTACCCAAGTTAGATTCCCCGCACAATGATATTCCTGAACCCTATAAAAGTGACTGGCCCCTAAATCACCTCCCACCGTAATAACCCACAATGACCATCGAGTATCGGCATATAAACTATATACACACACAAACCACCCCTGTCACCAATATCACCAAGTAGGAGCGGTATGAATCGGGAAATTGGGTCTACTGCACAATAGCATCTCTGAACCCTATAAAAGTGACTGGCCCCTCAATCACCTCCCACCACCACAATGCATAACGATCACCATGTATCGGGATATGCACCACCCCATCACCAATACCACGAACAACGAGTGGTATGAATTGGGGAATTGGGCCTACTGCACAATAGTATCTCTGAACCCTATAAAAGTGACTGGCCCCTAAATCACCTCCCACCAACACAATGCATAACGATCACCATGTATTGGGATATGCACCCCCCCCCCCCCCCCGGTTAGATCCCCCACACAATGCGAGACACTCCCGGGCGAACCACAGTTCATCGAATTGCTCAGCTCCACAATTTGTCCAGATCTTTCTTTGTAGTCCCAATGCATTGATCCGCCGGAAGTGGCACCGGAAGTGAAGCATTGCCTTCGCAATTTCCGGATAAGCGGTGGCCGGGAGAAGAGGTTCCCCCGAGTGTGGGGAGGCAGATATCTGAATACCACCAAGACCCCCGTCATTCATCCATATTTCACGACAGACCACCCCCCACCAGCACATAAAATGACCCGCCACCACCTCCACCCAGCTCTCCAGGCAGATACACTGTGGTGGTGTGAAGGTGGAAGCCAACAAAGGAGCTGCTTGGAGAGGAGTAGTGTGCGTACGGAAGCTAGAGAGCGGCACTCAATAAGGAGGGTGGAGAGTAGCAGCCATTCTCCCACCCACCCACCCACCCACCCACCCACCCTCACCCTCACACATCACTATTCACCCCTAATGGAGGGTAGACTTTCTGTGATAGACTGGCCTCAGTCTCTGTGTCTTACTCTATTGGGCAGGGAGGTAATGTTCCCTGGACACAGATATTTTGGCCATAGTAGGTGTTCTTCACTCCTGGAGGTGAGAAAGTAGGTGTTCTTCAGTACTGGTGGTGAGAAAGTGGGCGTTCTTCACTACTGGAGGTGTAAAAGTGGGTGTTCTTCACTACTGGAGGTGAGAAAGTAGGTGTTCTTCACTAATGGAGGTGAGAAAGTGAGTGTTCTTCACTACTGGAGGTGAGAAAGTGGGTGTTCTTCACTAATGGAGGTGAGAAAGTGAGTGTTCTTCACTAATGGAGGTGAGAAAGTGGGTGTTCTTCACTACTGGAGGTGAGAAAGTAGGTGTTCTTCACTAATGGAGGTGAGAAAGTGAGTGTTCTTCACTACTGGAGGTGAGAAAGTGGGTGTTCTTCACTAATGGAGGTGAGAAAGTGAGTGTTCTTCACTAATGGAGGTGAGAAAGTGGGTGTTCTTCACTACTGGTGGTGAGAAAGTGGGTGTTCTTCACTAATGGAGGTGAGAAAGTAGGTGTTCTTCACTAATGGAGGTGAGAAAGTAGGTGTTCCTCACTCCTGGAGGTGAGAAAGTGGGTGTTCTTCACTACTGGAGGTGAGAAAGTAGGTTTTCTTCACTACTGGTGGTGAGAAAGTGGGTGTTCTTCACTAATGGAGGTGAGAAAGTAGGTGTTCTTCACTAATGGAGGTGAGAAAGTAGGTGTTCTTCACTCCTGGAGGTGAGAAAGTGGGTGTTCTTCACTACTGGAGGTGAGAAAGTAGGTTTTCTTCACTACTGGAGGTGAAAAGGAAGTGAGTGATAATTGGACACTTCCAAACTCAATCCTTTCTCACATATGTGCATAGCTCCTACAATACCTGAACATACATGTCCTGGGCCTCATCTTTAGGTCATCCTCCACTGGATTGGGTGTAGGGAGAAAACTAGGAAGGATAAAAGTCAGTTGAATTTCGTAAATATATTGGCCGACTTTGTACCAATCACCACTCAGTCTCAAATAAGTCTTGGAGCACGTCTACTTCTGTGACTACTACTACTTCCGCCTGCGTCTCTAGCAGTAATTATTGATCTGTTTACGCATGTGCCAAGAAGTAGTGTTCTTGACACGATTCACAGGCTAGCAAAATATAAATTCTATTTATAGATGGAGGTCATTACGTCGGTGATGTTAGGAAACAATGCTTGTCACTTTAAATATCACTATGTGGGTGGTGTTAGTAGATATAAACTCACCAGGTTCTAGACACTTTAGATATCACTGTGTGGGTGGTGTTAGTAGATATACAGTCACCAGGTTCTAGTCACTTTAAATATCACTATGTGGGTGGTGTTAGTAGATATACAATCACCAGGTTCTAGCCACTTTAAATATCACTATGTGGGTGGTGTTAGTAGATATACAGTCACCAGGTTCTAGTCACTTTAAATATCACTATGTGGGTGGTGTTAGTAGAGATTCGGTCACCAGGTTCTAGTCACTTTAAATATCACTATGTGGGTGGCTTTAGTAGATATACGGTCATCAGGTTCTAGTCACTTTAAATATCACTATGTGGGAGGTGTTAGTAGATATACAGTCATCAGGTTCTAGTCACTTTAGACATCACTATGTGGGTGGTGTTAGTAGATATACAATCACCATGTTCTAGCCACTTTAAATATCACTATGTGGGTGGTGTTAATAGATATACAGTCACCAGGTTCTAGTCACTTTAGACATCACTATGTGGGTGGTGTTAGTAGATATACAATCACCAGGTTCTAGCCACTTTAAATATCACTATGTGGGTGGTGTTAGTAGATATACAGTCACCAGGTTCTAGCCACTTTAAATATCACTATGTCGGTGGTGTTAGTAGATATTCATCACCAGGTTCTAGTCACTTTAAATATCACTATGTCGGTGGTGTTAGTAGATATTCATCACCAGGTTCTAGTCACTTTAAATATCACTATGTCGGTGGTGTTAGTAGATATTCATCACCAGGTTCTAGTCACTTTAAATACCACTATGTGGTTGGTGTTAGTAGATATTCATCACCAGGGTCTAGCCACTTTAATTATCGGAACCTATGATATCTCACGAAGCCGCATTCTTGAGGAAACCTGTCTCTATCTATGACAAAATACCAGAAGAGTCTAACATGCATCCACCATACCCAAAACCACACCATGCATTCCAACAGGCATTCTCTGCTCGACTCAGAAACAAGTGTCCACACTCTCCCCCCATTGGTGACACTCTCCAGCTGGTGTCGCTGTGGCGGTGGCAGGTGACAGGGTGCTCTGGAGGAGACAGCTGTGGAGAAGTAATAAGGTCCCCCCCCCTAGCCCACACACACAGGACTCTGACAGGCATATTGATCATACTAAGTGTAACACCCAAACACACACACACACACCCACACTCGTGCCGGATGGCGGGAAATCTTTGTGGGGGCCCGTCCACCTACTCTTTGCCACCACCTCTCACCGTAATGCAGACACAGAGACAGCGGTGGTAGGGACTAATACTCAACGCCCATGGAGTATTGCAAGAAAATACTCAGGTCACAAACGTTACCGAATCAGTGAGTTATAGGGGTGAGATCGAATCTGAACCGCACTCAATCCATAGCCATAATCAACGGATTGCTACATAATCTCACAGGCCGTTATTCCACAACCGAAACTCATGGTTTATATTGCCTGTTGATATTGTGCTTATATTGCCTGATGATATCCTGTTTATATTGCCCGTTGATATCCTGTTTATATTGCCTGTTGATATCATGTTTATATTGCCTGTTGATATCATGTTTATATTGCCTGTTGATATCGTATTGCCCGTTGATATTGTGTTTATATTGCCTGTTGATATCATGTTTATTTTGCCTGTTGATATCGTGTTTATATTGCCTGTTGATATCGTGTTTATTTTGCCTGTTGATATCATGTTTATTTTGCCTGTTGATATCATGTTTATATTGCCTGTTGATATCGCATTGCCTGTTGATATTGTGTTTATATTGCCTGTTGATATTGTGTTTATATTGCCCCTTAATATAGTGTCTATATTGCCTGTTGATATTGTGTTTATATTGCCTGTTGATATTGTATTGCCTATTGATATTGTGTTAATATTGCCCTTTAATAAAGTGTTTGTATTGCCTATTGATACCGTGGTTATATTGCCTGTTGATATTGTATTGCCCGTTGATATTGTGTTTATATTGCCTGTTGATATCATGTTTATTTTGCCTGTTGATATCGTGTTTATATTGCCTGTTGATATCGTGTTTATATTGCCTGTTGATATCATGTTTATTTTGCCTGTTGATATCATGTTTATATTGCCTGTTGATATCGCATTGCCTGTTGATATTGTGTTTATATTGCCTGTTGATATTTTGTTTATATTGCCCCTTAATATAGTGTCTATATTTCCTGTTGATATTGTGTTTATATTGCCTGTTGATATTGTATTGCCTATTGATATTGTGTTAATATTGCCCATTAATAAAGTGTTTGTATTGCCTATTGATACCGTGGTTATATTGCCTGTTGATATAGTGTTCAAATTGCCCATTGATATAGTGTTTATATTGCCAGTTGATATTGTGTTTAATTTGCCTGTTAATATTGCATTTGCATTGCCTGTTGATATAGTGTTTATATTGCCTGTGGATATCGTGTTTACATTGCCTCTGGATATTGTGTTTATATTGCCCGTTGATATTGTGTCTATATTGCCTGTAGATATCGTGTTTATATTGCCTGTTGATATCGTGTTTATATTGCCCGTTGATATTGTGTTTATATTGCCTGTAGATATCGTGTTTATATTGCCTGCTCGTGTGAACATAGAGTAGCTATAACCGGCAACCATGCAACCGGCTGTAAGTCTGCAGTTGCACTGTACTCTCGTTAATGCGACCATATCGTTACTGCGACCACTTTTTGCTCAGTCCCTATGATTCATTTAGGTAGTTTAACGTCTAATACGTTCTATTAGATCTACTCCTGTGGTCGTAGTAGCGGGAGACTACTGCATCCATAATAAATCAATGCCATCCACTTCCATGGATGGAGTAATGCGTGTTTCCCGGCGCCGCTAACAGCCAGGTGGCAGCACTGTCATGACGACGGGAGATAATGTGATTTATGCTCAGTGTAGACTTTCCGCGCCCGCCGTCCCCGGTCACCGCCAATAAACCACAATAAGGGCGGGCCCAGGGCTGCTTGTCTGATTAACGGGCCTGCTCCCTGAGATGGGGCCGAGTTGGTAGGGGCCGAGATGGTGTGGGGGCCGAGATGGTACTGGAACGAGATGGGGCGGAACGAGATGGTACTGGGCTGAGATGGTGGTGGGACGAGATGGTACTGGGCCGAGATGGTACTGGGACGAGATGGTACTGGGCCGAGATGGTACTGGGCCGAGATGGTACTGGGATGAGATGGTACTGGGCCGAGATGGTACTGGGCCGAGATGGTACTGGGACGAGATGGTACTGGGACGAGATGGTACTGGGACGAGATGGTACTGGGACGAGATGGTACTGGGACGAGATGGGGGGGGGCGAGATGGTGGGGGGCCGAGATGGTGGTGGAGCCAAGATGGTGGGGGGCCGAAATGGGCTCTGCGTGAGGGTCGGATTAACGGGCCTGCCCCCTGAGATGGGGCCGAGATGGTACTGGGGCGAGATGGTTAAGGGACGAGATGGTCAAGGGACGAAATGGTTAAGGGACGATATGGTACTGGGGTGAGATGGTGTTTTCAATTTTTTGTTCCTCTGGCTTCCCTTGGGATGCCGTGGTAGGAAAAGAAATTGGGGCGAGTTGGTGCTGGGACGACATGGTGGGGGGCCGAGATGGTGTGGGGACGAGATGGTGCTGGGACGAGATGGCGCGGGGCGGAGATGGTGCAGGGTGGAGATGGTTGGGGGTGTAGATGGTTGGGGGGGACGAGATGGTGTGGGGACGAGATGGTGTGGGGACGAGATGGTGCGGGGACGAGATGGTGCGGGACAGAGATGGTACTGGGGCGGAGATGGGTGGGGGCGGAGATGGGTGGGGGATCAGATGGTGTGGGGACGGGATGGTGTGGGGACGAGATGGTGCGGGGCGGAGATGGTGGGGGGACGTGAGGGTGGGGTGACGTGAGGGTAGGGGGGTTGAGATGGTGGAGGGGGGGCTGAGATGGTGGGGGGACGAGATGGTACTGGGACGAGTTGGTGGTGGGCCAAAATGGTGGAGGGCGGAGACGATGGGGGGGGGAGGAGATGGTGAGGGGACAAGATGACGCTGGGCCGAGATGGTGCAGAGCCGAGGGTTCTGGGATAAAAGATGGACATGCCTCCCAGGGTGGAGAACTTGCCCCAAAACGAAGTCAGCCTGGGAATTTCTTGCCTCTGCAGGAAATCACCCTGGGATTTTCTTCCCCCAAGATACCAGAGAATTCACACCAAAACGAAGTTGGTCCAGTATTTTCTTGCCCCGGAATTTTCATCGCCTCAAAACAAAGTCAGCCAGATATTTTCTTGCCTCAGAATGAAGTCAACCCGGAATACTTGCATTGTCTTACCATCTATATTCAAACTTAGGGATTCTCCACCAGTGTTACTATCTAGGCTTGAGTTGGTATAAACAGTGATAGTAATCTGAATGATGAAGAACAGAAAGCTACCCATGTTCTCCACCAGTGTTACTATCTATGCCTGAGTTACTGTAAACAGTAATAATGTGAAAAAAGAGGAGAAAGCTACCCCGATTCTCTACCAGTGTTACTATCTATGTCCGAATAGGTATAAGCGGTGATAGTAATCTAAATGAAGAACAAAAAGCCGTAATTCCCTTCACATGATCTATTGCCAATCATCTGACAGCTACGGTCTAACTGGTTGTACATTGTAGTGCCGCGCTGTATACTACTCACTCCGTTGGGAGGGAGGGTTGACCCAGCTGTTACTTCATTACGATCTCCCTCCTGCTGGTGGATCAACACAGAGCGAGCCGGTCAGTTAGACTGGCGGACAGTGCACACCCGTTTATCAGTTGAGAAGTTGGACTGACACTTACTAAACAAAGATAAATGTTCAACCGGTATTGTCCATATTGTGGGTGAGCGGGGAGCCAGCTTTCCATGCGCGACATATCACACAACTAAAAGCCAGTGGCCCACTTTCCATTCAGTGACAACTCTCATCATTCACCCTCTATTCAATAGAGCATTTAATGGACGTGACAATTACTCTCCCATAAGGGACGATTTGCACTTAGCCTGAGAGGGAGCGAACCCTGTAATGCGCCAGTCGCTGCTTTTTATTGGCCGTCCCGCCTCTGTTTTTGATTTCTCACACACACACCATGGCCGAGACTGGTAATTGAACCACCAGCGCTATCCCAGAATCCACATCTGTCTAAAAAATAAAAACTCCCGAGGTGCATTGCGAGTGGTCTGTGCGGCAAAATGAGGAAAACAGGATCGGTTTTCACCGCTAGGTTTTCACGCCCAAGGTGACGTAAGGCGAAGCTATGATGTCATTTCCGCAGTGATGCCTTTCAGAGGGAGGCGGCCGCGAGGTGCAAACAACTCCCTGACGACGGAGGAGAGTGAGAGGAGAGTGAGAGGAGATTGAGGGGAGAGTGAGGGGGGTGAGAGGAGAGTGAGAGAACAGTGTGGGGGAGAGTGAGCGGAGAGTGAGAGGAGAGTAAGGGAGAGTGTGGGGAGAGGGTGAGGAGAGTGAGTGGAGAGTGAGTGGAGAAAGACAGGAGAGTGAGTGGAGAGTGAGTGGAGAGCGAGAGGAGAGTGAGAGGAGATTGAGAGGCGAGTGACAGGAGAGTGAAAGGAGAGTGATAGGAGAGTGAGGGGAGAGTAAGAGGAGAGTGACAGGAAAGTTAGAGGAGAGTGAGAGGAGAGTGAGAGGAGAGTGAGAGGAGAGTGAGATGAGAGTGAGGGGAGAGTGAGAGGAGAGTGAGCGGAGAGTGAGAGGAGAGTGAGGGGAGAGTGAAAAGAAAGTGAAAGGAGAGTGAGAGGATAGTGAGGGGAGAGTGAAGGGAGAGTGAGAGGAGAGTGAGGTAGTGTGAGCTTCTCTCGGGGAGGGAAGCCCTTCATTGTTCGCCACTCACTCACCATATCACGATCAGAACCACACGGCATATGTAGTATTGTGGTGGGCTTGTTGACTCTTTCCAGGCCAGAATGCCTGTAGACAGTATGTAAGTGGGGTGGGACTGCCTTAAAGCACTATGTCGTTGTGGTGTAAGAATGTATTATGGCAGTATGAGAACAATCCTGAGCAGTTCCGAGCAGCTCTTTCATTTCTGAGCAGTTCCGAGCAGCTCCGAGCAGCTCCGAGCAGTTCCGAGCAGTTCCGAGCAGTTCCGAGCATCTCCGAGCAGCTCTAGGCAGCTCTATTCAACGAGGTGTCTTAGCAGTTCTGCACACCTCACAGCGGTTAGGAGCAGCTCTGTGCAGTTCTGTTCAGTTGCGAGCAGCTCTGAGCAGCTCGAGTGTTGCGCGTCATCGTGGGAGGTGAGGCTGCGGAGTGGAGCGGGCTGTGACGGGCGAGCAGAGAACCGCCCCACCACACTCCACCACGCACCTGACACCCTCCCGGCAGGAGAGTGGCTCTGTCAGACGCGCCTCCATCTTTTTACTGTTCTCCATTCAGGGTACGCTCACTGTCCGCCCTCGTGTCGTATTCACTTTGTGGTGTTCTCATCCCCACACAATGTGACGTTGAATCTTTATCCTACCCCTAATATAAAATCCCATAGGCTTAACATTGGGTTTCCGTATGCCACACTGCCGGGCATACAGATTTTTATATGCCACTAGTGGCATATGGAATTTTGATCATGTAATATTCTAAAATCGAGGAGATAGGGTAGGATAAAATCAAAACCTGATTCGTTTTAATCTTGGCCACCGCATTCCATTCCTGGAGTTTTGACTCCGGACTTCACTCGGCTTCACCTCGTGAAATCACTATGCCAAACTCCAGTTGTGGCATACGGTGGCCAAGATTAAAACTCGTGCAGTTTTACGATAGTAACTGTACTGATACAGTACCAGGATTTGAATACCAAACATTTCATTTTACACCATTTACAGTGGTGAGAATCGGAAGTCTCTTTGACACTAATGCCACCGACATAGTGACATGCATCTATAAATAGACCAGTAATAGTGAATACATGAGATGAGGATGACAGACAAGTAGGAAATACAGTGCCACTGCTGTGCCTCGAAACCCCTGGGACCCGTTTGATAATCTACGAACGACAATTAGGCTGGACGATAGGATTGTCCACCAATTGAGTCGTAGTCAATTAAAGCTATTTTGACTAGCAGAAGCTATCTTTTCAAGTGAAACGATAGATTTTAATTCAAAAAGCTACTTTTTATCAGTTTCATTCGCAGATCTCTCATGGGCCGATCCCATAAATCATAAAAAAACTCAACAAACAAACTTTTATCGCGCAATCTTGAAAATAAATATTTTGCGATGCATAATTCAGTGAGACCAATTATTGACACTAGATGGCGCAACCACGCCCCACTGCCGAGTTGCCGCCCATTTTGACCCCCCCCCCCCCCCCCACACACACACACAGACTCACAGAAGTGGGGGGGGGGGTAGGGGGGTGTTTTTATCTGAGTGCAATACACATCAGCGTGTCGGCGAGCGGAAAAAAGATCTAATCGATTGTGACTTGTCTGAGCTGTCCTATTGCTCCAGCCACACTCCCCAGTCACCAGACCTCGCTTAGGCTGCGTTTAGGCTGCGTTTAGACTCATTTAGGCTCTGTTTGGGCTCTGTTTGGGATAGGTGGGATGGGAAATGACAGTGCAGAGAACATGCATATTGCGATTCTTATATAAAGGACCCTTTCAATTTCTAATTGTATTTTCTAAAAAAAATTCTAATTTGTGGGGAGGGGGGGGGGGGGGTTCACTTGAGAATGAGCGTGATTTTTTAAAGCACTGACTAGGAGAATATCACTGTAACGAATAGAAGCTAATAAGGCTTTGCTATTCATTAACAAAAACTAATAAAAAATCCCACTGCTGGGTCTGAAGGCGGCTGCAGTGGAACTCAACCTGCGAATCTCACTCTCCAAACACAATCTTGCCAATATGAGTTCAGTGTTAAAACCACTAAGCTCACTCTCCAACCACATCTTGCGATCACTAGTTCAGTGAAATAACCACCGGGCTCACTCTCCAACCACAACCTTGCGATTACTAGTTCAGTGTTATATCCACCGAGCTCACTCTCCAACCATTTACCTTGTGATTACTAGTTTAGTGTTAAAACCACCGCGCTCACTCTCCAACCATTTACCTTGGACCTACCCATGCTCTGCTTGTACAGCGCGGGGAGCATTCATTATTTAGCATGGCGCTCAATGCGAGCTGCTCCGAGCTGATGACAGGAGCACACTGCGCCGCTCGTGATGCGCTGTGCGGTGTGCGGGGCGGAGCGGTGCAGTGTCAACACAATGCGGGACAACAAGTGGTGCAGTGTGAGGGTCATCAATATTACACTGCCGTCTGTGCGTTACCTCACAGGCTTTTACATCACAAGGGAGGAGATCGAATCTACGAGGGGAGTTTAAATAGGTTAGTCTAGCACTGCTGGGGGTGAAGGAGAAAGGTGGCTGCACACCACACCACATAGACATGGTATGAGAAGGACTGACCTTTGATATAGCAGTAAGTCTAGCACTGCTGGGGGTGAAGGAGAAAGGTGGCTGCACACCACACCACATAGACATGGTATGAGAAGGACTGGTCTTTGATATAGCAGTAAATCTACCACTGCTGGGATGAAGGAGAAAGGTGGCTGAACACCACACCACATAGACATGGTATGAGAAGGACTGGCCTTTGATACAGCAGTAAATCTACCACTGCTGGGGATGGAGGAGAAAGGTGGCTGTACACCACACCACATAGACATGGTATGAGAAGGACTGGCCTTTGATATAACAGTAAATCTACCACTGCTGGGGATGAAGGAGAAAGGTGGCTGTACACCACACCACATAGACATGGTATGAGAAGGACTGGCCTTTGATATAGCAGTAAATCTACCACTGCTGGGGATGAAGGAGAAAGGTGGCTGTACACCACACCACACAGACATGGTATGAGAAGGACTGGCCTTTGATATAGCAGTAAGTCTACCACTGCTGGGGATGAAGGAGAAAGGTGGCTGCACACCACACCACATAGACATGGTATGAGAAGGACTGGTTTTGATATAGCAGTAAGTCTACCACTGCTGGGGATGGAGGAGAAAGGTGGCTGCACACCACACCACATAGACATGGTATGAGAAGGACTGGTCTTTGATATAGCAGTAAGTCTACCACTGCTGGGGATGGAGGAGAAAGGTGGCTGCACACCACACCACATAGACATGGTATGAGAAGGACTGGTTTTGATATAGCAGTAAGTCTACTACTGCTGGGGATGAAGGAGAAAGGTGGCTGTATACCACACCACATAGACATGGTATGAGTAGGACTGGCCTTTGATATAGCAGTAAATCTACCACTGCTGGGGATGAAGGAGAAGGGTGGCTGTATACCACACCACATAGACATGGTACGAGAAGAACTGGCCTTTGATAAAGAGGCAGGAAACAGAACCATTGATATTTCTGTCGGCAAATGGAAACCTCAATATACAAAGGTCACTTAAGACCTTCCCATGTTGCCCCATCAGGTCCGGTATGACCTCAGGCTGAGGGCATAAAGGCAGGCGTAAATGCCCCGCCGCGGGGTCTGACAGCCTCCGTTAATGACCACTGACAGGTATTGACGCACTCCGCCCAGTTCTGCCCACAGGGGGCGTGCATGTCGCCCCGTTAACTCACAAAGTGGACGATTACCTGTAGGGTAATGGTCTGAAATGGGCTGTCATGGGTCCAACGGCTCAGTTTCTACGACACAACATCGCGCTATTTTAACTGTTTCCAGTAAAAGATGTTAATTTTGTGCCACAGTCACTTGGAGATGGGAGTGAAGTATACAGAGTGTTTTATCATGATTTGTAGCGCTTTTCACATTTCCAGTGTTACATCTACTGTGCACAACATTGGCGGCGTTTTGATGGCCGTTGATGTCACTTACTGGAAGTAGTACATTGGCAAAGTGTAAACTCCCGTTGTAAACCTTGCGATGAAGGAGTGAACTGTCTCGGTAATGAACTTTATGGTTATTACTGGGATGTCAGTTGCGGTCAGTGATAGATAAGTGGAAATACATCTAATATGGAATTTACCGCCTCAGAGAGACAAAGAAAACATAGAAAACCCATCAGCAGCATTGGTCAAAGTGTGTGGCTGAGGCTCATCTACTCCTTTTCCTAGTGTGAATGAGGTTCAAATACTATCATCCTCGTTGTACACAAAGAAAAAGATTAAATAAGAAAACCAACAAGTTTTGGTAAACGTCATTCTCTACGAGTTCGATGCGGAGTGATTATCATGTAGCATTCAAATGAGTTGGAGAATGACTTCTTTTACCAAAAATGAATTGCTTTCTGTATTTATCTCACCCCTGTACTCACTTTGAGAAGGACGACACACTGGATATAGACCATGGGGAACAGACTGTAATACTCATAGGGGCATGAAGAACGAGTTCCCAATGCTGAGCCTATGGGATAAAAAAAACTAGGGATGAGATAAATCTACATACTGAAAATCTCCATGGAAACATCGGAGCCTGCGCTCTCTGTGTGGCTGAGGGTCTGAGGGATGGCTCTATCGTAAAACTGGATGGGTTTTAATCTTGGCCACCGTATTCCACGACTGGAGTTTGGCAGAGTGACTTCATGAGGCGAAGCCGAGTGAAGTCCGGAGCTAAAACTCCAGGAGTGGAATGTGGTGGCCAAGATTAAACGGATCAGGTTTTGATTTTATCCTACCCTATCTCCTCGATTTTGGAATATTACGTGATAACAATTCTGTATGCCACTAGTGGCATATAAAATTCTGTATACCAGTCAGCGTGGCATATGGAAATCCAATGTTAACCCTATGGGATTTTATATAAGGGGTAGGATAATAACTGCTATTTTCTTGATTTGAATGTGGCTCAAATCATCTTTGTTATACACAAAGATAAAAGACATTTATATACTGAAGATCTCTGTGGAAACATGGAAAGCTGTGAAGTCAGGTATCTATGGGAACAGAGATTCAAACTGCTTTTTCCCTAGTGTAAATGAGGCTCCAATTCTATTATCCTTGTGGTACCCAAAGAAAAAGACTAAAGAAGAAACCAACAATTTTTTATCAAAGTCATCGTTCTCCACGAGTTTGATGCGGAGTGAATATCACATTCAATCGAGTTGCCTTCTGTATTTATCTCACCCCTGTGCACACTAAAAGAATGGACGACACACAGGATATAAACCATGGAGAACGCACTGCAACATGAAAATACTATTGGTGACATAAATTTATATACTGAAAATCTCCGTGGAAACCTGCGAATCTGTGTGAAGTCCGGTATCTATGGCAACAGAGACCTCACTGAGATTTCCTAGTTGAATGAAGCACCACCCTCTCACCAAACTCTGGTCGTTTCTGATCCCACATCGCACCGTCTCACTGCTTGAAACACTTAAATCGACAATTTCATGCCGCCTGAACCAACTAAAGATGGGTCTTCAGTCGATGTATGGATCTCCCACGATACTTCTTTACTAATCGCTGAAGCATGGTTTTTTACTAAGTCACGCTCGAGTGAACACAGTGAATATATAATAAAAGCAGAATTAAAGCTCAAATACACTCTCCTGTTAGAGACTTCACATTGAGAGGGATTTAAATGTGAGGATCAATCTCCAATCACAGGTTTTGAGCGTATACTGAATAAAGAGTCGCTCCAGAAAAGGATAAGAATATGCCTAGAATATGCTGTCATTATAAGGTTGTGCATCAACGATTACCGAAGAAACCAACAAGTCTTGGTCAGGTTTGACTTGGAGCGATACGAACGATGCGTAGCTGAGTGAATATTGCGGAACATTCAAACGAGTTTGAGAATGACGACTTTGACCTAAACGAGTTGCTTTCCGTATTTATCTCACATCTGTACACACTTAAAGGATAAACAACACAGATCATATAGACCATGAAGAACGGACTGCAATACTCGCAGGGGCATGGAGAACGAGTTCCCAATGTTAAGCATATGGGACCTAAATACCAGGGGTGAGAAAAAGTCCAGTCCATATTCCCTTTTATGGTGTGTAGATACACTGAAAGAATGGACGACACACTGGATATATGACGTTATAGACCTGGAGAACAGACTGTAATACTTGTAAGGGCATGGAGAATAAGATACCCATGTTAAGACTCTAGGACAAAAATACCAGGGTTCAGATAGAACGGATACTAGTCACTTATCTGATCATTGTCTGACGTCACAGAATGACGTCACACAGTGGATGGAAGGACGCTCAACTTACCTGTAAGAAAACAGAGAGACAACTGGTTAGGTCAAGGACATTGAACAAGCATTATCATCTCACAAAAGGTAACACACTGCAATGGAGAAGGAGTTATCAATGTTTTAAGCCTATTGAACAAAAACACAAGGGGTGAGGTAAAACATAAGTCAGAATACATGTACAATAAAACCCCGCTTCTGGGATACCTCACTTCAGGTTACACCCCGCTTACAGGGACAATTTGGTCAGAACAGAAATCCTTATCTAGTTTATTCTAACCCCGCTTAAAGGCATATCCTACAATCCACAGTGGCGCCACCTAGTGATTTTTGAATAATGTCAAATATTAGTCAAAACTGGTTTCTTGGGACTCATTCGAATTCTACATGAGTAAATTTAAAGTTTTGTCCAGTTTTTCCGATAACAATAGGTAAAATAGGCCGATTCACATTTGCTTGATTTACCTAGGATACGTACTGAAAAATGTGGTTTTCTTCAATTCAATCAAAAACAAGGATGGTGACCTATGTTTTTAAAAACCTAAATGAGTAGTACAATATGTGTACTATATTCTGTGAAAGTTTGAGGAAAATGACATGGGTTTTACTGTGGAAATTTCTTTTTTTATATTAGAATATATAGAAATTCTAAAAAGTATCACAATATTGATCTATAAATCAAAAACTAGAACGGTGACCCCCCCATTTTTAAGTTAGATATGTGTTTCACAACACTTAGAGATCATCATAAAAATGTTCACGAAATTGACATGGGTTTTAATTTTCAAGCCAAATTGTGTGATATGCCTTTAAGAAGACGCCCTGGTTAAGGGGGCAATTTGCTGGTAATGGAGGGTGTCCCCTTAAGCAGGGTTTTTCTGTACATTGTCACTATAGGGTTCCATGTAGAATGTCAGCTGATGGTGCTTAAAGCTGTAGCGAGAGCCAGGGTAATATTACATCAAGATTGAATATATAAGATGAGGATAATGGATAAGCAGGAACAACAGTGGCATGCACTGCACGAAAACCACCGTTTTATTCATATACACGCCATCATGGAAGTGCATGTATTGGCTGAATATTGACTTGTTTTCATTGATATACGCCCAGGCCTTATATACGACAGACGCGTCTTGGCTGTATTTCACACCCTGCGGATATGAGAGAAAATACCCTCTGCCCCCGCCCCCTTCTGCCCCTTTGTGTTGGTAGGAGTACAGGTGTCCTCAGTAGGAAGCCCTCCCCCCCACCCCCACCTCCCTCCGCCCGCTCTCAGTGAAGCCCTGTTCACTGGACGCTTATATATACGCCCACAGATGAGGTGTATACACACGGGGATTAAGACGACCTTGTAGACGCAAAATACCTACTTATATACGCTGGTCGCATTCATATGTAAAATGATGGTTTTCGTGCAGTGATGGCTAAATAACAAACCTTGAATCCTGGGATCTACTGGCCAGCGATACCGACTGAGCTATACCTCATGAGAAGGCTAATCTAGGCTATCAATAGGGATCCATGTAGAAAAGGCTAAATCAAACTGCAATATGTTCTCTATATAGGGTTGCATCTAGTAAAGGATAATATTTTGCAATACTCTCTGTCATGGCACTGGAGGGAGAAAAGGAAAAATAGGTTTTCCCGCTTGCTATGACAAGGAGGCCATAGAACTGGAGGAGGGGGAGGGGAAGGGGTAGGAGGAAGTATATGGTTACAAGGAGTGGCTTGGGGCCATAAACAGGAGATTCTGTTCATAGTGGACAGGTCTTGGATTGATGGACCAGTCAGAGAAGGATACATCCTATAATGAACTTTATTCTGACTGTTTTAAATCATTTAATGAATGTTCATAACCAAAGACCTGAGCCAGTCTAGGTCATGCTCACAGATGGATAATAACACGACAAACAGACGGAGCAGCTCTTGATGTATGCTGTGGGCGAGCTGCTCATGTAAGGTAAGACGGTACGCTCAGTCTGACCCTGCATCACGTGATGGTGAAACGTGAGCCTTCCGCACCACACAACTCATAGTGTGAGCAGCTCACATACGAGCAGCTCAGATAGGAGCAGCTCACATACGAGCAGCTCAGATAGGAGCAGCTCACATACGAGCAGCTCAGATACGAGCAGCTCACATACGAGCAGCTCACATACGAGCAGCTCAGATAGGAGCAGCTCACATACGAGCAGCTCACATACGAGCAGCTCACATACGAGCAGCTCGGGGTAAGATCCCCCGGTCCCCGCTGACCACTGATTTATGTGCGTCACGTCACAGGAGACCTGCTCCCTGGACTGGTAATCAGGTGGCCGAAGAGAACCCCGCTCACCGAATACAGCCCCGCATCGAAACCAGGTCAGTGAATACAGCCCCGCATCGAAACCAGGTCAGCAAATACAGCCCCGCATCGAAACAAGGTCAGTGAATACAGCCCCGTACCAAAACCAGGTCACCGAATACAGCCCCACATCGAAACCAGGTCAGTGAATACAGCCCCACATCGAAACAAGGTCAGTGAATACAGCCCCACATCGAAACCAGGTCAGCAAATAAAGCCCCACATCAAAACCAGGTCAGTGAATACAGCCCCGCACCCAAACCAGGTCAGTGAATACAGCCCCACACTGAAACTAGCTCAGTGAATACAGCCTCGTACCAAAACCAGGTCAGTGAATACAGCCCCGCATCGAAACTAGCTCAGTGAATACAGCCCCGCACAAAAACCAGCTCAGTGAATACAGCCCCACATCGAAACCAGGTCAGTGAATACAGCCCCACACTGAAAACAGGTTGGTGAATACAGCCCCACACCGAAACCCGCTCAGCGAATACAGCCCCACACTGAAACCCCACTCAGTGAATACAGCCCCGCATCAAAACCAGGTCAGTGAATACAGCCCCACATCGAAACTAGCTCAGTGAATACAGCCCCACATCGAAACTAGCTCAGCAAATACAGCCCGGCAGCGAAACCAGGTCAGTGAATACAGCCCCACATCGAAACTAGGTCCGTGAATACAGCCCCGCATCGAAAATACGCTAAGTGAATACAGCCCCACATCGAAACCCGCTCAGTGAATACAGCCCCACACTGAAACCAGGTCAGTGAATACAGCCCTGCAAGGAAATCAGCTCAGTGAATACAGCCCCTGCTGAAACTAGGTCAGTGAATACAGCCCCGCATCGAAACCAGCTCAGTGAATACAGCCCGTCAGCGAAACCAGGTCAGTGAATACAGCCCCACACCGAAACCCGGACAGTGAATACAGCCTCGCATCAAAACCAGGTCAGTTAATACAGCCCCACATCGAAACTAGTCCAGTGAATACAGCCCTGCATCGAAACCCGCTCCCCAAATATCCGCCATCTTGAAACCGGCTCCCCAAATACACCCTACACCAAACCCGCCCCCCAAATACACCAAACCCCCACCATCTTGAAACCCGCTCCCCAAATCCATCCCCCCCCCCCCCCCCCCGTCAGAGTTGGACTGCGCATGCACCACGCCCACATCAAACCGATTCATAAATAATTCATGAGCAGGTCGCTGTGGTATTTTGTTTCGCTGTGATATGCAGTACCTTGTTCCCTCCTCCTCCTCCTACCTCTCAACACCCAACCCCCAGCCCCCCCCCCCCCCCCCCACCCCGCGTCGTGCGGTAACGCAAACCGGACCAGACGCCGTGACGTCACGCGTCTCCGGGCGTCCGCCACTGCGCATGCCTCGGCGTCGGCGCTGTCACGAGGACGTCAGGGTGTGTTATACACAGGCGCCTCGGCTTGGAGAGTGCGCCATAAAGACCGCGCACGGAACCCTGGGAAGCGGCGACGGCAGCGCCATCTACAGGCCATCAATTGGCATGCGGACGCCGGGGGGACGCTCGGGGGACGCTCGCTGCATATTGGGTCACGACCGGAAGTAGACCTCGGGGGACCCGGATGTCCGCCCCTCCCTCCTCTGTGCGCAGGCACGTGGGAAAACTTCATCAGGTTGCCATGGATACCAGGGGCGGAGGACGGGATCGTGACCAGGAGGAAGGATTCATGAGGGAGGGCGACCTGACAACGCACGGAGCGTCACGGCGCATCACGGCGCGTCACGGAGCATCACGGAGCGTCACGGAGCATCACGGAGCATCACGGAGCGTCACGGAGCGTCACGGCGCATCACGGAGCGTCACGGAGCATCACGGTGCGTCACGGCGCATCACGGCGCATCACGGAGCATCACGGCGCATCACGGAGCGTCACGGCGCATCACGGCGCATCACGGAGCATCACGGAGCGTCACGGAGCGTCACGGAGCGTCACGGAGCGTCACGGAGCATCACGGCGCGTCACGGAGCATCACGGCGCGTCACGGAGCATCACGGAGCATCACGGGTCATCACCCACCATCACGGAGCATCACGGAGCGTCACGGAGCATCACGAAGCGTCACGGCGCATCACGGAGCGATTGTTTACAGGATCATGAGAAGACGCATCTCTTATAGTGGATTGTTTACGGGATTGTGAGAAGACGCATCTCTTATATGTGGATTGTTTACCGGATCGTGAGCAGACACATCTCTCATATGAGGATTGTTTACGGGATCGTGAGCAGACACATCTCTTATATGAGGATTGTTTACGGGATCGTGAGAAGACACATCTCTTATAGTGGATTGTTTACGGGATCTTGAGAAGACACATCTCTTATAGTGGATTGTTTACGGGATCGTGAGAAGACATCTCTTATATGTGGATTGTTTACGGGATCGTGAGAAGGCACACCTCTTATATGAGGATTGTTTACGGGATCGTGAGAAGTCACATCTCTTATATGAGTATTGTTTACGGGATCGTGAGAAGACACATCTCTCATATGAGGATTGTTTACGGGATCGTGAGCAGACACATCTCTCATATGAGGATTGTTTACGGGATCGTGAGCAGACACATCTCTTATATGAGGATTGTTTACGGGATCGTGAGAAGACACATCTCTTATAGTGGATTGTTTACGGGATCGTGAGAAGACACATCTCTTATATGAGGATTGCTTACCGGATCGTGAGAAGACACATCTCTCATATGAGGATTGTTTACGGGATCGTGAGAAGACACATCTCTTATATGTGGATTGTTTATGGGATCGTGAGAAGGCACATCTCTTATATGTGGATTGTTTATGGGATCGTGAGAAGACGCATCTCTTATATGTGGAGGTTTTACTGGATCATGCCCCAGTTTACAATTTCTAATTCATCGTCCTTATTGTCGTTCATTTATTTTGATAGCAAAGATAAAGCTAGTCCACTCGAACTTTGTAATTTTGCAAAATAAATTGCATTCCTTTTAAGATACTCTTTTTCAACACAGGGGTCTTAAAGCAATATGCAGGAGTTATTATAATAATATTTCTATCTTTATCTACACTAGAAGGTTGAAACATCTCGTAAGTACCCCGTAATTTCCCGACCTTCACAAGACTAAAGAGCCAAATATTTTATCACAAGAAATGCTTATGAAGTTTGTTCGATATAGCTTAAAACATGAACACAAGTTTCTGCGTCCCTAAAAACATATACACGAGTTACTGTGTGTCTTTGTCTCTTAAAAGATGGACACAAGATCCCATGTCCCTTAAGGCATTAACAGAAGTTCTTGTGTCCCTTCAGTATGAAAACAAGTTTCTGTAACTTGAAACATGAACAAAAGTTTCTATGTTCCTTAAAGCATTACATCGAGTTACTGTGTCCATTAAAACATGACCACAAGCTCCTGCTCCTGCATGTCCCTTAAAATATAAACGGAAGTTCTCGAGTCCCTTTAAAACATGAACACAAATTTATGTGTCCTAGACTTATTCTCCCTTGCTGTGTCCTTTAAAACATAACACCAGTTTCTGTGTCCCTTAAAACATGAACAAGTTCCTTTGTCCCTTTAAAAATATCTTGTGTGAAGCTCAGAAGCTCTGCCTGGAGAGTGTAGTATATCAACAGGCCATACACGTCTTGTATCTTCACTAAACACACTCGGCGAGTCGCTCTGCTTGGAGAGTGTAGTATGTCGACAGGCCATACACATCTTCTATCTTCACTAAACACACTCGGCGAGTCGCTGTGCTTGGAGAGTGTAGTATATCGACAGGCCATACACGTCTTCTATCTTCACTAAACACACTCGGCAAGTCACTGTGCTTGGAGAGTGTAGTATGTCGACAGGCCATACACGTCTTGAATCTTCACTAAACACACACTGCGAGTCGCTGTGCTTGGAGAGTGTAGTATATCGACAGGCCATACACATCTTCTATCTTCACTAAACACACTCGGCGAGTCGCTGTGCTTGGAGAGTGTAGTATATCGACAGGCCATACACGTCTTCTATCTTCACTAAACACTCGGCGAGTCGCTGTGCTTGGAGAGTGTAGTATATCGACAGGCCATACACGTCTTCTATCTTCACTAAACACTCGGCGAGTCGCTGTGCTTGGAGAGTGTAGTATATTGACAGGCCATACACGTCTTCTATCTTCACTAAACACTCGGCGAGTCGCTGTGCTTGGAGAGTGTAGTATATCGACAGGCCATACACGTCTTCTATCTTCACTAAACACTCGGCGAGTCGCTGTGCTTGGAGAGTGTAGTATGTCGACAGGCCATACACGTCTTCTATCTTCACTAAACACTCGGCGAGTCGCTGTGCTTGGAGAGTGTAGTATATCGACAGGCCATACACGTCTTGAATCTTCACTAAACACACTCTGCCTGGAGAGTGTAGTATGTCGACAGGCCATACACGTCTTCTATCTTCACTAAACACTCGGCGAGTCGCTGTGCTTGGAGAGTGTAGTATGTCGACAGGCCATACACGTCTTCTATCTTCACTAAACACTCGGCGAGTCGCTGTGCTTGGAGAGTGTAGTATATCGACAGGCCATACACGTCTTGAATCTTCACTAAACACACTATGCCTGGAGAGTGTAGTATGTCGACAGGCCATACAAGTCTTCTATCTTCACTAAAGACACACTGCGAGTCGCTGTGCTTGGAGAGTGTAGTATATCGACAGGCCATACACGTCTTGAATCTTCACTAAACACACTCTGCCTGGAGAGTAGTATATCGACAGGCCATACACGTCTTCTATCTTCACTAAACACACTCAGCGAGTCGCTTTGTTGTGTTCCGTCAATGTTTACAATCATCAGGGACTGCGCCACTCAGGATGCGCAGAGACCCCCCCCCCCCCCCACCCGCGTAGAGCCCCCTCCCACCCTGCAGCCCCCTTCTAGGCGCCCTCCCGCCTAACGTAGGCTCAACACGTAGCCAGACACCATCCAATCCGCATCCAGCCAGATGAGGGGCAGGAGGACTTGCTCAAGTCTTTGATTATGAACATTCATTAAATGATTAAACACAATGTGAATAAAGTTCATTGAAGTATGTATCCTTCTCTGACTGGCCCATGAATCAAAGACTTGTCCAATATGAACCAAATCTCCTGTTTATGGGCCAAAGACACTCCTGTAACCCTATACCTCATCCTACCCCTCCCCCCTCCTCCAGTTCCCTGGCCGCCTGTGTTGTCATAGCCATAGATGCAGGGACTGGAGCCTGTATCACAGCGAGGAGGGTAGCCATAGGATGCAGGGACTGGAGCCTGTATCACAGCGAGGAGGGTAGCCATAGGATGCAGGGACTGGAGCCTGTATCACAGCGAGGAGGGCAGCCATAGGATGCAGGGACTGGAGCCTGTATCACGGCGAGGAGGGTAGCCATAGGATGCAGGGACTGGAGCCTGTATCACAGCGAGGAGGGCAGCCATAAGATGCAGGGACGGGAGCCTGTATCACAGCGAGGAGGGCAGCCATAAGATGCAGGGACGGGAGCCTGTCTACCTCCGAACCTGCAGCCCCCCTTCTAGGCGCCCTTACGTAGGCTCAACACGTAGGCTCAACACGTAGGCTCAACACGTAGGCTCAACACGTAGCCAGACACCATCCAATCCGTACCCAGCAAGATGAGGGGCACAGGATGGTTTTATTGGCGTGAATGGAGCTCAATCAATATTAACTTTAATGAAAATAAATGTTATGTTTCATGTTTCCTTGGAAAAATGGAAAGCTGCCATCTGTCGTGCATATATATACGCAATATTCATACGTATAAAGTTTGTTTGTTTGTGTAGTTTTACGTCTCGGTAGGCTGGGTACGTCCTTTTGAAACTGAGAATACGCATACTTATAAAGATTTACCTCTGCATATTTATGCCTAATTTTCGTATCAAATCCAATAAAGATATACTGAGAAAACATGAAAAACACATTGTCATTGGCCATGTTATGAGGCTGGCATGTGTTTGGAGGTTTGAATTACTGACTATTGGTGTGAACGAGGCCCAATTTATTCTCTCTTGTTTTTATGAATCTAAAATGAAAACAACGATTTCCTTGGAAAATAGGAAAACTGGCATCTCTGAATTATTATTTACAAGATAAAAACCTAATCCCACGGCACGTTCACTACTAGAGGCAGGATCACACCTCAGTAACCAGCTGTCATTCTCTGCAGGTCTGGTGTTAGTCTGCGTAATGGGAGATTCAGTAGAGCACTAAATCCACTTAGCCAGGCTGTACCGTACATACTAACACTGCGCGAAAACCGCCAGTTTATTCATATATACGCCATCGCGTAAGTGCACGTATCGGCTGTATATTGACACGTTTCCTCTTCTATACATCAGAGTAATGGCTGTATTTGCCGCAAAGCGTATATGATGAGAAATATCGTGTGCGGGACATGTATACGTGGGTCGTATACATTTTACACATCTATAGATGAAGCGTATACAGGATGGAAAATAGGACTACCTTGTATACGCAAAATCATACCTATATACGTCAGGTGTATACATATGTAAACTGGTGGTTTTCGCGCAGTGTAAGAGAAAACGTAGTGACTAAGCCCATAAGGATGACCATTCGAAGTCTTTTTTACCTACTATATCTAAAATGGTAGAATTTCGTCGAATCCGCTTGAAGTTGCTCCCGTAGAGACATAGAGACATAGTGAACCCGACCTGGGCTTGGAGATTGAAGGGCCACGAGAGTGAGATTCTCGTCCAGTTTTAAACTGTAAGCAGCTACTCTTTTTTGTATTTCTATATGCAGACATGCGTTTTCTCTTATGATTCACTTTGAACCATGCCGAAATCAAAGTTTAGTACTGTAGTTTTCTGATCTACTTTTCTTAGTCGGTAAAATCGGTGTCACATGAAATGATGGTCGGGAACTAAATGATAGTTCCAGGTATTAATAGTAGGGGGCACCACTTAGTGCAGCACTAGCAGGGAACGTACCTTGAACAGACTAAGGGGGGGGGGATACCATATTAAATACATCCCGACGTCGGAGGCAAAGGTACGTATTTAATATCTACGCATACGGAAAAATAGTGCATATGAAAAAATAGTGCGTACCTAAAATGAACTAATATCAGTACCCCACTTGTCAGGAAAAGGTGGATTTAAAAAAACTATATAGTATAATAGACTAGTTACAGATAAAAGAAATTGTATGCTCCTCGGAGTTGACTCTGCCCAATATCCTCGCATGTGCTCAGATATTAATACGCATTAACTCCTCGAAGCATACGATACGTATCTGAAACCAGTCAATAGTATGTCTTAATGGTACAAAATCAATGAAAGTACGACTGCAAATGACAGGGATTAATCTCTTATCGATGCTCTTTTCTCAAGACCACTTATGTTTTCCAAGTGCGGGATTGAGAGCCATGGAAAAGATCTACAACGTCTTATCATTCTCCTCTAGTCTATCAGATTAGGCCACTTCTCTGCGTGTCAGATTGGTTTTACACGCGGTACACCATTAGAGGTCCTTCCTTTATTGACCTCCTCAATATTTTTACAATGAAAAATAAATTCTTTTTACAATGAAGGAAAGCTCTGATCACAAAACCTATATACAGTAGAACCCCGCCTAACGGACACCCCGTGTAGGCGATCACCCCGCGTTAACGGACACCTCTGCTCGGAAGGATTCCCTCTATTATATGTTCATTTTAACCTCGCGTAAGCGAACACCCCGCGTAAGCGGACATTGGATACCATTGGTTGGTTGGTTTGATTTAACGTTTAATTTACAGTTATATAGGTCCTTTCCAGACTTTCTCAAGGTTCTTTTACACCGCAAGGGTGGTGATCGAATCTATGTGATGAATGTAGATATAAATCTCACCCCTACACATTTACGAGGTGGGAGTTCTTTTACTTCCCACACTTCACTACAAAGACATGGTGTGAGAAAGATTGGACTTGGAAAAACTGAGAAAACATGGAAAACACATCGTTATTGCTCATGGAATGGGGCTGGTGTGTATTGGGAGGTTTGAATCACAGTTTCTTGGTCTAAATGGGACCCAATTTATTCTCTTTGATATACAAAAAATTAAATAAAAGTCACTTACCATGTCAATAAAGCGAGGATGGCCATGGCCCATGGCAGACAGTTCCCCTTGCGCTTTTTGTCCGGTTCCTTTTGACAGCAACGGTAGCAGAAGTACATGAGGAAGATGAGCAGGGTGACGAGGAGCCACAAGACGGGCAGTGCTGCCCAAAACACCAACGCCTGAAACATATAATAAGACGGAGATTTAGTAAAGCGTGACGAGGAGCCACAAGACGGGCAGTGCCGCCCAGAACACCAACGCCTGAAACATATAATAAGACAGAGATTTAGTAAAGCGTGACGGGGAGCCACAAGACGGGCAGTGCTGCCCAAAACACCAACGCCTGAAACACATAATAAGACGGAGATTTAGTAAAGCGTGACGGGGAGCCACAAGACAGGCAGTGCTGCCCAAAACACCAACGCCTGAAACACATAATAAGACGGAGATTTAGTAAAACGTGACGAGGAGCCACAAGACGGGCAGTGCTGCCCAGAACACCAACGCCTGAAACATGCAATAAGACGGAGATTTAGTAAAACGTGACGAGGAGCCACAAGACGGGCAGTGCTGCCCAAAACACCAACGCCTGAAACATATAATAAGACGGAGATTTAGTCAAACGTGACGAGGAGCCACAAGACGGGCAGTGTTGCCCAAAACACCAACGCCTGAAACACATAATAAGACGGAGGTTTAATAAAACGTGACGGGGAGCCACAAGACGGGCAGTGCTGCCCAAAACACCTACTGTATGCCAGAGATTATAAAAAAGAATTCTTTTTAGAGCACATCTATATACCTCCCTAAAGGTTAAAGTGGTCACATATAGATTTTCGGCTGCTGCAAAAAGGTATCCCTTTACTATCTGAGTGCTATTCACTGTGACATTGGGAAAGGAGCAAGGAGCCAGTGTCTCAGGATCTCAGAAGCATGCCCAGCTCACCACCACCAATCACTGCCGAAATACCTAAAGACCCACTGGGGTTTGATATATTTGGATCCTAGACTCATACAGTTGCAGTTTATTTGTTTGTTTGGGTAGTTTAACGTCCAATTTGATCAATTAGACTTATGCAGTTCCAGAAATGGCAATTGACTGAGTGCAAGTGGGTTACAGAAAACTATCCATAGACTGATTGTAACCCAAACCTTTTAATCAATCTTCATTTATAATTGTACGCTCATTCATCAATGATGAACATACCTTTTGCCACTAGTTTTAAATACAAACATGGAACCTCTGGAAGATTGGCAGAGAATCCATGAATTGTAATCACTAAGATTGTCAGACATCTGTACTTAATAAAAGATTTCAGAAAAAATCTCCAGATTTTCTACCAGAGAGAAAGGATTTTATACCATTTACTCATCAAAACTCCCTGAGAGACAGCCCTATTCCTAGTCACAGCCCCTCGTTCTGCCAGAGCTGGAAAAGCAATCCTATATCGTGTCAGAGTTTATGAATTAATACACTAATTGGGGATGACACTAAGAGATAAGATAGTTCCAGTAAGGGTGAGGGTTTTCTCCCAGAAGCTACTTAGCTGTAAGTAGTTTAGTGAATTGGGGGATTTACCCTGGCGAGAATCTATCATCAGAAACAGCCATCACCAAAACCCCACCGCGAGGGGGCCTACGTAAACCTGCAGAAAGGCCATATACACCCGGTCACATATAAATCAAGCAACTGTAAATAGGCCCAGTTTATTTATTTGCTATATTTCTACTCATAGATATTTCTACTCATGGAATTAGAATAAGTCAGAATGAACCTTTTTAAAGAGATAATTGTCCATATTTAAACATGTTTTGTTTTGGTAGTTTAACGTCCAATGTTTCTATTTGACTTCAATAGGTAGCGCCACTGTGATCTGTAGGATACGCCTATACCCACCCTACCACCAGACACATATATTACTCCACCCACCCTCTACACACACCCTACCACCACACACATAATTCTCACATATACCTTTACCCACCCTCTACCACACACCCTACTACCACACACACATATATGTCTTATACCACCCTCTACACACACCCTACCACACACACATATATGCCTCTACCTACCCTCTACCACACACCCTACCACCACACACATATATGCCTTGTACCAACCTCTACACACACCCTACCACTACAAACATATATGCCTTATACCACCCTCTACCACACACCCTACTACCATACACATATATGCCTTATAACACCCTCTACACACACCCTACCACCACACACATATATACCTCTACCTACCCTCTACCCACACCCTACCACCATACACATATACCTCTACCCACCCTCTACATACACCCTACAACACACACACACACATATATACCTCTACCCACCCTCTACCCACACCCTACCACCTCACACATATATGCCTTATAACACCCTCTACACACACCCTACCACCACACACATATATGTCTCTAACCACCCTCTACCCACACCCTACAACACACACATATAAACCTCTACCCACCCTCTACTACACACCCTACCACCACACACATATATACCTCTACCTACCCTCTACCCACACCTTACCACACACACACCCTACCACCATACACATATATACCTCTACCTACCCTGTACCACAAACCCTACCACCATACACATATATACCTCTAACCACCCTCTACCCACAACCTACAACACACACACCCTACCACCACACACATATATATGTACCCTCTCCCCCATACCCTACCACCTCTCAGTACTGGCAGGTAATCCCTAGTACCCTCAGGGAAATCCCCAGCCCAAGCTGAATAGCTGATCAATTAATTAATACCGCTAGGGTTCGGGCTAAGGTTAATTCACACCAGTGGTAGTTGGTAACATGTGTGGGGTTCTCTCATACAACCTTTTTTTCATTTTTTTTTTTCATTTCTTTATTGGTCATTACATGTACAAAAATATCTTTTGACATATACATTCATTTGATTACTATCGACCAATAAAATGACATCCCGTCAGCCAGGCTTATGCCAGCGGCTGGTTTTCATCGGCTGTCATCAGTATCCTCATAACAGTGTCAGATGGTGCATTTAGTTCCCCAAACAAGGTAATACATAGAAAATTTTTAACCATAACATAGAAGATGTATGTCTATTTATTATCCACTGTATATAAAGTCCTCATTGAGAATGTATTGGGATTCAGTAAAACACGACCCATCATATAAAACCTGTCAGATACCATAACTGTGGTATACGGATTCTAAACCGTGGTATACGGCCTTCAAGGCCATGGTATACGGGAAAATAGAGAAAAAATTGTCCCTATTGATATGTCCTTTAATATGGCAATTTTTGGCATGAATTTACTCGAAAAGATGGATATCAAATGCAAAAAGCGATGGTTATGTGGAGAAGCGGCTCTGTAAACCACGAGAGGTTGACATGTCGTAATACACGCGCTGACATGTCAACCTCGTGGTTAACGGCCGCAAAGAGCCTTTCACGGCCTTTATACACACCGCCCGTCGCTACTACCGATTGAATGGTTTAGTGAGATCCTCGGACCGGCCCCGGCACGGTGGGCAACTGTCGAGCCGTGGTTGCCGGGAAGACGATCGAACTTGATCATTTAGAGGAAGTAAAAGTCGTAACAAGGTTTCCGTAGGTGAACCTGCGGAAGGATCATTACCGTAACACATGTGGTTTTTGTTTTTTTTGGCAATTTTTATTAGGGAATATTGTGTGTCCAATCACCGAATTTGGCTATTGAGCCGTTCTTCAAGTCGGGCCCTTGCCCCTACTCCTCATTCTAATGGCGGGTGTTAAACCGAATGGGCAGTTGGTACCATTTTTGTATCAGTCTTTGGCATGACCCGACCGGGGTTTGAACCCACAACCTCCCATGCTCGAGGGGAAAACCCCTACCACTGAGCTTGGTAACTGACTACAAAGAGCTGCAGTCACAGCCTTTATACAGCAACATGTTGCTTCTACTGTCCACATGCGGCAATACAAATTCTAGAGCCTAGGCCTAAGCACCCCCCTCACTAAACCCCACTCACTAAACCTAACTAGCAGTGGCTTCCCTTGTCCAAGAAATGTCCTCAAGGAGCTACGACTAAGACTAATTAGCACAATATCGATTCCCAAGTCGGCGACTGAAGGAGCTAATCTTTGAAGGAGCGGGTCCCGTGAAAAACCCCGACATGTCGGCAGAGGGAGCTGATTATTGAATTAAGTCCGACAAAACCGCATCCAAATCCACCAGGGGGAGCTGCAGCAGTCACGTGACAAGCTACACTCTCCGAGCAGAGACCCCGCGCCCTGCTTCTATCTCTGCACCAAGGTATCTGTTTGGTTCAAGATCTGTAGCATGTACGTCAGTATTTCATATATCTTAATTTCTGAGTAATTTCAAGAGGGTTTTGTGAATTTGGGATTTATTTGTGAGAATAAGATATACAGGGATCGCAGTGTATTCATTATACTTTTGTTTGTTGGGTTAGTTTAAAGTCCAATTTGTTCAATTAGACTTACTTTGATTTACTTTCCTACAATTTGCAAATCCTGTTGGAATAACAAGGTATGCTGCCTGGTTGATCCAAGCATCTTACTCTTCTTGATTATATCTTATCGAAAATCTTACATTCCTTGAGGAAATAAAGAATTTCTTTCTTTCCAGTGTTATGGAAAACACTGGGCCTTGTTGTTACATTCTTTAGGTATTTCTTCCTGCTCCTTTTTGTGGCCTGACAATGTAGCATGAGATGTTTTACACTCAGCAGAGTGTTGCAGGTCTGGCAGACATTATACACTTATTCCTGTAGGTGAGGAGGCAAATCAGGCAGGGTTTATCAGGTACAGTCCCTAGGACTAGTTTCCTGAGTGTAAAACATGTGTTGCAGGGGATTAGTTTTGTCAACAATACCCATGTGCTCATTCGAAGTGGTAGTTTCCTAAACTGTGGATGCACACTATACGAGGCTAGAGGTGGAGAGGGCACTAGGGTTTGTTTGTTTAGGTAGTTTAACGTCCAATTTGTTCGATTAGACTTTGGGCACTAGGGGAATGACAATGAACCTCATTTGTTACTAAGGTTCTTTCCCCGCCCATTATATATTTGTGATTGAGATCTGCCCGAATGCTGTTCCAGTCCGTTCTAGCATCAATAAAAAACTATAAATGGATACATGGATAAATTCTTTAAAAAATCCCAGGAAAACCAGGCAGTGCCATGTTGAGAATCTGTCCCTTAGACAAACAGAAGCTATGTCTATTCTGCAGATGGGTCATTGATTGAGCACGTTCACCGGTGAGTGGTTCACGAGGAGTGAGGGCCCTCTGGTGCCGGGAGATGGGACCACGATCCATCGTCTCTGTCCCCGCGGACAGTCCCGAGCGGGCAGTCCCCAGAGGGTTTGAGGTTAGGTAGAGCAGCTCCGAGCAGCCCCGAGCAGCTCCGAGCATCTCTGTGACAGGCAGGGCAACTCCGAGCAGCCCCGAGACAGGCAGGGCAACTCCGAGCAGCCCCGAGACAGGCAGGGCAACTCCGAGCAGCCCCGAGACAGGCAGGGCAACTCCGAGCAGCCCCGAGACAGGCAGGGCAACTCCGAGCAGCCCCGAGACAGGCAGGGCAACTCCGAGCAGCCCCGAGACAGGCAGGGCAACTCCGAGCAGCCCCGAGCAGCTCTGTGACAGGCAGGGCAACTCCGAGCAGCCCCGAGCACTCACGTATAGCCCCGAACAGTCCCGAGCAGTTCGGAGCTGCTCCGAGCAGCCCTGAACTGTTCTGAGCAATTCGGAGCAGTTCGGAGCAGCTCGGAGCGGCCCGGGGCAGTTCGGAGCTGCTCCGAGCAGCCCTGAACCACTCAGAGCGGCTCGGAACAGCTCGAAGCAGCCCGGAGCGGCTCGGAGCAGTTCGGCACAGCTCGGAGCGGCTCGGAGCAGTTCGGCACAGCTCGGAGCGGCTCGGAGCAGTTCGGTTCGGGGCTGTTCGGAGCAGTTCGGAGCGGCTCGGGGCAGTTCGGAGCTGCTCCGAGCAGCCCTGAACCACTCAGAGCGGCTCGGAACAGCTCGAAGCAGCCCGGAGCGGCTCGGAGCAGTTCGGCACAGCTCGGAGCGGCTCGGAGCAGTTCGGCACAGCTCGGAGCGGCTCGGAGCAGTTCGGCACAGCTCGGATCTGCTCGGAGCAGCTCGGACCTGTTCGGAGCGGCTCGGAGCAGTTTGGAGGGATCGGCACAGCTCGGACCTACTCGGAGCCGCTCAGAGCAGCTCGTACAGAAGGCCCGCGGCGTGCTCAGACTTTACGACCCCAGCCGGGTCGCCTGTCTTGATTAAAGGAGACCCGTCAAAGTGTACAAAGTGCCTCCTACCGGCAGTAAAGAGAATGAAGTGGCGTGCAGTTAGTCTGAGGGTGACTGAGGGGGACGGAGATGGAGTGACTGAGTCCCCCGTCTGACAGTCAGAACACCAGGTACACCGCACCCGGAATATGTATACATTAAAGGACCCGTTCTGAAACAGCCAGAGAATTGTTTGTTTGTTTGGTTTGATTTTACGTCCAGTCAACCATTATAGGTCCTTTCCAGACTTTCTCAAGGTTCTTTTACACCACTAGGGTGGTGATCGAATCTATGTGATGAATTGAGGTAGAAATCTCACCCCTACACATTTACCGAGGTGAGAGTTCTTTTACTTCCCACACCACATAGACATGGTATGAGAAGCACTTGTCTTTGATATAGCAGTAAATCTACCACTGCTGGGGGTGGGACTCGAACCCACAAAGTCTTACAACCTTGGGATTACAAGTCTGGTGCTCTAACCACTGAGCTAACTCCCCACTCCCAACTGATAATAAAATGTACACGTAATTGAAATTGGATTTAGCTACTTTTGATGTTGACCTACGAGATTACCAAATAAGGTAAGGCGTCTAGCTATGCATCTTATGGATATAGATACATAATCTAAACTATACTTGAAGTATTACCGGGGTGATATGCATGTTTTACCCACCAAGTTGGTGTTTGGATAAATACGCAGTATTGACTGCTTCCAGATACAAGTGGCCGTATGCTTCGATTAGTTGACGCGTAGTAATATCCGAACGCATGCGAGGATATAGTGCAGAGTCAACTTAGAATGATCTAAAAGTCCACGCCCATTCATCAATGATGAACATACCATTTACTCCTAGTTTCTTTAAAAATGTGTACGTTTAACTTTGCCCTGTAAATGTGGAAAAACTCTCAGGTGACCACAGTATTAACACTTTAACCGGCCCTTATCTGCACTAGACTAAACTAACTGGGGCTTGTTTAATAATCTATGCTCGTACATGATGACCTTTTTCTGTACCTCGTATATACAAAAGTTATCGTTTAATAATATCTAAATTTAAGACAGTTATGGCCGTCCATAAGGTGGACCCACGTCGTTACTGGACTTTGTTGATTCAAGTTCCACTGCAGCCACTTTTCTCCTTCACCCCCACCAGCAGTGGTAGATTTACTGCTATATCAAAGGCCAGTCCTTCTTATACCATGACTATGTGGTGTGGAAAGTAAAATAACCCTCACCTCAGTAAATGTGTAGGGGTGAGATTTCTACCTAAATTCATTTCATAGATTCGATCACCACCTTACTGGTGTAATAGAACTGGTGAGAACCTGCAATGGTCAACTGGACGTTAAATCAAATCAACCAACCCACATCATCCCTGTACCAGTGGGGCATACGGAAAAGGGTCTACATATAGACGCTAGATCATTAAACGGGCCCCTGATTTGTAATCACGTGACAATCGGCCATCTTCGTGCAATCAGCGCTGAGCAGATAAGGGCCGGGCAGGAGGCTTATCAGATCTGCCTAATCAGCAGATTGTACGTAACCCCAGCACGCTGCCTCTGCACCCGTCGGACGGTTACTTCAGTGTGTATCACTTCATCACACCCACCGCCATCTTTCTCCGTAGACTTGATATAGGAGAGGTTTGTTGGTTTGATTTAACGTCCAGTTAACCATTGCAGGTTCTCACCAGACTTTCTCAAGGTTCTTTTACACCACAGGGTGGTGATCGAATCTATGTGATGAATCCAGGTAGAAATCTCACTCCTACACATTTACCGAGGTAAGAGTTATTTTACTTCCCACACCACATAGACATGGTATGAGAAGGACTGGTCTTTGATATAGCAGTAAATCTAACACTGCTGGGGGTGAAGAAAAATAGTGGCTGCAGTGGGACCAGATTCAACAAAGTCTGACAACCTTGATATTACAAGTCCAGTGCTCTTTACCGCTGAGCTAACTCCCCATCCCGGTCACTTTTGTTATGCCTAATCAGCAGATCGTACGTAACCCCAGCACCTGCCTCTGCACCCGCCGTACGGTTACTTCAGTATCACTTCATCACACCCACTCGCATCTTTCTCCATGGACCTTATATAGGGAACTTGAACCCTAGCTCTGTTGAATGTCACAGAGATAATTAGAGTGATTAGGGATGACTGTAACATGAAATCTGTGTGATACGAGTGATTTAAGGACGATGGTAATATGTCATCTGTTTGATCGCTCTGGGGTCGTTATGGGATCGTTACGGAATCGTTACGGGGTCGTAATGGAATTGTAATGGCATTGTTACGGCCCCCCTTGGTTTCGCCTTATAAGATTACTATGCAATGAAACTTATGGCATATCAGTCAGCCCTAACCTATTTCATACGCTTCCTAGAACGGGGTCGCTAACGGGGTCGTTATGGAATCGTTCCGGGACCCCCCTCGTCTTCGCTTCGTGAGATTATTACGCAATCAAACTCATGGGATATCAGTCAACCCTAATCTCTTTCATTGGCTTCCTTTTTCTTACCAACACTTTCTCTATACTCGTTGTTCTTATCTATGGGTTACGAAATCCCCATTAAAAATGTATGGGGCCACAGTAAATCACTACCCATTGTTTATTAGTGGCCGTAAACCACACCTATGGTTTGTAGCTTTTCCAAACCCATCATCGAAGTTCTAGTGATAGACCTTATCACTGATAACCAAGGGTAAGTAATATGAGAAAATGTGGTTACTGAGCCTGTACGGGTGGCCATTCGAGGTCATTTGATGACCAAGAACGGAAACCGTGCGGGCTCAGTCACTACGTTTCCTTATTACTATATACCTCCTACTTATTTAGAAATCCGTTTTATTAACCTTTCTGCTACACGAGAAGCCACTGCCATTCAATACGGCCCACTGTCACAGCGGGCGCGAACATCATTCATACTATACCCCTAGCAGTGGGCAGTATTTCATAGACGTTCGGTCATAGTATTTCATACTTGTTCGGCCATAGGTGTATAGTAATACAATAATCGATGGTTTTGGGACGGTCCCTCTTAAACCACTTGAGGTTCACTACGTTATACATACACAATCGCTCGTGTATTACTACGCGTCAACCTCTCATGATTTACGGCCGCCCGGCCAAAGGATATCATCAGTTATTGTCTATATAACTGCTGCACCTGTCAAGTCACATTCAGTGATTTAACTTCCTGTATTCTTATCATCGTACACCGTGTTACAGACTAAAATATTCCCTAACAGTCTCACATTACTTCATCAATCTGTGGAGCAGAGAGAACGAAAGCGGATCCCAACAAAAATTAAAAAAACACGGAGCTGCGGGTAAAAACTGAGTCTCGCGTATTAGCAGAAACGCATTAGAGACCGGAGACGAGCTTTAAGGGGATTACAGCGCATGCGCGAAGAGGCCTGCAGACGGGTGGTTCCGGTCTCTCTGTCTGTCTGCACTCTCCAAACACAGTCCGCTGTGTAGACACTGATGCAAAGACTCCGCTGGTTGATGATAGGCGTTTTATGGTGCAGCAACTGCCATGGTAATATTACGGCGAGATGGAATCCATGAGACGAGGATGACAGATAAGTAGGACACACAGCGGCACAGCGGAGACTTGACAACTGTAGGGGGTTCCTGCTACTGACTGAGCTATCCATCCACTCTAAGACTCAGCTGGAGATTGCTAGTGAAGCATGTTTCGTGCAAATTACAAAATTCATTTACGACTAAACACATTCACCTGTTTTTTAATCTGACAGGTTTCGTTTGCAGCCTGGCGCCGACTGGCCCAGTCATCTGGTGCACTCCACACCTATTTACTTCAGTTTTATTCTGACGACCGAAGACTAAATGAACTGCGAAATTGGCAGGACCCGTATTCAAACAAAAATCCATCATTGGAATTTCCAAACAATGCCAGCTACAATGACATACCGAAAACCAGCGAAACAAGATGGCGGCGGGGTCAGTGGGACGCATCCATCTGACCTGACCTTTAATTGCGACCGATAAATAATGGAAGTTGGCTGACTTCACTCTCCACCAATCAGCAACGCCGATACATGACAGGCTCTGGGCCAATCACCGACACGAACACATGACAGGCTCTGGGCCAATAAGCGACTCGGACACATGAAGGTCGCCCATGTTGGGGTCAAGGTGACGCTATTAAACCCGTATCATTCTGGGTGAGTGTATTTGGTTTGGCGGGCAGCCAGGTTTGTAATACAAGGTATTATTGGCGGCTGGGTGGTAAGTGGCGTGGAACGTGTAAATACTACACCAGAGTGATGAGGGAACCACATACCGCTTCTGTAAAGGCTGCAGTCCCATCTATACCTGTGTTAAGATTTGAACTGTTATGAGGTTTTCTCATTGTTATGTACATGTAGAAAATATAAACGTCATGTCTTATTCCGTACTTACAAACTTAACCATTCAACGTTACTTGGTTAGTTTGTTTGGTTTGATTTTACGTCCAGTCAACCATTATAGGTCCTTTCCAGACTTTCTCAGGGTGGTGATCGAATCTATGAGATGAATGTAGGTAGAAATCTCACCCCTACACATTTACCGAGGTGAGAGTTCTTTTACTTCCCACACCACATAGACATGGTATTAGAAGGATTGGCCTTTGTTTTAGCAGTAAATCTACCACTGCTGAAGGTGTGACTCGAACCCACAAAGTACTACAACCTTGGGATTACAAGTCCGATGCTCTAACCACTGAGCTAACTCCCCACCCCCAACGTTACTTAAAGACGTATTTCTTACCTAGTGACATATTTATCATAAAGGTGTATTGCAAGGTACATTATTCCCATTCACCTTAAAGGCCAGCATTTCTAGATTCATTTGGCGACATTAAATAGTGTATACATTACTGGGAAGTAGTTTTGATTTCACACATTGCCCTGTGGTAGTCCCTAACATCGATAAAGTACTACAATGTTTATTTTTCTGGTTTATCTGGCATGTAGATCTTTATATTATCGCGTGGTACTTTATCTGTGTTGATATCACACATTGCCCTCCAATATTCTCTTGCATCATTTAAGCACTGTTTGATTTTCGGGGCAGAGCTTAGCCTCATTGTTGAGGAAATGCAGGTGCTGTGCCAGAAGGTGGACTTAGACCTGATTTCATCGTAGCACTTTAACTGACTTGTAGTAACACCAGCCTACTCTGAAATCCATGTACACCAGGCAGTGGCCTCAGTATTGTTTGTTTATTTGTTTGGTTTGATTTTACGTCCAGTCAACCATTATAGGTCCTTTCCAGACTTTCTCAAGGTTCTTTTACACCAGTAGGGTGGTGATCGAATCTATGTGATGAATTCAGGTAGAAATCTCATCCCTACACATTTACCAGGTGAGAGTTCTTTTACTTCCCACACCACATAGACATGGTATGAGAAGGATGGCCTCAGTAGACTTAATCTGCACCTACACCGCCAACTGTGTCTTTCATACCTTTCGCTATCAAGGGTGGCTGTTTCGCTATCAAGGGCAGTTGTTTCGCTATCAAGGGTGGCTGTTTCGCTATCAAGGGTGGCTGTTTCGCTATCAAGGGTGGTTGTTTCGTTATCAAGGGTGGCTGTTTCCTTATCAAGGGTGGCTGTTTCGCTATCAAGGGTGAAACTTGGACCAAAACATACACGTTGGAGTTACTCTATAAGAGTGGACATGGGGGTAAATAAATCACTATTTTGAGCAATATTTCCAGTTACATATAAATACGAAAACAAAAGGTGCAGGGAGAAAACAAAATCCAACTTCCCAGAATATGAGCGTATTGAATGTTGATAATATCAATGTCAAAGATTACGAAAACTTTTTCGTATTATTTCACACAGGAAATAAAAATATCTCTTAATGGATATATTGGTAAACCACATGTGAATAGTAATTTCGTCAGTGATTGCTTCAATTCAAAGCTTTGTTTTTGGAGAAATCATCAAAGTTTTTACATTTTCTTAAATTGCGGCGAATTCCTGGCTGACTTGGAATGTTCCCCCTGAGGGTGTGAACAATTAAATTAACGTAAAATTTCCCCAATTTCTTCCAGATTTTCACCCCGTGAGGACTTTCTAATTGCATTCCTGGTGTTTTTAGCTGGCACTGAGTCCAGGCCCCACTTCAAAGCGTTGTGAGTATGAGGTAACAGAGTGACCACACCGGCCGCCCGTAGTGTGGGTGGGGAGCGTGTGGCCTGGAAGCCTAACATAGAATGTGTGTTAGTTTAGTTTAACGTCCAATATACTACAGCCTACAGTGTGAACCCATAGTTAAACCTTCAAGAGCAACACATCATTCACCATGTACCCATACTACAGTAGGCACCAGAACCAATTGTGGCCTTTGTATGGTCGTCTTTTGTAGTCAATATTATTAAAAGAAATTTAAAATTTAAAATTTCCAGTAAATCTGTATTTTTTATCAGAACTTTCCGATATTTTAAAGACCTGCTGACATTTAGGATGATACCTCATATCATCTTTGTGACACTGTGATAATTTTTCAAAAAGTTACAAAGGAACAAATACAGAGTGGTTCATCCATTCCATACGGGAATGCCATATGGCATTGTCCTGCCATGGCCAGGGGAATGCCATATGGCATTGCCCTGCCAGAAATGGTTAACAATGTACTTGGTGTGCCCCCCTCTCATAAGATCTCACACTCTATAAGTCGTATTCTGTACTCTCACTACGCTCTATGGAGAAGAATTCTTAACGAACTAGGCTTAGAGCCTTGAGAATACACTGGCCTATTAGACGAACTTTGGTTTACAGCCTCTGGGTAGGTTAACGTCCAATATGACTTACTTTAGTCTTCGTCCTATGGTGTCAAAGATGTTTGATAATGTATTGGGTTGTTGTTTTTTGTTGTTGTTTGGGTAGTTTAACGTCCAATATGTTCTATTAGACTTGGTTTACGGCCTATGTTGTGAACACATATTTGACAATCTACTGAGTACTATGACTTGGCAGGTGCCTGGAAGTCTGGCCTAGAGTGTTTGTTTCTGGATAGTTTAACATCCAATAAATTCTATTAGACTAACTTTGGTTTACGGCCTATGATGTGAACCCATATTTGGCAATGTATTGGGTATGTAACTTAGCATTGCTTGGAAGCTTGGCATAGAGTGTTTGCTTGTGTAGTTTAAGTCCAATATGTTCTATCAGACTGACTTTGGTTTACAGCCTATGGTGTGAACACTTATTTGGCAATGTATTGCCAATATACTCTATTAGACGTACTTTCGTTTATGGCCTACAGTATGAACACATGTTTGACAACCTACTGAGTACTATAAATTAGCATATGCCTGGAAGTCTGGCATGGAGTGTTTGTTTGTTTAGCTTAACATCCATTATACTCTATTAGACGTACTTTAGTTTAAAGCCTATGGTGTGCACCCATATTTTAAGTCCAATATGTTCTATTAGACTTACTTTGGTTTACAATCTAGAGGGTGAACATATAGCTGGCAATGTACTGTGTACCGTGACTTAGAATTGCCTGGAAGCCTGGCCTAGAATATTTGTTCCTGGGTAGTTTCACGTCCAATACGTTCTATTAGACTTACTTTGGTCTAGAGCCTATGGTGTGAACACATATTTGGCAAAGTACTGGATTGTTGATTGTTGTTGTTTAGGTAGTACAGAAAAGGGTCTTTATGTACGAGTCTACATTATTCAACAGACCCCTGGCACTGTCCACCATTTTGTTTTAGCTTGTGCCCCACAGACTAGCGGATCACCTGTGCACTAGCGTACGATTTGGCAGGTGCATTATGGGATTTTTTATAAAACATTCTAAAATGTCGTCTGCTATATTTTGGAAGGTTGGCACGAGTTTGTCGTGCATTCCCGCTCATTTCAAACTGATGCTGGCAAGTGACATTGGCATCTCATCAGAGGTAGAGAGGCCTGGCTCAAGGTCACGGGTGATACCCATTACCGGTCCTAATATCTATTATGACCTGTGTTCAGTGTAATGCGTGTTGGGCCGTACAATGCCTCTACCTGTAGTGAGTGGGTTTAGTGCCCAACACCTGGCACATATCCAGAGTTACAACAATGCTACAGCCATCTACACTACCACGATGGTCGATGCGTGACAGTCTCATAAACTGCAGCTTACAGCACAGCCGATAATGGGCTATTTACGTTTCAATTTCTCTATTTGGTTTCATTTGGTTGGTTGGTTTGATTTAACGTCCAGACAACCATTACAGGTTCTTACAGGACTTTCTCAAGGTTCCAGTTCCTTTTCCGGTTTTTATCCTACCCCTAATATAAAGTACCATAGGCTTAACCCATTCACGGCGGGTGATGCCATATGGCATCAACCATGCTGGGGCGGGATGATGCCATATGGCATCATCTGTGCTAGGGCCGGTGATGCCAAAAGGCATCATTTTCTTAGATTTGCAAAATTTCGTTTTTGTATAATAAAATAGGATATATTGGTTATATATTCATGAAATTTTCACAGAATATAGATGCAACACCCAGCTCATGAATTTGTATGAACTGGACAATAATATTAATGATTGCACATTTTATCACGTCCTGAACTATAGAACTATTTCAATAGCCCTGATTCTTCCCGCCCTCTGGAGGTATGAATTAGCACTATCACCCACCCTGAACTACATACTATTGCCACAGGTACCCGCCCTTAAAGGGTTAACATTGAGTTTCCGTATGCCACAATGACTGGCATACGGCGTTTTATATGCCACTAGTGGCATACAGAATTGTTATCACGTAATATTCCAAAATCGAGGAGACTGGGTTGGATAAAATCAAAACCTGATTCTTTTTAATCTTGGCCACTGCATGCCACTCCTGGAGTTTTGGCTCGTGAAATCACTATGCCAAACTCCAGTCGTGGCAAACGGCGGCCAAGACTAAAACTCATCCAGTTTTACGATAATACCTGACTAGGTTGGAGCAGAGATAAGTATACAACACGAGAGATCTACTGGGAGACAATGTGGTTTTTTTCTATGATGACAGATCTGAGTCTCATCTCATACAGAAAACAGTCCTATTATTAGAGCCCTTATCAGATAAAACAGACCTATCATTAGAGTCCTTACTGACAAAACAGACCTATTATTGGTGTGTGTTTTTAGGATCCAACACAAGGCGACCACGACCTCGCCAGCACCCCGACTCCCGCACCTATTATTAGATCCCGCTCCAGATGCTGCCCGCTAAATAGCTGCTCCCTGATCAGAGGGTGAAGAACAGGCAGATCGGTAGTCGGCACTTTGATGTGTCTTATTTGTATGATGCAGATCCGACATGACTCCTCGACAAGATTTGCTTAAAGGGGGGGGGGGGGGCGTCCACCAACCACGACAAGGCTACGACAAGTGCCGACATGAAAGTTCCAATCGCAGCCTTGTCGCAGCCTTGTCGTGAGAAGAGCATTGTCGGGACAGCGGTGTCGGGGCGTGTCGTAGACGTTGCTGGTTGCCGTAAAAAAGGCGCCCATGGTTCCGACACACTATGACAGTGTTATCGAGGAAACCACAACACTCCTCGACAAAGGGGGGCGTCCACCAACCACGACAATGCTACGACAATGGGTTCCCGACAAGGTCCACGCTAGGCCTACGATTGGAAAGCCTGTCATAGCCTTGTTGTTGTTGGTGGACCCTAGTTCTCGACAAGAGTCTACGACAAGGCCACGACAGGCTGCGACTGGAAGCTTGTCGGGGGCCTGTCAGGGGCCTTCTGACAAGGTTACGACAAAATCAAACATGTTCGATTTTTCCCACGACTGGACCTTTGTCATGGAGTGTTGTGGTTTCCTCGATATCACTGTCGTAGTGTGTCGGAACCATGGACGCCTTTTTTACGGAATCCACCGAAGTCTACGACACGTCCCGACAAGGCTGTCGCAGAGCTGCCCTTCTCACGACAAGGCTGTGAAAAGGCCGCGATTGGAAATTTCATGTAGGCACTTGTCGTAGCCTTGTCGTGGTTGGTGGACGCCCGCCTTCAAATGCTGGTAGTTTGGGCGATTTCTAAATTCTATTTGCAAATAACTCAGGATAATATAAGTTCCATATACCAGTAAATAGAAAATGCAACAAAAAAAATGGTATGTCACCATGCTAACTTCTATGGGAAGGCCATCAGGTTGTGTGGATAGGAATCTTAATGAATGACTCCAGGACTTTGTCCTGTTACAAGCTTTATAACTGGTGTTACTGCAATGACCGCTAGCTGCAGACTTACGATACATCTAGATGCCATGCTATATGCGAGCTCTGTGTTTACACATGTTGGCGACTGTTGATCAAATCCGAGGGACGCCCCTTACGCTCAGCATTTGCATCCCATTTGATGAGGTACAGATGCTGCAGGCTGTAGTGTGGTATTAGATACAGCGCAGCCTTGGTGGTGGTGTTTTTTTGCACAGATATACCCCCATAATCAGTTTGTGTACGCTCTTTAAAATGAAGCCTTATTTTTGTATATTTGCACTTCGCTGGTTCCCCACTCACGCGAGTCACCGTGTTTTACGCTGGTGGCACGGATGTTTAGCTTGTTCCTGGCGTCAGGTAGGCGGGGTTGGGAGTTGCTGCTATTATCGCTCACGATCAAAGGAACTCGACTCCCGGTTAGTTTTACCTACACACGCAAGACGATCCGCTTCATTATTGATAAGAAGGGCCGAGAATCAATAGGACATGCCGGCCCCCTCACAACAAACACACAGTTCTCATCATTCCCCTCCATCTTTCTTGGCCGGTTTCAGAAATTAAACCTGTCGCATGACGTTAATGTCAATGACGTGTCAAACCGAGGCCATCAAAGAGGGCTCCGCAAGAACGGGCCGCAATTACCGAGCGTTTTACCTGAGGCCCAATTGTCTTTTCTCTGAGGCGCAACAGGGTGGAGCCAATAGGAACGTCTGTTACAAGCTCTAAGGGATAACAGGGTGGAGCCAATAGGAAGGCCTGTTACAAAGTGTGATGGGTAACACAGGGTGGAGCAAATAGGAACGTCTGTTACATGCTGTGATGGGTAACAGGGGGGAACCAATAGGAATGTCTGTTACAAAGTGTGATGGGATAACAGAGTGGAGCCAATAGGAACGTCTGTTACAAAGTGTGATAGGTAACAGGGGGGAGCCAATAGGAATGTCTGTTACATGCTGTGATGGGTAATAGGGTGGAGCCAATAGGAACGTCTGTTACAAGCTGTGATGGGGAACACAGGGTGGAGCCAATAGGAACGTCTGTTACAAAGTGTGATGGGTAACACAGGGTGGAGCCAATAGGAACGTCTGTTACAAAGTGTGATGGGTAACACAGGGTGCAGCCAATAGGAACGTCTGTTACAAACTCTGAGGGCTAACAGGATGCAGCCAATGGGAACGTCTGTTACAAACCTGTCAACACTCTACGAGTGAAGAGGTGGTTTCTGACAGGGTTTGAACGTCAGAACAATTCCCGTCTTATTTAATGAAAGGCCCGATTTTGAGAGCAGATAGTCTTTTGTCCTTTCATAAGTTATTGAAACACCCTTTTTCTATTTCTTTCCAAATTTGGAGGTATTTTGTGTCATTTCCTCTCAAACATTTATTTTATTGGTTCTGCAAGCAGGAATTTTTCTGTTCTTATTGAAGTCATTCATCATGCAGCCCGCTTTAATCTGACACGGAATGAGGGCGAGATTCACGAGGCATATTCCGCTCTTTTTATCCCTATTCTGATACAGAATGAGGGCAGGTTTCATGAGGCATATTCTGCACTTCTTATCCCTGATCTTACACGGACTGAGGGCAGGTTTTACGAGATATATTCCGCACTTCTTATCCCTCATCTGACGGGGAATGAGGCATATTCCACACTTATCCCTCGTCTGACATGGAATAAGGGCACATTTCATGAGCCATATTCCACAGTTCTTATCCCTGATCTGACACGGAATGAGGGTGGGTGTCACGAGGCATATCCCGCACTTATCCCTCACCGGACCTAGAATGAGGGTGCATTTCGAGAGGCATATTCCGCTTTTCTTTTCCCTCATCTCACACGGAATGAGGGAAAGTTTCGGGAGGCATATACCACACTTCTTATCTCGCATCTGATGCAGAACAAGGGTGTGTTTCTCAAGGCATATTCCGCACTTCTTATCCTTCATCTGATACAGAATGAGGGCAAGTTTCACGAGGCATATTCCGCACTTATCCATCATCGGACACAGAATGAGGTTGGGTTTCAAGAGGCATATCCTAAACTTATACCTGATCTGACACTGAATGGGGGCTTGTTTCACGAGGCATATACCACACTTCTTATCTCGCATCTGATGCAGAACAAGGGTGTGTTTCTCAAGGCATATTCCGCACTTCTTATCCTTCATCTGATACAGAATGAGGGCAAGTTTCACGAGGCATATTCCGCACTTATCCATCATCGGACACAGAATGAGGTTGGGTTTCAAGAGGCATATCCTAAACTTATACCTGATCTGACACTGAATGGGGGCTTGTTTCACGAGGCATATTCCACACTTATCTCTGATCTTACACGGAATGAAGGCATCTTTCACGAGGCACATTTTGTACTTCTTATCCCTCATCTGACGCAGGATGAGGGCAAGTTTCCCGAAGCATATTCCCCACTTATACATCATCTGATACAATATGATCACATGTTTCACGAGGCATATTCCGAACTTCTTATCCCTAATCTGACGGGAATGAGGGCATGTTTCACGAGGCATATCCCGCACTTATCCCTTATCTGACACGAAAGGAGGGCATATTTCACAAGGCATATTCCGCAATTCTTATCCTTCATCTTATACGGAATGAGGACATATTTCACGAGGCATATTCCGCACTTCTTATACCTCATCTGACACAGAATGAGGGCACGTTTCACGAGGCATATTCAGCACTTCTCATCCCTCATCGGACACGGAATGAGGGCTTATATCACGAGGCATATTCCACACTTATCCCTCATTTGACACGAAAGGAGGGGATATTTTACAAGGCATATTCCGCACTTCTTATCCCTCATCTTACACAGAACGAGGGCAAGTTTCATGAGGCATATTCCGCTCTTATCCCTCATCTGACACTTATTTGGCCGACTTCACGTCGCCGCCAACAGAAGAGGAGTTTTATCTGCTTTTCCGCTCCACTTCCTGGCAGTGCGTGAAAGGGAAAACACCAATTTATCACCACATGTCGCCTGTGATGGCTCAACAAAGGCATCTCCGTCTGCCACTTAATGCGGCGCAGCGGTCCAGGGTCACCTCCTTCTGTTTATCATTCTGGGTCACCTGTAAACATTCCACGTCAGAGGCACACCTCAAACTGCGGGTGAATCGGCAGAGAAATTAAACACCAATTATTAATTATTTCATATCTAAATTCTCCAGTTCTATCTATTAGTATTTTTATGTAAACATTCCACCTCACAGAGGCGCACCTCAAACGGAAATTGGCAAAGAAATTTAATACCAATTATAAATTATTATAAACGAGAGACATAGATTATTATAAACGAGAGACCTCGCAGAGACACTGCTCAACTGGAGGGAGAAATTAAATACCAATTACAAATTATTATAAACGAGAGACATTATAGATTATTATAAACGAGAGACTGCTTTGATTCCACCTCGCAGAGACACTGCTCAACTGGCGGGAGAGAAATTAAATATCAATTGTAGAGGTTCTTCTGGCGGTTTTGTTGTTTTTTATGATACTGTTTTCATATCTAATCTCGCCAGTTCTATTAGAAAATCGTTACAGTTATTTACTAGTATTTTTATTTATGTTTTCATGGAGGTTCTTTATCACACAGGGTGTAAACGTCTATCTGGAGGCTACATTTATAAACATATTCTGCCATGAAAATGACGTTAAAGTAACAGGTTGTTCAGGAAGCTGTAAATTCTCTTTGTATATTGCTCTAAAAGCTCATGACTAAAGGGGCAATTTAAGTTGACAATCCAAAACGTGTGGGTGTGGGGAGGTTTGAACCACTGTTATATTGGAGTGAATGAAGCAGAATTAATACTGTCTTTGTTTTACATATGAAAAATAATTTGAAACAAGGATTACCAGGGAAAAGTGGAAAACTGCCATCTTTGAATTAAATTCATATCTAGCGCTCATGACCATAGAGGCAATTTAACTTGACAGTCTAAAACATCAGAAGAGAATAATAATATAAAATACGGCATTGTTTACTGATAATCAGAAGTATAAAACAGGAACATGGATCCTAACATCGCCATAAACCAGGAGACCACTTCTTAACGACCAACCTGCGCCAACGGGCTGCGCACCAGACAGAGGAGTTGGCTGCGGAGTGAGTTTTGTGTAAAACACCGATTGGCAACGTGCCCGGTCTGCTCAAGTCTCTATGAACATTCATTAAATTATTAAACACAATCAGAATAAAGGTTATTATAGTATGTATTCTTCTCTGACTAGCCCATGAATCAAGTCTAAAGACTGAACATTCATTAAATTATTAAACACAATCACAATAAAGGTTATTATAGTATGTATCCTTCTCTGACTGGCCCATGAATCAAGTCTCAAGACTATGAACATTCATTAAATTATTAAACACAATCAGAATAAAGGTTATTATAGCGTGTATCCTTCTCGGACTGGCTCATGAATCAAAGACTTGTCCACTATGAACAGGATCTCCTGTTTATGGACCCAAACCGCTCCCTGTAACCCTATGCTTCCTTCTTCCCCTCCTCCACCCTTCCTCCAGTTCTCTGGCCATGTGTGTTGTCATAACAATAGATTTCACTTGCTGCTGACTGTGACCTGATTAAGATCAAAGTGAGAGGGTATTACTCTCCCATCAGATATCCTGACCAGTGAACGGGATATCTGTATATAGAGTGTTGGGAATACTGGAGCTAAACAGGGCCAGAAATCCAACACCATTATCGATTGTACCAGTCCCTGTATCCCAGCCAGGAGGGTAGCCACAGGATGCAGGGACAGGAGCCTGTATCCCAGCGAGGAGGGTAGCCATAGGATGCAGGGACTGGAGCCTGTATCCCAGCGAGGAGGGTAGCCATAGGATGCAGGGACAGGAGCCTGTATCCCAGCGAGGAGGGTAGCCATAGGATGCAGGGACTGGAGCCTGTATCCCAACGAGGAGGGTAGCCATAGGATGCAGGGACTGGAGCCTGTATCCCAGCGAGGAGGGTAGCCATAGGATGCAGGGACTGGAGCCAGTGTTCTGTATCCCAGTGAGGAGGGTAGCCATAGGATGCAGGAACTGGAGCCAGTATCCCTGTGAGGAGGGTAGCCATAGGATGCAGGGACTGGAGCCTGTATCCCAGCGAGGAGGGTAGCCATAGGATGCAGGGACTGGAGCCAGTGTTCTGTATCCCAGTGAGGAGGGTAGCCATAGGATGCAGGGACTGGAGCCAGTCTAGGTCCACACTCAGTCTGTCCACCAAAAAAACACACAGCACTAAAAAGAGGAGTCACTAAAAACCGCCACAAAACCTGCGACCATAGTGCGTGCTGAGCGACGTCTGAAAACAGTCCCTGTCTCTGGATTTCTTCACATTGACTCCAGAGGAAACTCCACCTCAGGTAAAAAAAAAATGTATAAAAAGGAAACCGGCAGCCCCTGGTAGAGGATCTACACTCACTATTGAGGCGTCGGGCGGTCTCTGGTTACACTCGGGTAACAATAGAGGTGTTTTTTGTCAACGGGAGTTCCTTTCGTTTTACACACAAAAAACCTATGGTTATGAAGGTATCTGAAACGACACGCTTACGACACACTGTGTCTCTGGTTACTGATGGGTAAAAATAGAGGTGTTTTTTGTCAACGGGATTTCCTTTCGTTTTACACACAAAAAACCTATGGTTATGAAGGTATCTGAAACGACACGCTTACGACACACTGTGTCTCTGGTTACTGACGGGTAACAATAGGTGTTTTTTGTCAACGGGATTTCCTTTCTTTTTATAAACGAAAGAACTATGGTTATGAAGGTACCCGAGACGACACACTGACGACACACTGTGTCTGTGAAGGTACCTGAACGACATGCTTACGACACACTGTGTGTGTGAAGGTACCCGAAACGACACACTTACAACACTCTCTGTGTGAAGGTACCCAGAATGACACATTTACGACACACTGTGTCTGTGTGGAGGTACCTGAAACGACACGCTTACAACGAACTGTCTGTGTGAAGGTACCCAAAATGGCACACTTATGACACATTGTCTGTGTGAAGGTACCCAAACAGACACACTTACGACACACTGAACATGTGTGAAGGTAACTGAAACGACACACTTACGACACACTGTCTCTGTATGAATCTACCTAGCACGATACAGTTACGACACACTTTGTGACTGTGTAAAGGTACCCAGAACCACACATCTGCGACACACTGTGTGTCGAGGTACCCGAAACGACACAGTTACAACACACTGTGTCTGTGTGAAGGTAGCCGAAACGACACACTTACGACACACTGTGTCTGTGTGAAGGTAGCCAAAACGACACACTTACAACACACTGTGTCGGTGTGAAGGTACCCGAAATGACACACTTACGACACACTGTGTCTGCTTGAAGGTAGCCGAAACGACACGCTCATGACACACTGTGTCCCTTGCATACAAAGTAGTGCATGAGAACATATTGGTCATTTTGTGGTTTCTTTCATAACTTCAATATGCAATGGTGAATAATTTATTATTCATTGTAATTAAGACGTATTCATTTACTAGAAAAGGGTACGCGTACAATATTAACTGGTTTTGTATATCTAGGGTCGTAGTCACCTCGTTGGCCCTACGCAATATGCTCGCATTCGCTCGGATATTACTACGTGCCAGCTTCTCGAGGAATACGGCCACTAGTAACGTAAACCAGTTAATATCGTGTATCTAAGCAACATTAAGCATCCCATCATCTTTGTCAAGTAAAAGGAGAAGATTCAAGGCAGCGTCTCGGCAGCGTCTCGGCAGCGTCTCGGCAGCGTCTCTTGAACCCGCAGACGACATTTTTCTTATGAGACTGATCGATAACCGGAAGTCGACTGCCGTGACCCTTGACCCCGGAAGTGTTGTGAGAGCGTCTGTCACGGCGGCCGTCAGATGGCGACACTGGGGTGGGGGCAGGTCGGGGTCTCGGTCTGTGACGAGGTGTGGCGTGCTCCTGCGGGAGGTCTAGCCTCACCCTCAGTCACTGTCCCAGTCTAAAGGACGATTCTGACCATCACATTCAGCACCGCAATTTGTGCCCCGTAACCATATGGTTGTCGGCAGCGGGTACATCAATGGCAAGATCCGCATATAAGGAAATATTTGTTCCTAGGATTTGTGACCTGCAACCAAGGACACTTGTACGTGACGATTGTCCCGTTGGGAGAAATTAGAGGTATATTTGCCGGCAACAAACGCCCCTTACTGCAGTGTTTGGTACAGACCCGTTAATAAATGCACTTAGAGGTACAAGATTTGCGATAAATTCTTCTTTTTTTTTTTTAGGTTATTATTTATTCTGGAGTAAGCTACTAGGATGCAAAGTCATCCTATTTTCAGTAGGCTCCATGGGAGGTACAAAAATCCTTAATAAATGCCCCGGGAGGTACAAGAATCGCTAATAAATGCCCCGGGAGGTACAAGGATCGCTAATAAATGCCCTGGGAGGTACAAGAATCCTTAATAAATGCCCTGGGAGGAACAAGAATCCCCAATAAATGCCCTGGGAGGTACAAGAATCGTTGATAAATGCCCTGGGAGGTACAAGAATCGCTAATAAATGCCCTGGGAGGTACAAGAATCGCTAATAAATGCCCCGGGAGGTACAAGAATCGCTAATAAATGCCCTGGGATGTACAAGAATCGCTTATAAATGCCCTGGGGGGTACAAGAATCGCTAATAAATGCCCTGGGGGGTACAAGAATCGCTAATAAATGCCCTGGGAGGTACAAGAATCGCTAATAAATGCCCTGGGAGGTACAAGAATCGCTAATAAATGCCCTGGGAGGTACAAGGATCGCTAATAAATGCCCTGGGAGGTACAAGAATCGCTAATAAATGCCCTGGGAGGTACAAGAATCGCTAATAAATGCCCCGGGATGTACAAGAATCGCTAATAAATGCCCTGGGAGGTACAAGGATCGCTAATAAATGCCCTGGGAGGTACAAGAATCGCTAATAAATGCCCTGGGAGGTACAAGAATCGCTAATAAATGCCCTAGGAGGTACAAGAATCGCTTATAAATGCCCTGGGGGGTACAAGAATCGCTAATAAATGCCCCGGGAGGTACAATAATCGTTAATAAATGCCCTGGGATGTATAAGAATCGCTAATAAATGCCCTGGGAGGTACAAGGATCGCTAATAAATGCCCTGGGAGGTACAAGAATCGCAGTGTCTGAACCACCTTTTACATCATTGGAGCAGAACGTGAACCCTGCCGTCTGGCCTGCTCTGTGGGGGTGGGGAGTCCACTCTGTTCCTCTGCCAACTGTGTACATAGGGACCTGGTGGCAGAGACACACGGCTATATTGGGAGTTGGCACAGGTTTGTGTAGTGATCGATACACAACTGGCAGCCGTGGAGTGGTGCAGGAATCACTCTCCGAGGTCTCAGTCCATGTGAACACGGAATTGTTTATACAATAAGGATGTCAGTTGGGGTCATGAAAACAATAGGAAATATTTTACAAGGGAATTCACTGACTCAGAGAGACTGAGAAAACATGGAAAACACATCGTTATTGGGCATGGAATGGGGATGGGGTATGTGGGGATGTTTGAACCGCTGTTTATTGGTGCGAATGAGGCCCAATTTATTCCCCCTTTCTTATACACACGAATGTTATAAATTGAGAACGAAAATAAAGATTTCCTTGGAAAACTGTCGTCTTTGATACAGTAGCACCTCGGCATCAGGGAACCCCAAATAAGGGGGCCAACCTACAAGCTGGGACAATATACAGGGAGAGGAATCCTCTTTTTCTCGTTTATAATTACCTGGGCACCCTTCAACTGGGTCAAATTTGCTGGGAATGGAATATTTTATTATCTTATTTAATATACCCTGTTTAGGCACTTCTACTTTTCCAACAACTGGTATCACTTTGCCTAAGAATGGAGGTTGCCCCCTCAATGCGATTTTACTGCATCTAGATTCATGGGTAATGAGAGTTTTCTTCTCAAATTGCTCATTTATCATTGCAGTACTAGATTCTGCATTATTTCTCTCTTACGGGACATATACCGAAATACCTCACTAGAAATATCTGTAGATTTGTGTGAGTGCATCCTAACGACTATCTACTTGAATGTACAGGCAGCTACACGTTAAATATCAAATGGAAGAATTGATTGTAGCAGGCTTTGGAAATAAATGCTTTAAATATAAAATTCATTTCTTACTGTCAAGCAAATTTTCATATCATAAATTCAATTTTCGCACCGTTAGAAAGAACATGATTTCAACAAGGAGTGCAGACACATAGGAGACGATGATGATATCGGGGGAGTAGCAGTAATCAGTGAGAGTGACTGGAGGTCCCTGCGTTACACAGGGCAGGCACTCCGCTACAGGCAGACCGACCCCCACCCGCACTGCTGTACTCCAGGGGCTGCACTCCTCCAGGGACCGGAGAGAGGCGAGGCTTGTAACACACCTCTCAGAGCAGGAACCGCCAGATGGTGCGGGAACATGAAATAACCCCTTATATAGCAAAACACCCCGACATGGTGCCGGAACATGAAACTAACCCCCTATATAGCGAAACACCCCGACATGGTGCCGGAACATGAAATAAACCCCTATATACCAAAACGTGGTGCGGGAACATGAATTAACCCCCTATATACCAAAACACCCCGACATGGTGCCGGAACATGAAATAACCCCCTATATACCAAAACACCCCGACATGGTGCCGGAACATGAATTAACCCCCTATATACCAGAATGTGGTGCGGGAACATGAAACTAACCCCTCTGTATACCAAAACACCCCGACATGGTGCGGGAACATGAAACTAACCCCTCTGTATACCAAAACACCCCGACATGGTGCGGGAACATGAAACTAACCCCTCTGTATACCAAAACACCCCGACATGGTGCCGGAACATGAATTAACCCCCTATATACCAAGACGTGGTGCGGGAACATGAAATAACCCCCTATATACCAAAACGTGGTGCCCGAACATGAATTAACCCCCTATATACCGAAACACCCCGACATGGTGCCGGAACATGAATTAACCCCCTATATACCAGAATGTGGTGCCGGAACATGAATTAACTCCCTACATACCAAAACACCCCGACATGGTGCCGGAACATGAATTAACCCCCTTTATACCAGAATGTGGTGCCGGAACATGAAATAACCCCCTATATACCAAGACGTGGTGCGGAAACATGAATTAACCCCTCTGTATACCAAAACACCCCGACATGGTGCGGGAACATGAAATAAACCCCTATATACCAAAACACCCCGACATGGTGCCGGAACATGAAATAACCTCCTATATACCAGAATGTGGTGCGGGAACATGAATTAACCCCCTGTATACCAGAATGTGGTGCCGGAACATGAATTAACCCCCTATATACCAAAACACCCCTACATGGTGCCAGAACATGAATTAACCCCCTATATACCAGAATGTGGTGCCGGAACATGAAATAACCCCCTATATACCAAAACACCCCTACATGGTGCCGGAACATGAATTAACCCCCTATATACCAAAACAACCCGACATGGTGCCGGAACATGAATTAACCCCCTATATACCAAGACGTGGTGCGGGAACATGAGATAACCCCCTATATACAAAAACACCCCGACATGGTGCCGGAACATGAAATTAACCCCCTATATAGCAAAACGTGGTGCGGGAACATGAGATAACCTCCTATATACCAGAAGGTAGTGCGGAAACATAAAACTAACCCCCTATATACCAGAATGTGGTGCGGGAACATGAAACTAACCGCCTATATACCAGAATGTGGTGCGGAAACCTGAGTTAACCCCCTATATACCAAAACGTGGTGCGGAAACATGAGTAACTCCTTATATACCAGAATGTGGTGCAGGAACATAAATTAACCCCCTATATAGCAAAAGGTGGTGCGGGAACATGAATTAACCCCCTATATAGCAAAACGTGGTGCGGGACCATTAATTAACCCCCTATATACCAGAATGGGGTGCGGAAACATGACCTAGCCCCTTATATACCAGAACATGGTGCGGAAACATGAGTTAACCCCCTTTATACCATATCATGGTGCGGGAACAAAAATGAACCCCCTATATACCATAACATGGTGCGGGAACATGAATTAACCCGCAATACACCGAACCCCGGAATATAAGTCAACCCTTTATACACTAAACCCCGACTTGGGGTCTGCTGGGGTGGACAGAAACTACCAATCTGTTCACCCTCTTGGTCGCCTCGCCTCCTCGTGGTGCAGACCGGACATGCTTGCATGCAAGCATAGTAAAAGCGACCAGGGTGGGAAGTTAGCTCAGTGGTAAAGAGCACTGGACTTGTAATCCCAGGGTTGTCTCACTGCAGCCACTTTTCTCCTTCACCCCCAGCAGTGGTAGATTTACTGCTATATCAAAGGCCAATCCTTCTCCTACCATGTCTATGTGGTGTAGGAAGTAAAAGAACTCTCACCTCGGTAAATGTGTAGGGGTGAGATTTCTACCTACATTCATCTCATAGATTCGATCAAACCCAACGTCAGTGTAATTGGGCAGGTTGGACGTTAAACTACCAAAAACAAACAAACAAACAAACAAACAAATCCTGACATGGTGCAGGAACATGAGTTAACCCCCAACAGCCCCGTAGAGGCACGACATCCTCCAGTGCCCCACTTTTTAAACAGACTCTGCCTAAGCTTACCGCATATAAAAACTCCTTGAACTATCAGGGCCCTCAGTCATGGAATGGCCTGAGTGCTGACATAAGATCAATTGACACTTACTCAACTTTTAAATCGCTCTTGAAAGCAAATCTACTTAGTAGTGTACCTTAGCCTATGGTTTACTTTATTATATCGTGATATTACGTACTTTTAGCGTTTCAATGATGCAACAGCCTATTATGAAATTTTGACGTTGTTGGGGGTAGCTTGACCTATGCGTTGCTATTGACAATTGCTGAACAACTAGAACAGCACATCACCAGATCTTGTAGCACTCTAGTTTATCTATTTATGTATAACTTTTTGTTACCTTTTGTGTATACAAATGTCTTCAGATGAAATGAGTCATTATGAATCAAATGGATAAGATTTTGTATGCCTGGTCGTGCATTGTAACAAAGTATCTAAAAAAAAATATATATATATTAGGCCACTCAAAAAAAAAAACTTGTTTCTCATCACCGCGCGCATCAGAAAAAACGATTTTAGAAGATTTTTTTTTTTTTTTTTTTTTTTTTAAATAGATGAACCTTGATAAAAATTATGAAAGGTATGTGTATTTAGTATCAAATTAAAGCTCCTGATGTCAGGGATGCATTAAATGTAGAGCCAGTAAATATCTGGAAACCCCGTGTAAGTAGACACCCCGCGTAAGCAGCCACTTTGGCCTGGATCGGAGGGTGGCCGCTTATGCGGGGTTTTACTGTATGTCTGCCCTCTTTGATATAGCAAAAAAAAAAAAAAAAAAAAAAAAAAAAAAAAAGCGCCCTCGTCATATTTCTCAGGGCTTGGTGATGAGAAACAATTTTTTTTTTTGAGTGGCCTATATACTGAACACCCCAATATAGTGCGGGAACATAGCAGGCAGGGCAGGGTGGGGCAGGGCATGGTGGGGCAGTCAGGTGGGTGCACTGAGGGGCAGACAGGGCAGGGCGAGGCAGTTGAGAGGAGTCTGCGTCCTGATTAGAGGGTAGAGTCGTGGGGGCCACGTGTACCGACCCTTGTAGGGTCATCAACCACCTCGTGTTTCCATTAACGGGGTCTGGTCACACGAGGCTGAGTGTGGGGGTGTGTGGGGAGAGGGGGCTCGGTGCTAACATCCTCCACGGGACACGCAGGAGGAGCGGCGGGGAGGCTCGCGGGAACGAGGCGCCTCCAGGGACTGCCTCCAGGCAGGGATGCTAGTTGGGGTCAGAAGAAATTCCTACATGGGGACTGAGGCCAGTCTATGTATCACCTAAAACGCACATGGTGTAGGGGGAATCCCCATCACTCTCCTAGCAGATTCTTGGGCATATATTCTAAGCCAATCAGAAGTCAGTATTCAAGTTTGCCCTTATCCGTAGGAGCATTTCCTACAGGAATCCTACCATCCTACAGTTCTAGGTTGGAGCACTGGGATCCATAGGGCCTCTAACTGAGTGTGCTCGGGGTAGCTAAAATTAGCCTAAATTCGGAATTTTGAGAGATCACAGAACAAGTTTATCTAAGATTTAGATTTCAGGGAACCTGGAGTCTATTTTATTCTCAAAACTTACAATTTCTTGAACTTTTCATCACTTTGAGACTAAAATGAAAATCCTACATGTAGGCAAAATCCTACCAACTGGCATCCCTGTCCAGGGACTGGCGTCACGTGTGCGGCGTGGGGCTAGTCTCTTTCACAGACACTTAGAGGCGCGCAAGGCAGCCTGACAAGGGTCTGTCGGAATCTAGCGGCTGAGGTAGGGAATTCCATACTCGGAAGCAGTATGGCGGCGATTATGACGTCACATGTTTATGTCCAGGCAGAATACAGAGTGAATATTACTTCAGCAGTGTTGAAAGAATTTGTAATTTTTTTCAAATGTTTCAAGTTTACCAATGAATAATATATGCGGAAATGTATCAGTAGACCACAGATTATCAAATCAGTTTTGATGATTAGAGAAGTTTATTCATCTGACAGCTCACACATTGAGGTTTGTTTGGTATTCCCTGTGTTTGAATCTGTGCTATTTTTAGCACACCCAATGAGAAAATAGACACCAAATAATCGATGGTTTTGTGGACAGGCGGCCTTAAACCACGAGAGGTTGACGCGTAGTAATACATGAGCGCTAGCGAGTGTATTACGACGTCAGCCTCGAGCCGCCTGTCCACAAAACCATCGTTTGTTGTATTTATTATCCATCTTCTCCAATTAATTAAACCCAGTTATTGCCATATTAAAAGGTACAGCAATAGGGACTATTTCTTTGCTCTATAGCACAAGGGGACTATTTTCCCCGTATACCATGGTTTTGATGCCGTATACCACAGGTTTGAATCCGTATACCACAGTTATGGTATCTGACAGGTTTTATATAATGGGTCCCAATACATTTTCAATGCTAGCCAATCAGTGCCCAGCCTTGGTAGACTTCTAGTGATCCTTGCTAGCGTGCCCCGTGCGCCTCAAGCGGTCCTGAAAGAGACTAGCGTGGGGCAGGCTGCGGGAGCATCACTGCAGGTATACGGCCTCCAAACCATGGTATACGGGATAAATAGTCCCTTTTGCTATAGAGCAAAGAAATAGTCCCTATTTTTAAATCCTTTAAAATTGCAATTACTGGGTTTGATTTATTCGAAAAGATGGATAATAAATGCAACAAACGATGATTTTGTGGACAGGCAGCTCTGTAAACCACTCGCGGTTGACCTCGTAATACACTCGCTAGCGCTCGTGTATTACTATGCGTCAACCTCTCGTGGTTTACAAAACCATCGATTATTGTCTATGTATAATGATTAGTAAGTTTGAAGCATCACAAGAAATGTTCACTGGAGTAAAGAACCAGAATGATGAGTGAAGAAATCTGTTTAGATGAACGTGATCTAGCGTTTTCATGAATTCTTATGACTTTTTTGTGCTCTCAGTCTCTGGTGACGTAATTATAGTTATGACCAAACGAGCCAGGAATGCAACACATGTAATGTAAGGGGAGCATTGACATACAGGTGAACAGCGTGATATTTAATGAACGAGATCTGTAATTAGCGAACTCGTTTTTAGTTATCTCACCTCATCACTTTTACAAACCTAGTGATGCTTTTCTGTGAAGCAAGCAACGGTGATTACTCCACATACATATTTACTAAATTTTAAGATTGAAGGAACCACTGTACAACAGAGGGAACAAGCGGCAGAACGGCCAAGGCCGAGCTTGTGTATCATGTAATGAAATGATTTACCCTAAGGGGCCATCCATAAAGTACGTACGCAGAATTTCTGAAATTTTGGACCCCCCACCCCCTCTCCCAATCTTGTACGCAATAGAACAAAGAGGGAGCATACGCAGATTTTCCAAAATTGTTGACCCCCCCCCCCCTCGGTGCGTACGTACTTTATGGATGGCCCCTAATAAAATCTTTTTAAAAAAAAAGAAAAAGAGTTGTCCAGATGGCTTGACAGTCTACAGGTGCATGTAAGGTACTCCTTCTCTACTTCTAGACTCACACCATCCATAATTATAATAATTATATGTGAGTCACTGAATCACCACGTTTCAATAACAATGAATGCCAATTAGTCTAGACAAGTGCATCCGCACAAAACTCCAATCTGGAGTAAATATCAGTCAGGATTTACAAAACGGGAACAGTGAGTGCCGCGAGTATGGTTACTTCTAAGGACCATGCCCCTGTATGCCCCTGTATTTTTCAACATGATGTATTATCATTATCTGCGTAGAATATGAAATCAACAAGTGAAATGATGCTGAATTTATAGAACTCGCCCCTGTGTTTCTCAACATGACGTCTATAGGCATTGTCTCGTATATCATCACATACCTAAGTGCGAATGTCTCACTTTGACTGATTACAGTACAGATGCAGTGACTGAGTGACGAACAAATATGCATACGTCCCTTCGTATCACGTGACTACTGTCATTCTCGCATCAGAATAAACACATAAGCGTCTGAATCAATTATAATAATACGGAGACATAGTTAGTGTGCCTGAAATCCATCTGCTCCATCTGTTTGGGCGGGAAATATATGCACCTCGTTCTTCGAATTCGGTGAATATTTCCGACCAAAACATCCCGGAACAGATTCTATTCAGGCATTCTAATCATGTCTCAATATGATACATAATCAGCGAGTGAAATGTTGCTGGATTTATTGAACTATTTCTCACCATGGCGTCTAAAGGCATCATCTCCATATAACACGTTATCAACGAGCGGAATGTTGCTGTATTTAGACTTTGCTCCTGTCATTACCTTTCAATGTCATCCAAATACCATGTGGTGTATGGATTTATAGATTACACCTGCCCCTGCCTAATACCATGTGGTGAATGGATTTATAGATTACACCTGCCCCTGCCTAATACCATGTGGTGTATGGATTTATAGATTACACCTGCCCCTGCCTAATACCATATGGTGTATGGATTTATAGATTACACCTGCCCCTGCCTAATACCATGTGGTGTATGGATTTATAGATTACACCTGCCCCCGTCTAATACCATCTGGTGTATGGATTTATAGATTACACCTGCCCCCGTCTAATACCATCTGGTGTATGGATTTATAGATTACACCTGCCCCCGTCTAATACCATCTGGGGTATGGATTTATAGATTACACCTGCCCCCGTCTAATACCATGTGGTGTATGGATTTATAGATTACAGCTGCCCCCGTCTAATACCATGTGGTGTATGGATTTATAGATTACACCTGCCCCTGCCTAATACCATGTGGTGAATGGATTTATAGATTACACCTGCCCCTGCCTAATACCATGTGGTGTATGGATTTATAGATTACACCTGCCCCTGCCTAATACCATATGGTGTATGGATTTATAGATTACACCTGCCCCTGCCTAATACCATGTTGTGTATGGATTTATAGATTACACCTGCCCCCGTCTAATACCATCTGGTGTATGGATTTATAGATTACACCTGCCCCCGTCTAATACCATCTGGTGTATGGATTTATAGATTACACCTGCCCCCGTCTAATACCATCTGGGGTATGGATTTATAGATTACACCTGCCCCCGTCTAATACCATGTGGTGTATGGATTTATAGATTACAGCTGCCCCCGTCTAATACCATGTGGTGTATGGATTTATAGATTACACCTGCCCCTGCCTAATACCATCTGGTGTATGGATTTATAGATTACACCTGCCCCTGCCTAATACCATCTGGTGTATGGATTTATAGATTACACCTGCCCCCGTCTAATACCATGTGGTGTATGGATTTATAGATTACACCTGCCCCTGCCTAATACCATCTGGTGTATGGATTTATAGATTACACCTGCCCCCGTCTAATACCATGTGGTGTATGGATTTATAGATTACACCTGCCCCCGTCTAATACCATGTGGTGTATGGATTAATAGATTACACCTGCCCCCGTCTAATACCATGTGGTGTATGGATTTATAGATTACACCTGCCCCTGCCTAATACCATCTGGTGTATGGATTTATAGATTACACCTGCCCGCGTCACATTTTAAAGAAAGAACCAACAAAATCAATCTCTACAAAGTGATATGAACGAGGCAAAGCCAAGTGAATATCACACAGTGTTCAATCGAGTTTGAGATTGACTTCTTTGACCAAACCGAGTCACTTTCTGTATTTATCTCACCCATGTACACATTAAAATAACAGATGACACACTGGATATATGACGTCATAGACCATGGAGAACAGACTGTAATACTCGTAGGAGCATAGAGAAAGAGTTAACAATGTTGAGCCTGTGGGACAAAAATACCAGGGGTGAGATAAAACAGATACTACTGATACTTATCTGATCATTGTCTGACGTTACAGAATGACGTCACAGAATGACGTCACACAGTGGATGGTAGGACGCTCAACTTACCTGTAAGAAAACAAGAGAAAAAACTGGTTAGGTCAAGGACATTTAGCAAGCATTATCATCATTTAACAAAAGGTAACAGGAAATAAGTAAAGAGGTTACAAGCGATTCTGTGTCACTCACATTTTTCTTCCTTCTACTCAATTCTACCTCATCTGACCACAGCTGGCATATAGTTTGATTTGGTTTGTTTGTTTATTCAATGTCCCAGGGGGCCCTGAGGGTATATCAGCATTATCTCAAGGTTTTCTACCACAGGGTTGAGGATCTTAAGTAAAAATCTCGATCCTATAGTTCCCACGCCACATAGAGATGGTATGAGGACTGGCCTTTGATATAGCAGTAAGTCTACCACTGCTGGGGGTGAAGGAGGAAGGTGGCTGTACATCACACCACATAGACATGGTACGAGAAGGACTGGCCTTTGATATAGCAGTAAATCTACCACTGCTGGAGATGAAGGAGAAAGGTGGCTGTACATCACACCACATAGACATGGTATGAGAAGGACTGGCCTTTGATAGAGCAGTAAGTCTACCACTGCTGGAGATGAAGGAGAAAGGTGGCTGTACACCACACCACATAGACATGATATGAGAAGGACTGGCCTATGATATAGCAGTAAGTATACTACTGCTGGGGATGAAGGAGAAAGGTGGCTGTACACCACACCACATAGACATGATATGAGAAGGACTGGCCTATGATATAGCAGTAAGTATACTACTGCTGGGGAAGAAGGAGAAAGGTGGCTGTACACCACACCACACAGACATGGTATGAGAAGGACTGGCCTTTGATATAGCAGTAAATCTACCACTGCTGGGGATAAAGGAGAAAGGTGGCTTTATACCACACCACATAGACATGGTATGAGAAGGACGGGCCTTTGATATAGCAGTAAATCTACCACTGCTGGGATGAAGGAGAAAGGTGGCTTTATACCACACCACATAGACATGGTATGAGAAGGACGGGCCTTTGATATAGCAGTAAATCTACCACTGCTGGGGATGAAGGAGAAAGGTGGCTGTACACCACACCACATAGACATGGTATGAGAAGGACGGGCCTTTGATATAGCAGTAAATCTACCACTGCTGGGGATGAAGGAGAAAGGTGGCTGTACACCACACCACATAGACATGATATGAGAAGGACTGGCCTATGATATAGCAGTAAGTATACTACTGCTGGGGGTGAAGGAGAAAGGTGGCTGTACACCAAACCACACAGACATGGTATGAGAAGGACTGGCCTTTGATATAGCAGTAAATCTAGCGGCTCACGATGAGAAGAGTGACTCGGTCGCCGGTCTGTCTCAGACGAGCAGGTCACGAGGTCAATAAGGTCGATTACCAGCCATTAATTAATATTAATTAAGAGCATGAATGCTGAGTGATTTAATCAGAGCTTGGTAAGCGGCGACAATCTATTTTTGACCAAACTTACCATGGAGAGTGCAGTTAGTTCAATATCCAATATTTAATTGGTTGGGTCGAGTGTTATTCTCGAGTCCTATATGCAACAAATATCATCGTGACATGAAGAATTGATATGGGGCCATCCAGAAATGTCTGAATTAATTTAGCTCCCCAACCCCTTCCCGATATTGTATAAAATAGAACAAGAAAGAAGCATGTGCAAAATTTCCGAAATGTTTTACCTCGCAACCCTCCTCAGTGCATACGTACTTTATGGATGGCCCCTATGTTATCTCCTTCTAATGATGATTTATGGAGATCATATACAGTCACCTTCATCCAAACCAGGATTATTTCACAAGGTATTTCTGTTTTTACACATATATATGTAAACTATCATTTTCTGTTTTTTTGTAGTTGACGGGGATATTACATACAAAATTAATATTTATTTTGGAAATCACTTAATTATAACTGGTTCAAGTTCTAAATTTTTTTATTTTTTTTATTCAGTATCATTTTTGAGACAATAGTACATCATATCTTGTTGAAGAGAAAATAACACACCTGATGAGGTCTAAACATGGCTGAAACCTACAACAAATACTGAATAAATACAAATCAACTGAATATTCCAGAGATGTTGCTTACTGAGAATCACAAACCTGATTCTATTCTATGTTAGTCCCACTGTCATCCAACATCCTACACCTGACAAAAAAGTTAACATCTACAAACCCACCAAACGCAAAGCGTGTCAAAAACCAAGACATCAATCTCCATAAAACTTCAGCAAATAGACCAGAAAAACACAGTTTTCTCTTGCCTGTATTTACTGTCAAAGCTCTGAGAGATTGTTTGGTTTGATTTATTGTCCAAATAACCATTATAGGTCCTTACCAGACTTTCTCAAGGATCTTTTACACCACGAGGGTGGTGATCGAATCTATGTGATGAATTTAGGTAGAAACCTCACCGCTACACATTTACCGAGGTAAGAGTTCTTTTACTTCCCACACTGCATAGACATGGTATGAGTAGGATTGGCCTTTGATATAGCAGTAAGTCTACCACTGCTGGGGGTAAAGGAGAAAGGTGGCTGTACACCACACCACATAGACATGGTATGAGAAGGACTGACCTTTGATATAGCAGTAATTCTACCACTGCTAGGGGTAAAGGCAAGGGGTAGCTGTACACAACACCACACCACATACACATGGTATGAGAAGGACTGGCCTTTGATATAGCAGTAATTCTACCACAGCTAGGGGTAAAGGCGAGAGGTGGCTGTACACCACACCACATACACATGGTATGAGAAGGAATGGTCTTTGATATAGCAGTAAATCTACCACTGCTGGGGATGAAGGAGAAAGGTGGTTGTACACCACACCACATAGAAGAAGGACTGGTCTTTGATATAGCAGTAAATCTACCACTGCTGAGAATGAAGGAGTAAGGTGGCTGTACACCACACCACATAGACATGGTATGAGAAGGATTGGCCTTTGATATAACAGTAAATCTACCACTGCTGGGAGTGAAGTAGACTGGCCGCAGTCCCCGTTTCCCTCCGCCTACCCCACCCCTCCTCTCCTCGATACAGGTGGACAAGTCATTGATATATACTATAATGACCTTTATTCTGATTGTGTTTAATCATTTAATGAATGTTCATGATCAAAGACTTGAGCAAGTCTACTGTGAATATGAGTGGGCGAGTTCTGACTGGTAAGTGGAGGAATCTCAACTCCACATCTCTCAGCGGGCACCAGGACATGATTAACTCTCTCCAAACATCACCAGTACAAAGAAAACACTCACTGACGAAGACCTGATAACTGTGGATGTTACAGCTAAACAAAACACACACCATGTGGAGCTGAGAAGGGTTGTTTCGTTATCGAGGGTATCACGTGATGTAATCTAGACCAATCAGATCGTAGCTTACATGCGTAAAGAAAACATACACGTTTCTCAATAAGGGTGGACATGGCTTCCACTGTCGATCGGGTATTTACAAATCACAAATCTTTATCACTATTTGGAGGTATATAACAATAAAGCCTCGGTTTGTAATTGAAAGTATCACCACCTCGTAACTTTGGAATTCTTTCATCCAGAACCAGTTTCCCTGTATTACTCAGACTTGTCAACTGGGGTCAGGAAAAAGGTGGATATATTTTTCATGTGGTATTTACTGTCTCAGAGAAAACAAGAAAAACACATCAGTGTTGGCCATGGAACAGGGCTAGGGGTCTGTGGGAAGGTTCAAACCATTGGCGTGAATGAGGCATACTTTATAATAGATTCATTTTTAATCATTTTTTCAACAAGGTAGCATCAGCCTATTACGAAGGTTTCTTTTGCCACGTCTTGAGTATTGTTTATCTTTCATAAACTGTAAATAAAAACAAGAATTTCTGTATAAAAGTGGAAAACTAGCATCTAAAAAGGCCACACCTTGAGTAGCTGTGTTTTGATTGATAGCTGTCATTTACCTCTCCCTGTATGTGAGGTGGGCTCAACGTTAACTCAGTAAGTAGACGTGTGTGGGGGGGGGGGGAGGGGGCTGGTATGTACACTGGATGAAGTCTGATTGTTCTCCCAGCGGATTTTCAGTCGTACTCGGAGAGTGTAGTACTCTCGAAGCCCCTAATATATGTCATCATTTTCTTTTTGTGTATTTTGATAAAGTGGCCAGCAAGTTAAACTTTGCTATCAATTGGCTAAGCTAATGATGTCTTGTAGTGAGGAATCATACTCTTTTCTTTTTTTTAAAGTTTTTTTATTAGACTGGAGGAAACTTTTAGGTCGGACACCAACCTATCTTCCACAGACTCCAGTGCTATGTTGATAAGTCTCTTCATGTCCAGATTTATGGACTTACATTATACTTCACGATATCCAAAATTGTACTCTGCTTCGAGATATCTGTATTGAGTTCTTTGGACTAAAAGCGATCGGCCCTCACCAAGTCGGAGACAGAGGTGATGGCCAATCTCGGAGGTATGCGCCCATCTGCTTCATAATGAACGCTAATAACCGCCCACTGCGCATGCGCAGCTACAGTCAAGGTCACAGGCTGAGGTCATATCCGGAGTCCGCTACCGAGACAAGCTCCAGTCCCTGATTACCTCCCGAGTATAACAAGGCGCAGAGAGAGTTTCTGTCGTAGACGGATAAGTGCAGGGCTCGTAAGTTGTAGTTACTGTAAGAGTTTCTGTCACAGACGGATAAGTGCAGGGCTCGTAAGTTGTAGTTACTGTAAGAGTTTCTATCACAGATGGATAAGCGCAGGGCCCGTAAGTTGTAGTTACTGTAAGAGTTTCCATCGCAGACGGATAAGCGCAGGGCTCGTAAGTTGTAGTTACTGTAAGAGTTTCTGTTGTAGACGGATAAGTGCAGGGCTCGTAAGTTGTAGTTACTGTAAGAGTTTCTGTCAGAGAGGGATAAGCATGGAGCTCATAAGTTGCAGTTACTGTAAGAGTTTCCATCGCAGACGGATAAGCGCAGGGCTCGTAAGTTGTAGTTACTGTAAGAGTTTCTGTCTGAAACGGATAAGTGCAGGGCTCGTAAGTTGTAGTTACTGTAAGAGTTTCTGTCTAAAACGGATAAGCGCAGGGCTCGTAAGTTGTAGTTACTGTGAGAGTTTCTGTCTGAAACGGATAAGTGCAGGGCTCATAAGTTGTAGTTACTGTAAGAGTTTCTGTCTAAAACGGATAAGCGCAGGGCTCGTAAGTTGTAGTTACTATAAGAGTTTCTGTCAGATGGAAAAGTGCAGGGCTCGTAAGTTGTAGTTACTGTAAGAGTTTCTGTCGTTGACGGATAAGTGGAGGGCTTGTAAGTTGTAGTTACTGTAAGAGTTTCTGTCGTAGACGGATATGTGCAGGGCTCGTAAGTTGTAGTTGTGAGTTTCCATCACAGACAGATGCTTCCAACTTACCATTACTCAATACCACATGTGACACTTCTGTTATCACTCACTTAAATAAGAAATAATAAAAATGCCTGATGAGGTCAGAACAGGATGAAGCCTTGACCCAAGCCCCCTGATAAAATTTTATTAGGTCACATACAAGGAAAACACTTGATGTTTACACTGACATGCCCCTAAAGATGCTTTGTGAGTGAGGGCTGGATCTAAGATCTATTCCTATTGGTTGGTTTCGTTCTTTGTCAACATGAACAATTGACTTCCTAGAGAAGCTATAGCAACATGGTTTAAACTTGACAGGAAACTGTCATACCCAAGGTAGCATCGGCTTGCCATAGAGGTGTTATTGCCACGTTGTAACAATCTCATTTCTAATACAATAAGAAACACAACAGCTAGAGGTGAAAGACTGAGTCCACGATAGGGCGAGTTGATCTCAATCACATATCCTGTTGTACAGGTATGACTAGTTGTTCAAAATATCTGCTGGGAGAGTGACACATTGTCTGCGCATGCGTACGTGACATATTGATACCACTTCCGTCTTCTTTCTTCCACTTTTTTGCCGCCTATTTGAGAATCTGAGAGCTCAGCCTGGATTCCTCCCACCATCCTCAACTTAAATATGTCTTTTCATTTCCAAATACCTGTTGGTTTTAATTGAACATCCTCAAACCAATTTAACTGGCGTCTTTTTCTTACGGAATTGATTCCGATTTTAAAATAACAAGTGTCTGTATTTAACTGCGCTGATCTTCAGAAAACAACAGGTGCGTTTTATCATGATGGTGGTTGAGTTTTATCATGATGGTGGTTGTGTTTGCTGTTCTGTGAATTGTACTGTGAGCTGCACTATGAGCTGCACTGTGAGCTGCTCTGTGAGGTGTACTGTGAGCTGTACTGTGAGCTGCTCTGTGAGCTGTACTGTGAGCTGTACTGTGAGCTGTACTGTGAACTGTACTGTGAGCTGTACTGTGACCTGTACTGTGAGCTGTACTGTGAGCTGTACTGTGAGCTGCTCTGTGAGGTGTACTGTGACCTGTACTGTGAGCTGCTCTGTGAGGTGTACTGTGAGCTGTACTGTGAGCTGTACTGTGAACTGTACTGTGAGGTGTACTGTGACCTGTACTGTGAGCTGTACTGTGAGCTGTACTGTGAGCTGCACTGTGAACTGTACTGTGAACTGTACTGTGAGCTGTACTGTGAGCTGCTCTGTGAGGTGTACTGTGACCTGTACTGTGAGCTGCTCTGTGAGCTGTATTGTGAGCTGTACTGTGAACTGTACTGTGAGCTGTACTGTGAGCTGTACTGTGGGCTGTACTGTGAGCTGCTCTGTGAATTGTACAGTGGGCTGCACTGTGAACTGTACTGTGAACTGCTCTGTGAGCTACTACGTAAGCTGTACTGTGTGCTGTACTGTGAGCTGTACTGTGAGCTGTACTGTGAGCTGTACTGTGAGCTGTACTATGAGTTGTACTGTGAGCTGTATTGTGAGCTGTACTGTGAGCTGTACTGTGAGCTGCTCTGTGAACTGCTCTGTGAGCTGTACTGTGAGCTGTACTGTGGGCTGCACTGTGAGCTGTACTGTGAGCTGTACTATGAGTTGTACTGTGAGCTGTATTGTGAGCTGTACTGTGAGCTGTACTGTGAGCTGCTCTGTGAACTGCTCTGTGAGCTGTACTGTGAGCTGTACTGTGGGCTGCACTGTGAACTGTACTGTGAGCTGCTCTGTGAGCTGTACTGTGAGCTGTATGGTGAGCTGTACTGTGAGCTGTACTGTGAGCTGCTCTGTGAGCTGTACTGTGAGCTGTACTGTGAGCTGCTGTGAGCTGTACTATGAGCTGTACTGTGAGCTGTACTGTGAGCTGCTCTGTGAGCTGTACTGTGAGCTGCTCTGTGAGCTGTACTGTGAGCTGTACTGTGAGCTGTACTGTGAGCTGCACTGTGAACTGTACTGTGAACTGTACTGTGAGCTGTACTGTGAGCTGCTCTGTGAGGTGTACTGTGACCTGTACTGTGAGCTGCTCTGTGAGCTGTATTGTGAGCTGTACTGTGAACTGTACTGTGAGCTGTACTGTGAGCTGTACTGTGGGCTGTACTGTGAGCTGCTCTGTGAATTGTACAGTGGGCTGCACTGTGAACTGTACTGTGAACTGCTCTGTGAGCTACTACGTAAGCTGTACTGTGTGCTGTACTGTGAGCTGTACTGTGAGCTGTACTGTGAGCTGTACTGTGAGCTGTACTATGAGTTGTACTGTGAGCTGTATTGTGAGCTGTACTGTGAGCTGTACTGTGAGCTGCTCTGTGAACTGCTCTGTGAGCTGTACTGTGAGCTGTACTGTGGGCTGCACTGTGAGCTGTACTGTGAGCTGTACTATGAGTTGTACTGTGAGCTGTATTGTGAGCTGTACTGTGAGCTGTACTGTGAGCTGCTCTGTGAACTGCTCTGTGAGCTGTACTGTGAGCTGTACTGTGAGCTGCTCTGTGAGCTGTACTGTGAGCTGTACTGTGAGCTGTACTGTGAACTGCTCTGTGAGCTGTACTGTGAGCTGTACTGTGAGCTGTACTGTGAGCTGTACTGTGAGCTGTACTGTGAGCTGCTCTGTGAGCTGTACTGTGAGCTGCTCTGTGAGCTGTACTGTGAGATGTACTGTGAGCTGTACTGTGAGCTGCTCTGTGAGCTGCTCTGTGAGCTGTACTGTGAGCTGCTCTGTGAGCTGCTCTGTGAGCTGCTCTGTGAGCTGCTCTGTGACCTGTATTGTGAGCTGCTCTGTGACCTGTACTGTGAGCTGTACTGTGAGCTGCTCTGTGAGCTGTAATGTGAGCTGTAATGTGAGCTGTAATGTGAGCTGTACTGTGAGCTGTAATATGAGCTGTACTGTGAGCTGTACTGTGAGCTGTAATGTGGGCTGTACTGTGAGCTGTACTGTGAGCTGTACTGTGAGCTGTACTGTGTGCTGTACTGTGAGCTGTATGATGGCCTGTTCTAAGTGCTGCTGTACACACTGTAAAAGGCTCACAGACCGGGCGTGCCCTCTATGAGCTGCTCTCTCTGAGCTGCTCTCTCTATCTCTATGAGCTGCTCTCTCTATCTCTCTGAGCTGCTCTCTCTATCTCTATGAGCTGCTCTCTCTATCTCTATGAGCTGCTCTCTATCTCTATGAGCTGCTCTCTCTGAGCTGCTCTCTCTATCTCTATGAGCTGCTCTCTCTATCTCTCTGAGCTGCTCTCTCTATCTCTATGAGCTGCTCTCTCTATCTCTATGAGCTGCTCTCTATCTCTATGAGCTGCTCTCTATGAGCTGCTCTCTCTATCTCTATGAGCTGCTCTCTCTTATCCCTATGAGCTGCTCTCTATGAGCTGCTCTCTCTATCTCTATGAGCTGCTCTTTATGAGCTGCTTTCTCTATCTCTTTGAGCTGCTCTCTCTGAGCTGCTCTCTATAATTTGTCGAGTGGCGATTCCCTTCATCAGCTCCAACACTAAACGCCGCACCTTCTGTGCACTTCGCACCTTCTGAAGGCCTCTTCACACCTCCCCACCTTCCCCAGCCCAGTCCCCCTCACAATCACACCCAACAGTTCCCCCAGGGTGGGGCTCCAGAGGAGGGGGTTTAAACACACATTTTGTGATTTTTATCATATATTTAGTGGGGCTTAAGAGGAGGGGGTTCTGACACTTTTTATTAAAATAAAAAATGTAACGATTATTTGAAAATGATTTTATATCATCTAAAATACCAGGTTATGTTTTTATTATGCAATAAATTGAAATAAGTTGGTGGTTTGGTGTAAATAAATCTGAGGAGTTTTGAAATGATTATTCCTCTCCCCACATCTGCATCCAGTCTGGGGCCTCACAATGCTCTGAAGGCTCGATCCACTACGCGCCTGCCGTTACCATGACGACGCGTCCGGGGAGCGGGCCGAGCAGCTCCGAGTAGCTCCGAGCGGCTCCGAGTCGACCCGAACACTCACGGAGACACCCGAGACTCGCCGATCTGTCCCGAGGGGCGGTGTGCGGCCTTGTCCGACAAAACGGACGACAGGAAAAAAGAGTGGAGCTACTAATTGATGAATCAGTCAGCAACAAATGGTTTTATGTCATCTTGTGGGCAGAAAAAACGGGCGAATTTATGAAATACTGATTGGCAGCTGTCCACTCTAGACTGTGAGTAAGGTTGGGTGGAGATGGATTTGCTGTCATGTGTGGTATGAACGAAGAACGAGAGGTGATTTTATTTCCCTGAGCTCCTTGCCAGTTGACCTACTTTGTCTGTGCCTGTTTCAATTTGCTGGGTGAAGGATGGAAATGCTGATGTAAAGCTTCTTGTAGACTGGCCTCAGTCCCTGTATCCTACCCTCCACCCCTTCTGAGTGACACAGGGACTGGTCTTATCCGTAATCGGCCGTGTAGACTGGCGTGATTTTGCGCCACACTCCCCAAGCAGAGTTTTGGCTACTGGTCAGGATATCTGCTGGGAGATTGATACCCTCTCAGAAGTAGGCGAAATATATTGCTATGACAACACAGGCAGCCAGGGAACTGGAGGAGGGGAGCGGAGAAGGGTAGAGGGAGGTATAGGGTTACAGGGAATGGCTTGGGGTCATAAACAGCAGATTCTGGTCAGAATGGACAAGTCTTTTATTCATGGGCCAGTCAGAGAAGGACACATGCTATAATGAATTGTATTCCGATTTTCTTAAATCATTTAATGAATGTTCATAATCAAAGACTTGAGCAAGTCTAGGCTACTTGTTATAAGGATACAGGAAAATGATCAACGACCGTCTGTATAGAGGTTAAACAAACTGCCGTAGTGGGCGATACATCCACTATTATTAAGTATAGTGTGTACATGGACATGGGGATGCAAGACTTGGTTAGGAAAGTGAAATATAATGTAGAGGGATAAATGAATAGACAGTGTGGGGACTGGTGATACGATATGCTCAGAGCTGTGGGATGTATGTAAATATGGATCAGTTAAAGAGACTGGACAGTGTGGGGACTGGTAGTAAAACATGCTCAGAGTTGTGGGATGTGTGTCTATAGATCGGTTAAGGAGACTGGACAGTGTGGGGACGGTATTCTAACTTGCTTTCCAAAGATCAACAAGTCGACATGTTTAGTTGGTCTGGCGGCATCTTTTGGCAACTCGGTGACTTGGACCCGTTTAATAATCTAGGCTCGTACATGAAGACCCTTTTCTATATGCCATTAAGACTCATGGATGATGTGGGTCAACTTTATTCAACACTTATGGCCCATCTTATGGATGGCTGAGACTGTCTTAGCGAACAGTCCTAAATATTATTAAACGATAAGCCTTGTACGAAAAGGGTCTTCATGTACGATCCTAGATCCCTGATACTGCTGGGGTTTGGGCCAGGCCCATTTGTAGATATCGCAGAAATTTTATCATTGTGAATTGATATTTGAATCAGAATATCTATATCCCTACATACATGTCTAACCAGATATAACATCCTGCATATAACAGCCACTATCAAAACATGTGTCAGGTTCAGAATCGGGAGTTTGTACTCGGCCAATGTACTACTTCCGGTAAGTGACATGATTGACATGAAAATGTCGTGCACAGTAGATTTAACACTGGAAATGTGACAAGTGCTACGAACAATGATAAAACACTCCGTACACTTCACGTCCTATCTCCATGTGACTGTGGCACAAAACGAACATCAGTTACCGGAAACAGTTAAAATAGCATGATTTGGTGAAGTGGAAACTGAGCCATTAGAAGAACGACCATGCTCGCTCCCTGTTCCTCACCTCACAACACAAAGATGAAACATGTGTCTTTGACCAGCGGACGGTCTTTAACATGACTGATCAGACACCTGTCAGCAACCAGCCACATCCGGGTCCCACGCCGTGTAGTGTTCTGATCGCTCACTGAGCGGCGCTGTTATCGCCCATCATCCCTTCCCACAATCCCTCAGCCCCGGAGAGCCTTCATTAGCCGCGTTTTCACACCGCAGACGCTGCCCGGACGCAGCCCGGACGCTGCCCGGACGCAGCACGGACGCAGCACGGACGCTGCCCGGACGCAGCACGGACGCTGCCCGGACGCTGGCTGGACGCTGCACATCACGTGGTCCCGGGTGGGTACCCGGCCTGCTGGTGGCTCTGGCCTCAACGCCGACCGGGAACTAGCCTGGAAGCCTGGCCTAGTTAGACTATAGGCCAGGTAACGGGTTCCATTTTTATAGTGCATTATTGGTAACGCCTCCTGGTTCCCCGGTAGTCCGCTAGAGGGCTCGGCGGAACTAGGTGTATGACAAGCGGATACCAGCCAAACCACTAGGCTGGTTCCTGGGTATCCCCTAGTCACAGGCGGGCACCAGCCAAGGTTGAAGGTCATGCCTGTGGAACCCGTTACCTGCCCCTTATCCATATGGGCAGGGAACCAGTCTAACCGGGAACCAGCTGGCGTGCGGGGCGTTCGTCACGTGACTGTCAAGTCTGTCTGTGTGTCTGTCACGGAGAACGGACGACGTGCGATCCTTCACTCAGAGGATACATGGACCGGATTGACTGGTGTCACATACAAGCGGTCGTACGCTCCGTGTATTGACGTGTTTTAATATCCGAGCAAATGCGAGGATATTGCGTAGAGTCAACTCCGAGGAGCATACGACTGTTTTTATCTAAAACCAGGCTATATTGTATTCACCCTTCATTTCAATATGTACTTAGTATGTAATATGTAGCATACATAATAATATTTCCCATTAGCACAAATTTGAAACTCATCAATACCCTTAAAGAAACATTTATAAAACACCTGGAAAGACAATCTTACTGACTAGGGATTTTATAGGAAGCCTTATTGCCAAGATTGTGGGTCATTTCCAAGTCCCTTATAGTCTGATAGCATTGACCAAACATGAAAAAGCACGAGAAAAATACCAACAAAACATAACAAACTAAATGGATGATCAAAGGTGTCGTTTAGAATAACAAACTCGTACAGTGTTCTTCTTATATGATACAGACTCTCGCCTTTAGTGTTGAGAGACGTCATACTATCACAGACCTGTCACAGACCCCCCCCCCCCCCCCCCCCCACCCTCCACAAAAAAAAAACCACTCCGCGGAGTACACGGAGGTCACGTGGCCCATCTGTGTGAAATACGGGACGCCATCTGACCCAAGGTCACCCAAGGACGTTTCTGTTTTCAGGCACGAGTGTTGTTTTTCCAGAATAGACAATCTGTGGGAGATCTGACAAAATAAACTCGCTGAAAATAGCTGTTTAGAAATGGAGGATTGTGGAGATTATAAAAATAACTTTACTCTGATCAAAGTGGCCTTCATTTGGGGTCAGTGAATAGTAGCGTCTGACGTGAGTAATGGCAGACGACATTCATACTTTACAGATTAAAAAGACTTACACTGATTGTGTGCTTTTATAGCGCGGCACTTCGATGTAACAAACTGCTAGCTTGTCTGAGACTATGTACCGAGTCTGTCCTTCTGTGTGAATCAGATCCGCCATTTTCTCTAGAGACTGGGAAAGCTCAATTTCAGGATTCTGCTCTGAGATTATTGGAAAAAGGGAAACTTATCGGAGACTGGGGAAAATATGTAAAGTACATCAATCTCAAGTACATGAGTCTCTCTGTGTGAATCCCAGTTACCAGCCTAAAACAGAGTAATATATAGCGCGGCACTTCGATGTAACAAACCAGTCCACCATTGCTAGACCATCAGCAATAAATGTGTGTAAAGTGGGATTCACACGGAAAGACTCATGTACCTTCAGCAGGGTTTGTCTCAGACAATTCTCCTGAGATTATTTACCAGTTCATAGTCTCCTCGTGTGACACCCCTTAAGTGGGATTCACACGATGGGATTCCTGTACCTCACAGGGTGTTTTTCTAAGGGAAATCGTTCTAGGATTCTATACTTGAATACAACCTCTTCATCTAAATTATAGGGTTCCATTTCCCTGAGACTTGTTTCGCCTCCAGTAATTTGTAAAGACATTTACCCTAAAAAGGAACATAATCTCGTGAGATTTTGAACCCTTTCAGGAACATGAATCCCATCGTGTGAATCCCACTTTATATAAGTCTCATTTCCCCGAGACTCAGGGAGAGCAGGGAAAATCGTCAGCGTCAATTTTCCCTGCCAAGGAACTTGGTTTGGATTTTCCAATAGAGAAATTGGAGTGTGACAGAATTCAAAACTTCCTCCGCTGCAGGACACTCATTGTAGGGAGTAGTAATGACACATCCATGATTAACTTGTGGTTAACTCCATACGACACCCACCCACCCTCAAGGTCAATGAGGTCAGTGATTCACAGACACTACCTAAATGTTCGTTGTTAACATTCCAGAGAAACTTTATTCAACTTTTCCTTGAAGACAAAGATACTTCACAATATCACAAACAGAAAGTTCTATCCACAAGAACTTCGATTCATCCCGACCTAGCGAGTCAACAAATCGGCCAGGATCGGCTTTGGTCGGGAATCCTGGTGGATTTCTAAGTTTTACATTATTGGCGGAGTATCAGAATCAGAACAGATGATACCAAACACAGCCAGGGGTGAAGGTTCTAGGCCTGTTTTCACAATTGTTTGTTTGGTTTGATTTTACGTCCAGTCAACCATTATAGGTCCTTACCAGACTTTCTCAAGGTTCTTTTACACCACTAGGGTGATGATCGAATCTATGAAATGAATTCAGGTAGAAATCTCACCCCTACACATTTACCGAGGTGAGAGTTCTTTTACTTCCCACACCACATAGACATGGTATGAGAAGGATGGCCTTTGTTATAGCAGTAAATCTACCACTGCTGGGGGTGAAGGAGAAAGGTGGCTGTACACCACACCACATAGACATGGTATGAGAAGGATGGCCTTTGTTATAGCAGTAAATCTACCACTGCTGGGGGTGAAGGAGAAAGGTGGCTGTACACCACACCACATAGACATGGTATGAGAAGGATGGCCTTTGTTATAGCAGTAAATCTACCACTGCTGGGGGTGGGACCCGAACCCACAAAGTCCGACAACCTTGGCATTACAAGTCCGGTGCTCTAACCACTGAGCTAACTTCTGATATTATTGTATTCTCTCAGGCCTTTCCCTTGACAATATCAGAATTCTCTGTCAGTTTCAGATCAAATAAATGTGTGATGGCTTCAGTTTAGAATCTAAATGTGATGTCAACAAATCGTTAATCGATTTTCTTCGAGTTGGCACGTTTAGATTATGTCTGAATGATATAAACAATCCTATTTAAAGTATAAGAAGGTAGATTAGTATAGATTTTCACCATTTTACACTCTGACAGCGCTTTGTATTCACCAGCAAGATGGCGGAGTGTGGCCGTTGCCAGGGAAATATGCATAATTTGGAGGGTATTTTGAACCGGAAGTCACCAGCCCCTTAACACCAACTGTCACCGCTTCTCGCTACAAGCTCGCCACTTGGTATCGGCACGTCTGTGTCACGTATCCTCGAAGCGGTGATGATCCCACTTGACCCGTGTGACCTTCACCTCGAGGTCAGCCGTGTCTCAGGGATGATCGCCGCCCATAAACCACCCGTGACATGTGGCGCCACCTGTGTTGAGAAGGATCTGCGTTCAGGTAGGTCACCGACCCCCCCCCCCCCCCCCTCACTACACTCTCCAGTCAGAGGTAATCCCTGCATTCCAGGTGCAAAAGCAGGCGGTGAAAATAGCACCTGGACGATTCGCCTCCCACAGAACTATGTATGGCGGCCCATAGAGCACGTCGTGAGAGTGTCGGCTAGGTGAGGGTGTGTGTAGGTTTCCCTCATAGACTTAACATTGAGATCTTGTACCCAACGCACATGGAATATTTATTGAAAAAATACGCAATGGGTGGGGGAGCTTATGTCACAAATGTTAGCCATTAGTCAATGTTAAAGGTGAGATAAATTCAGATCTATATACACATGTATATATAAACACATATATACATAATATTGACTGGTTTCAGATACAAGCGGCCATATGTTCCGAGGTGTTTATGCATAGTAATATCCGAACGTATGCGAGGATATTATACGGAAACTGGCTTACTATCTTCGTACGTCAAAAATACGCGGTGAAATTATTGATCACATACATCCCTCTGCCTACGGCATCGGGATGTATGTGATAAATAATTTTACCAAGTATTTTGACGTACGAAGATAGTCAGCCCGTTTTCGTATTATTATATACCTAAAAATGGCGATATTTTATCTAGTCACGTGATCACATACCCCGTACGGCACACTGTGCCGTACGGATATAAATACGACATGGGTAGGAGAGGGCAGTATGTGTAGATTGTTTTTGCACAGGTATATAATAATACGTAGGGTCAACTTCTAGGAGCATACGACCGATTTTATCTGATACCAGTCTATACTGTATTTACTGTCCACCTTTTCTGAGCAAGTGGCATGTCGATGTCAGTTGGTTTTAGTTATGCACTATTTTTCCATACACACTATTTTTCCGTATGCGCCATCCGGAGCATACAACATATCCGTATGCGCCGGGTATGTCCATACAAACTCCCTATGTGTTTTCTATGGACACTTTGTATTAGGTGGATATATCTGTATGCTCTGGGTATGTTGATACACAATCACTGTGTTTTCTATGGACACTTTGTATTAGGCGGATATATCTGTATGCGCCGGGTATGGTGATACACACTCCCTGTGTGTTTTCTATGGACACTTTGTATTAGATGGATATATCTGTATGCTGTGGGTATGGTGATACACACTCACTATGTGTTTTCTATGGACACTTTGTATCAGATGGATATATCTGTATGCTGTGGGTATGGTGATACACACTCTCTACGTGTTTTCTATGGACACTTTGTATTAGGCGGATATATCTGTATGCGCCGGGTATGGTGATACACACTCTCTATGTGTTTTCTATGGACACTTTGTATTAGGTGGATATATCTGTATACTCCGGGTATGGTAATACACACTCTCTATGTGTTTTCTATGGACACTTTGTATTAGGTGGATATATCTGTATACTCCGGGTATGGTAATACACACTCCCTATGTGTTTTCTATGGACACTTTGTATCAGGTGCATATATCTGTATGCTCCGGGTATGTAGATACACACTCCCTATGTGTTTTCTATGGACACTTTGTATTAGGTGGATATATCTGTATGCTCCGGGTATGGTGATACACACTCACTATGTGTTTTCTATGGACACTTTGTATCAGATGGATATATCTGGATGTTCCGGGTATGGTGATACACACTCCCTATGTGTTTTCTATGGACACTTTGTATCAGATGGATATATCTGGATGTTCCGGGTATGGTGATACACACTCCCTATGTGTTTTCTATGGACACTTTGTATCAGATAGATATATCTGTATGTTCGGGGTATGGTGATACACACTCCCCATGTGTTTTCTACAGACACTTTGTATTAGGTGGATATATCTGTATGTTCCGGGTATGATGATACACACTCCCTTTGTGTTTTCTATGGACACTTTGTATTAGGTGTATATATCTGTATGCTCCGGGTATGATGATACACACTCCCTTTGTGTTTTCTATGGACACTTTGTATTAGGTGGATATATCTGTATGCTCCGGGTATGATGATACACACTCTCTTTGTGTTTTCTATGGACACTTTGTATCAGGTGGATATATCTGTATGCTCCGGGTATGATGATACACGCTCTCTCTGTGTTTTCTATGGACACTTTGTATTAGGTGGATATATCTGTATGCTCCGGGTATGGTGATACACACTCCCTATGTGTTTTCTATGGACACTTTGTATCAGGTGCATATATCTGTATGCTCCGGGTATGTAGATACACACTCCCTATGTGTTTTCTATGGACACTTTGTATTAGGTGGATATATCTGTATGCTCCGGGTATGGTGATACACACTCCCTATGTGTTTTCTATGGACACTTTGTATTAGGTGGATATATCTGTATACTCCGGGTATGTAGATACACACTCCCTATGTGTTTTCTATGGACACTTTGTATTAGGTGGATATATCTGTATGCTCCGGGTATGGTGATACACACTCCCTATGTGTTTTCTATGGACACTTTGTATTAGGTGGATATATCTGTATGTTCCGGGTATTGTGATACACACTCACTATGTGTTTTCTATGGACACTTTGTATTAGGTGGATATATCTGTATGCTCCGGGTATGATGATACACACTCCCTTTGTGTTTTCTATGGACACTTTGTATTAGGTGGATATATCTGTATGCTCCGGGTATGGTGATACACACTCCCTTTGTGTTTTCTATGGACACTTTGTATTAGGTGGATATATCTGTATGCTCCGGGTATGGTGATACACACTCCCTATGTGTTTTCTATGGACACTTTGTATTAGGTGGATATATCTGTATGCTCCGGGTATGGTGATACACACTCCCTATGTGTTTTCTACGGACACTTTGTATTAGGTGGATATATCTGTATGCTCCGGGTATGGTGATACACACTCCCTTTGTGTTTTCTATGGACACTTTGTATTAGGTGGATATATCTGTATGCTCCGGGTATGGTGATACAGCCTCCCTGTGTGTTTTCTCTGGACACTTTGTATTAGGTGGATATATCTGTATGCTCCGGGTATGGTGATACACACTCCCTTTGTGTTTTCTACTGACACTTTGTATCAGGCGGATAATAAATAGAGGTACTCTTGTGTCTGAAGCACCTCTCCCACCCACACACAGACCTCTCCCACCCTCACACAGACGTCTTCCTCCTGGAGGGGGATCCTTCCTCCCGGGCAGACAATGGAGGACTAAAGGAGGGCCCTCCAGGGGAGCTCCAGGGGGACGAGCCTTTGATCAGAGTCCACCATTCACAGGCACACCGGGGACAGAGGCAGACAGGGACAGGGAGGACAGAGGCAGACAGGGACAGAGAGGAGAGAGGCAGACAGGGACAGAGAGGAGAGAGGCAGACAGGGACAGAGAGGAGAGAGGCAGACAGGGACAGAGAGGAGAGAGGCAGACAGGGACAGAGGACAGAGGCAGACAGGGACAGGGAGACAGCCCTGACACTGGACTGACCTCAGTCTCTGTGCCCCTCCCCTCCGCCTCTGCCCCCACGCTTCCCATAACTGCGATGAAAGTCTGCCGACAATTTCCGAATTTCTTAAATATATAATGTGTAACAGCCCCCCCCCCCGCCCCCCCCCCCCCCCCCCGCCCGTAAAAAGAAGCAACAGTCAGGAGGAGGTGAAATGTATTGCTATGACAACACAGGCGACCAGAGAACTGGAGTTGGCTGGGTTCCGCCTGTGTACGCCGCTGGCTACCTAACAGGCAGGTAGTAGGCCCTGGGTGGAGCTGGCAGAGGTTGAACGCTGGTTTTGGAGTCAATGATCGGAAGTGGCCAACACACCCAGGAACCAGCTAAATTTTCAAAAGGCCAACGGACATTGCGATAGTTCCGATGTGGTTATCACAAGCAATAAACATCAACGGGCTATCAAACTGTTACAAATGAATGAGAAGAGAGAAATATAATTAATGATATCATATCATAGCTGAAATATTGATCGAAAACGAACTTTGATGACTTTGACAGCAGCTTGAGCGATAATAGGGGCCGCAGGCACTTGACAATTAATTATGACAGTGCATACTGCTCTGCAATCGACTGGCAGTATGTGTAACACATTCAAAAGCAAAGGCAGAGTTAAAAAGCTCCATTCCCTCATTATATTTATTCTAATATATTTAGTTAGAGTGTATATTTTCCATTACTTGTGGTTCCTACTCACGCCTGCAACACACTCGCCATGTTGTTTATTTTGAATCTGGTGGCATCCACTCCCTTCACTTGATAAGGCAGTGCATGCAGTCCACAAATCGACTGTCAGTATGGTTTGAATACTCAGCAACAAAGACAATACTGTGATGCATCGTTACACATCTTGATACGTTTTAAATATCATTCTGCTATGTGTGAGCATCATCGCAATTCTGTTTAGCCTGCACTATGTACACGCACGCCATGTTGTTTATTTACAGTCTGTGGCCAGCGCATGCGCTCTCTCCGTTAACACAATCTGAACGAGCTCATCGGGCTCTCCCTGCGGGTATATCTCCGCCGTGCCCCCTAGCGGATACCCCGGGAACCAGCGTAAGAATTGGAGGAGGGGAGGGCAGGAGGAGGTGTGGGGTTACAGGGAGCGACTGGGGCGACATATACAGGAGGCTCTGTTCCTACTGGACAAGTCTTTGATTCATGGGCCAGTCAGAGAAGGATACATACTATAATGGCCTTTATTCTGATTTTGATTAATCATTTAATGAATGTTTATAATCAAAGACTTGAGCAAGTCTACACTTTGACTTGCTCAAGTCTTTGATTATGAGCATTCATTAAATGATTCCTCCTGTACCGAGGAGAGGAGGGGTGGGGTAGGCGGAGGGAAACAGGGACTGGGGCCAGTCTAGTCTACACTGTGAGGTGCTGGGTGTAAAAGTGGGGTGGGTGGGTGGGCAAAAAGTGGGGCGGGCGGGTGGGTAAAAGGCGTGTATAGAGCGGGGATTAGGGGATGAGTCCAGCTTACGGCGGGCGGGAGTTGTAGGGCTTTAATCCGCTCCACTGTCACTGCCGGGGGCGGAGTTTGGTCGTGGTTGCTCTAAGAGAGGATTAACCTAGAAACGTGTAGCGCTTCTACAGTCTTATCAGGATGGGTGTGAGTACAGTGGCCATCTGAGAGTACACCTGAGGTACGTTTATCAATGACTCAATCCGGGACCAGGAATAGTTCACTTTTCAAATCCGCCAGATTTTAACATAAATCCGCAACACTAACATCAGAGGCATGAATACAATCTCTGCTTGTTGTGTCGTAAATAGCATCTGAGGTATGAATACTATCCGGAACATTCTCCTCTCTTTGTATGTAAATAGCATCAGAGGCATGAAGACTATCGGCAACACTCTCCGCTCTTTATATTGTAAATAACATCTGAGGTATGAAACCTATTGGCAACATTCTCCGCTCTTTGCATCGTAAATAAAATCTGAAGCATGAAGACTATAGGTAACATTCTCCGCTATTTGTATGTAAATAATATCTGATGCATGAATACTATCGGCAACACTCTCCGCTCTTTATACTGTAAATAACATTTGAGGTGTGAAAACTATCGGCAACATCCTCCACTCTTTGTATGTAAATAAGATCTGAGACATGAATACTATAGGCAACACTCCCCGCTCTTTATATTGTAAATAACATCTGAGGTATGAAACCTATTGGCAACATTCTCCGCTCTTTGTATCGTAAATAACATCTGATGCATGAAGACTATCCGCAACATTCTCCACTCTTTCTATGTAAATTACATCGGAGGCATGGATACTATCAGCAACACTCCGCTATTTGTATGTAAATAATATCTGAGGTATGAAGACTATCGGCAACATTCTCCGCTCTTTGCATGTAAATAACATCTGATGCATGAAGACTATCGGCAACATCCTCCGCTATTTGTATGTAAATAACATCAGAGGCATGAAGATTATCGACAACATTCTCTGTTCTTTGTATGTAAATAACATCTCAAGCATGAAGACTTTCGGCAACATTCTACGCTCTTTGTATCATAACTAGAATCTCAGGCATGAATATTATCAGCAACATTATACGCTAATTGGAAAAAAAACACCCTTTGTATGGACATAACACCTGAGATATGAAGATTATCGGCAACATTCTCTGCTCTTTGTATGTAAATAGCATCTGAGGCATGAAGATTATCGGCAACATTTTCCGCTCTTTGTATCGTAAATAACATCGGAGGCATGAATACTATAGGCAACATTCTCCGCTCTTTGTATGTAAATAACATCCGAGGCATGAATACTATCAGCAACATTCTCCGCTCTTTGTAAATAACATCCGAGGCATGAATACTATCGGCAACATTCTCCGCTCTTTGTAAATAACATCCGAGGCATGAAGATTATCCACAACATTTTCCACTCTTTGTATATCCCACGGATGCAAGATATGAATAGAAAAACAAATCCACAGAAATAAAACCTTCTCAATACTGCTGAATCATATCATTATTTACTCTCAGGGATGTCGATTGGGGTCCGAAAAAAATATAAATTTCTGTCATTTTCCGCTCTAGATTATATTTCTCTTTTTCTAACCATGATTTGTATACTATGTATATACAGAAGATAATAGAACTGTATGCGAGGCCTGGAGTGGACGATTACTACTCATACCAGGATGTGCGGTGACTGTGGCTCGCCCACATCACCCAATTACTCCCGCATCACGCCCTCCTTACATGACTATCTGCAATCCGTCATCAAACTTCTCCTTTCATTCTGAGTAATCCTCCATGACTGGAGACATCTACAGCCATACAAGTATTCTGAGAGATTAGGGACACTTTATCCAGAGAGTGCTGGTATGCTAGGAGTCACTCTAAGTATGTTTAGATTCTTACAAAAAAAATTAGAATGTATTTGATATAATTTTCTCAATATATATGTTTTCATGATATTTTACTATAATTGTCTGTCTATTTTTTTCAGTGATATATCTTAACAGCTAAAAATCATGATTTCCTTGTAAGAGGGGAAATCGCCATCTCTGAAAATGTGGGATATGAATAATTAATCGGTTTTCCCGCCCTTTATGAATGTTTCCCCCCCTTAATAAATGTCGTCTGCTCATTATAACTCACCTCCAGACCAAAGACTTCAACTTGTTAAAGTAAAGAGGAGTCGAGCCACATGTGACTGTTTGCACAATACAGAGATATACAAATAGAAATTTCATCTGTTAAAATGTTCATCACACAATACAGATATATATAGAGACTCTGAGAGGAAGTTGAAGTTTTCTTCCGTCTGATTCTGAATGTCACTTGTAAGTCGGAGAGTCTTTGATGCGTCGTCCGCGGGGACTCAATTAGGTCTAAATATACCCGTGAGAATAAAGAGGGGTGAGCTGAGAGGGACACTCTCCATACACAGGGGTAGCAGGTCCTCCCCCCCCCCCCCCCCCCGAGAGATCATCCACAAGCTGTGTCAGCAGAGAGTCTGTATGGTAACGGCACATGGTCCATTGTATCAGCCAAGTGTCTGTGTGATAGCAGCTTACAGTTTATAGCAACGAGAAACATACTATACTCGTTGTTTATAGTAAAGGCAGAGTCCTTATGGTACCAGCCAAGAGTATCTATGGTAACAGTCAGGAGTATCTATGGTAACAGCCAACAGTATCTATGGTAACAGCCAACAGTGTTTATGGTAACAGCCAGCAGTTTCTATGGTAACAGCCAGGAGTATCTATGGTAACAGCCAACAGTATCTATGGTAACAGCCAACAGTGTCTATGGTAACAGCCAGCAGTCTCTATGGTAACAGCCAACAGTATCTATGGCAACAGCCAACAGTGTTTATGGTAACAGCCAGCAGTTTATATGGTAACAGCCAAGAGTATCTATGGTAACAGCCTAGAGTCTATATGGTAACAGACAACAGTCTCTATGGTAACAGCCAACAGTCTCTATGGTAACAGCCAACAGTCTCTATGGTAACAGCCAACAGTCTCTATGGTAACAGCCAACAGTCTCTATGGTAACAGCCAACAGTCTCTATGGTGACAGCTACAAGTCTCTATGGTAAGTCAACAGTCTTTATGGTGACAGTTATCAGTGTCTATGGTAACAGCTAAGTCTCTATGGTACCAGCCAAGAGTATCTATGGTAACAGCCAACAGTGTCTATGGTAACAGCCAAGTCTCTATGGTAACAGCCAAGAGTATCTATGGTAACAGCCTAGAGTCTATATGGTAACAGACAACAGGCACTATGTTAACAGTCAACAGTCTCTATGGTAACAGCCAAGAGGCTCTATGGTAACAGCCAACAGTCTATGGTAACAGCAAACAGTCTCTATGGTAACAGCCAAGAGTAGCTATGGTAACAGCCAATAGTATCTATGCTAACAGCCAGCAGTCTCTATGGTAACAGTCAACCATCTTTATGGTAACAGCCAAGAGGCTCTATGGTAACAGCCAACAGTCTCTATGGCAACAGGCAAGAGTATCTTTGGTACCAGCCAATAGTATCTATGGTAACAGCTTACAATAAACCTGCCATCCTGAAATCTGGTCTGCCCAACAGGGTTCTAGTGTCCCAAAAACTTCTCTACACAGCTCACAGCTTGGAAACGATGAAAATAATCACAGGAAAGAAAATGAGTTGGAGTGGCATGTCATCTCCCTTTTCCTTTGTAGTTCAAAATACAGAATGCCCACCGTACAACAGGGTAAAACCAATTGGGATTTTTTGTCTGCATGCCTGAGCTACCTCCGAATAATAAATCTAGCGTTTTTGTCACATATATTTACCCCGAATCTACTAACACTTGATTTCCGCCAATATCTTTGCACAGCAGTTAAAAATGCTAATAATCCCTACATTATTCCGTGTTTCACACGTGGGGAGAATCGTTTACGTATTTTGTTTTCGTCAGCAGCAGGACGAGTCTAGAATTCTCCGTTTTTCTGTAAACGCTCAGAGTAAACACAGAAGGTGTTGAGGATTGTAAAGTTTTTCACACCGTCACGGTTGGCTGCGTCCGGGCCTCCTTCACTCCCATGATCCTCTCCTCACAATCCCGAGGTCTATAAAGCCTGTCACTCTCCCCCCAGATCCTTCACCGCGCTAGCGCTGGCTTAGTCTCTGCCCCAACCCAGTGACGTCATACACTGGTTCTCAGGGTATCCACTAAGTACGGGGAACCAGCCAACATTTGGAATTCAAAACAAGGCTACTGTCAAAAGTTATACAAGTCAAACCACTCACATATCATGAGTATAGAAAAGTCGGAATTGTTAAAGGAGCTTCACAGACAATCTGGTTGTTACTTTTTCATACTTAATCCATTTTATAATGGGAATCCACAGTTGATTAGACTGCCCCTTCAGAGGAGCACATGGCATTGTTGACAAAACAAAGCCCTGCAACACATGAGGTGCTTTCCACTGTAGAAAGTAATCCCAGAGACTGTGTCTGGTTTGAAATAAATGATAACAGAAATGAGAGTATTTTATTTACCATATTAATATGTTCATCTCTATTTACAAGTGGAACACAAAATACCCCCAAAAGCACTCAGGATTTAAAAAAAACTGGTGTATGGGCCAGATTTGAGCCCAAACAAGCAGGTTGGGGCAGAGATACAAGCGACCACAGGAAGTAGAGCGCAAGATCTCTGCTGGGAGAGTGAAAGCCTGTACGACATCAACACGTCGACTCTGCCCGATCACACCTCTACCCGACCTATCTGTCGAGTCGGTGAGAAAAGTAATATATTTGTTGATGTACGCACTTCCCTTCAACCCGATCACACCTCTTCCTAACTAGAAAAGGTTCTTTTACACCACAAGTGTGGTGATTGAATCTAAGAAATGAATTTAGGTGGAAACCTCACCCCTACACATTTACCAAGGTGAGAGTTCTTTTACTTCCCACAACACATAGATATGGCATGAGAAGGACTGGTCTTTGATATAGCAGTAAATCTACCACTGCTGGGGATGAAGGAGAAAGGTGGCTGCACACCACACCACATAGACATGGTATGAGAAGGACTGGCCTTTGATATAGCAGTAAATCTACCACTACTGGGGGTGAAGGAGAAAAGTGGCTGCAGTGGGACCTGAATCAACAAAGTCTGACAACCATGAGATTACAAGTCCAGTGCTCTTTACCACAGAGCTAACTCCTCACCCTGGCGCTTTTGTTATGCTTGCATGCAAGCATATCCGGTCTGCACCACGAGGAGGCGAGGCGACCAAGAGGGCGTCGGGTCGGTGAAAATTCGATATACGCGACGACACAGACCAGAATCGGTACTACTAACATGGGCGTAAATTATATATTTCACTATATACCCATGCCGTATATACTGTAAATACGCACCGTTTTGGCATATAACGTAAAAATACCGTACGGACCACTGGTCCGAACACTAAAATACGGACCACCTTGCCATACACGTTTATTAAGATATTGGTTGTTAAGCTAAATGAAATTATAATATTTTTAATTTCGGGTATATAGTAAATATATAACGTTCAACCATGCTTGTACAAGTCACAGAACTCGATGATAATTTACCGTTTGTACGGAACTCGGCGTAAACGCCTTGGTGCGTACAAACGGTAAATTAGCATCTCGTTCTGTGGCTTGTACAGCATGGTCAGGATGTTCTATACAATTACTAACATGGGGTAATGACCGATTATTACTGGTGAGAGTCCGGCATCTGAATACATAGACATCATTGTCCCCGAATGGTTCCGATTATAATCGGCAATCAGGTCAGTGAGATTCAGTGATATATTTGTTGATGTATGCACTTCACTGACACAATCACACCTCTTCCTAACTAGAATCGGGCATTACTAACATGGGATACTTTTTTTTTTTTTTTTTTTTTTTTTTTTTTGGGGGGGGGGGGGGGGTAATTTAACATAGGGATAATGACAGATGGGGGCAATGTCCGAATATAATCGATGAGAGTCGGGCACCATCAAACATCGACATCCTTTTCCCCGAATGTTACCATTATAATCGGCGATCGGGTTGGTGAGAATCGGTGATAGATGTCTTAAAGACTTACAACACTGACATGCCGATATTCTCCGGGGACGATTTTATCAGATTGGTGATGATCGATGACAATGTTTATTTACATGTATACCTCACCAAACTGATCGTATTGCCCCCCCCCCCCCCCCAATGGCCATAGGTCATTGCTCTCTTGTAGGATATAACCAACTCTCCCTATCTCTGGCACAGAGCTGGGTCATTATCCAAGGTCATTATCCAAGGTCATTATACAAGGTCATTATCCAAGGTCATTTTTTAGACTTTCCAAACGGAAAAAAATCTGAAAAACTGATCACATCATTATCCAAGGGAACCATACATTGAAATGTTTGTTACCGATTATTGCCATTAAATTACTACTTCGGTAAGTCAGGTTGAACCACCATGGACATATTTGAGTTGACAATAACGCTTATACTGTGGAAGTTTCCACTTAGCCAATGTACTACTTCCAGTAAGTAGCGTTAACAGCCACGAAAACGCCGCCAATGTTGTGCACAATAACATTGGAAATATGACAAGTGCTATGAATGATGATCAAACACTGTACACTTCACCTCTCATCTCCAAGTGTCTGTGGCACAAAATAAACATCACTTACTGGAAACAGTTAAAATAGCATGATTTGGTATAACGGAAACTGAACCATTGTAAGTAACCATTGAATGAGTGAGAATCGGGGATAGAGGGATGGCTTTATGGACACACATCTACCTCCGGAGATATCAGGGATAGAGTGACGGCTTTATGGACAGACATCTTCCCCTGGAGATATCGGGAATAAAGTGACCGCTTTATGGACAGACATCTACCTCCGGAGATATCGGGGATAAAGTGACGGCTTTATGGACACTCATCTTCCTTTGAATATATCGGGGACAAAGTGACGATTTATGGACACAAATCCTTCTCCGGAGATATCGGGGATAGAGTGACAGCTTTATGGACAGACATCTTCCTCCGGAGATATCGGGATAAAGTGACGGCTTTATGGACACACATCTTCCTCCGGAGATATCGGGATAAAGTGACGGCTTTATGGACACACATCTTCCTTTGAAGATATCGGGATAAAGTGACGGCTTTATGGACACACATCTTCCTCCGGAGATATTGGGATAAAGTGACGGCTTCATGGACACACATCTTCCTCCAGAGATATCGGGGATAGAGTGACGGCTTTATGGACACACATCTTCCTCCGGAGATATTGGGATAAAGTGACGGCTTCATGGACACACATCTCCCTACAGAGATATCGGGGATAAAGTGACGGCTTTATGGACACACATCTTCCTACAGAGATATCGGGGATAAAGTGACAGCTTTATGGACACACATCTTCCTACAGAGATATCGGGGATAAAGTGACGGCTTTATGGACACACATCTTCCTACAGAGATATCGGGGATAGAGTGACGGCTTTATGGACACACATCTTCCTCCGGAGATATTGGGATAAAGTGACGGCTTCATGGACACACATCTTCCTCCAGAGATATCGGGGATAAAGTGACGGCTTTATGGACACTCGTCTTCCTTTGAAGATATCGGGGACAAAGTGACGATTTATGGACACACATCCTTCTCCGGAGATATCGGAAATAGAGTGACTGCTTTATGAACAAACATCTTGCTCCGGAGATATCGGGGACAAAGTGACGGATTTATGGACACACATCTACCTCCGGAGTTCACGCACCGGAGATATTCCGGAGTTCACGCCCGGAGGTGGTTCTCACCTCGGACACACGGTGGCGCTGATAGAGACGCTGCAGGTGGCGTCACGTGACCACAGAGACGCTGGCGAGGTAAACACGGCGTCCGTCGAGCAAACAGAGAGTGTGTAATGACAGGCCACAGTGTGCAGTATATCCATGTTCTAACTACATGTGCCGCTCAGCATGCCGGGAAGGCAATCATTCTCCGGCCGCCATTTTCTTATCACCACTATCCTCCTTATCACATGCATCATCAAGGTCATGGCCAAGGTCATGTCCTAGCAGACGACAATGTGGCTTTTCTTTGTTCTTCCCTCTCTTAGATACAAGGACTGAAAGGATGATGGAAAAAAGCCACACAAAACCCTGCCACGTTCGTGTATCGCTGAAAGGACACAGTCATCGGGTGGTGGGCTGGTTCTACTCAGAAATGCCGAAGGTTGGGGGCGGCTTGAACAAGCTGCTGGGATGTTTGAGATATGAATGTAGGATTGATTTAATGAGTCCTCACTCAGTGTGCCTTATAAGGACATGTAGGTGCCATATCCTCTTTTATTATCCACCTAATACAACATGTCCATAGAAAACACATAGGGAGTTTGTATGGACATACCCGGTGCATACGGATATGTTGTATGCTGCGGGAGGCGCATACGGAAAAATAGTGCGTATGGAAAAATAGTGCATAATTAAGACGAACTGATGTCGACATGCCACTTACCCAGAAAAGGTGGATGATAAATACAATATAGACTGGTTTCAGATAAAAGCGGTTGTATGCTCCGCGGAGTTGACTCTACGCAATATCCTCGCATACGCTTGGATATTACAACGCATCAACTCCTCGGAGCATACGGCCGCTGGTAGCTGAAACCAGTCAATATTGTTTATGTCTGTGTGAGTGAATATTTACTGATATATGATTCACGAATATATTTTCTGGTTTGGAAATATTAAGAAGGAACTGTATCGAGATTCGTAGCCACTGAAAATATCATGAGTTTTGGTTGCGAAGTAATCCCCCAAGGCAAAGCCGCTTGACATTATGTAGCAAACCAAGATGAATTATGTCTGAATGATGTAAATAATCCTATTTTCAGTAGCTATGGATCGAGTACAGTTCAGATTTTATCTCACCCTTATCACTGACTGATTGGCTAACATTTGTGACATCTTCCATTGGATATTTCTTACAATACTCCATGGGCGTTGAGTACGAGTTCTCAATGCTAAGTCTATGGGGAAAAATACCAGGGGTGAGTTATACAGTCGGACTCGGCTTAGCAGACCTTCCTGTCTTCCTAACGTAAGAGGTCCATGTTGCGGGGTAGTTTACAATGCTTGATTCAATTTCCCCGAATTATGTCCCGATCCTGCTTGGGCCATGTTCAGTCTCTATTCGGATCAGGGCTAAAGCAGCCTCCCCCGATTAGGACCTGAGCGGTGATCGGCACCAAATTCAGGCAGATTGGAATCAAGCCTTAACTTTGCCCACGTTTGCCGTTCCAGAATCTCAGCCATACCAGGATGTGGACCAAGGGCGATAGGTGGCGACACTGCAGTGCCTGGTGTCGGGACGCTAAGACTGGACGACGAGAAGGAATTCCCCCCTATGACGCAGAAAAACGAATAAATCTAGGACACCCCTCTAGGACATTGTGGAGAAACCCCTGGGTTCTAACTGAGTGGTGATGGGCACCGACTTCAGCCAAACAGAATCAACCTTTAATGAGAGTAAAATAAACTGATTCTAGATCAGTTCTGAGTAAATGTGGTCTGCGTAATGGGGTACTTGTCTAGTTTAGTGAGGTTCTACTGTATGCATGTCACTGGGACGTCAGTTGGGTTCAGAAAAAAAGTGAAAATATCTAACATGTGAAATTTACTACCTCAAAGAAACCGAGAAAACATAAATAATTAAATTACCAACTCAGTTTTTACTATCTATGGAAACTAACTGGAAATGAAAACATGGATTTCCATCTTTGATATGTCATGATTTATGCCATCTCTGATATAAATTTTGATGTCATGATTTCTCTCAGAGAAACTGCAGATTGAATACAGTCACCCCCCCCCCCTCACTCTCCGCCAAAAGAGTGTGGACAGAGACACAAGGACGACAACACGCGTATTTACCGTGTTTACGTCTCCAAACACGAACAGCCAATCAGCGGCCTGTTTGTGGCGGCCATGTTTCTATTCTCAGCGTCCGACATTCTGATCCCGGTCCCCACACACTCACAGGCTCATGACGGACCGGCAACAAGCTGCTTACCGCACGTCACGTGATAGCCGACATGTTGGTTTTTTGGTGTTTTTTTTATCTATGAGTGGCGACCCTTTGTCTGTGGACTGGGAGGTCATGTGGGGAGTTCCTCTATGTACATTCTCCACATCAGTAAGGACAGATCTCAAGTAGCAGGGATGTCAGTTGGGGTCATGTAAAAAGGAAATACTATCATAAAACTGGATGAGTTTTAATCTTGGCCACCGTATGCTACGACTGGATTTTGGCATAGTGACTTCATGAAGCGAAGCTGAGTTAAGTAAGGAGCCAAAACTGCAGGAGTGGCATGGGTGGCCAAAATCAAAACGAATCAGGTTTTGATTTTATCCTACCTCGTCTCCTCGATTTTGGAATATTACGTGATAACAATTCGGTATGCCACTAGTGGCATATAAAACTCTGTATGCCAGTCAGCGTGGCATACGGAAACTCAATGTTAAGCCTATGGGATTTTATATTAGGGGTAGGATAAATGTGTGATCTTGATAAAGGGCAACTGTAGCCCGAAACGTCGGTTAATTAATAAACGCCATAAAGCCAACTTGACCGCCTCTTGCTTGTACTGTCCACCTATAATATAATTTTGAACATAGGAAATATTTTTCATGTAGACTTTACTGCCTCAGAGGGACTGAGAAAATATGGGAAACATATCGTTATTGGCCATGGAATGGGACTGTGGTGTATGGGGGATTTTAACCAGTGTTTATTGATGTGAATAAGGCTCAAATTAATCTCACTTTGTTTTACACAAGAAAGGAAATAATTCAAAAAGAAGATGAAAACAAGAATTTCCTTGTAACAGGGGAAAACTGAAGTAAGCAACCGACTCTTGGGAAATTCCAACTCCGGATTTGGGGGAAATATCTTTGGTGGCCATTTGCGTCCTGTTTGTGACGTATTGAAGTCGAACGCCGTGCGGCGTCCACTCCGTCACGTGACAGCCTTATGATACCACGTGACATACAGCAGCGACAGAAAACAAAGAGATTCTCTGAAAAGCTACACTCTCCAGAGACATACACAATATCAAAAGAAGATGTGGTCACTGAGACCATAGGGATGGCCGTTCGAGGTCTTTCGTAAAGTAAAAACTTGTCCTGACGCCCATGACAAAACTCTAAAATTCTTGATGTTATCTGTAAATTCGTAGGGATACCATATGGAAACCAGCTACAAGCGATAGCATAGCTGATATGGCATCCCAAAATGTCTTATATTGGGATAACAAATGATCATGTATGTATAGAAACAATTATAAACTATGAGGAAACCAATAAAAGTTGTTTTTTTTTAAAGTATTTATGCTACAAAAGGCCGAGAACAACATTCGACGGCCGTTCAGTCACGTCGTGTGGCGGTCGCCGCGTCTCACTACGATTATCATTAACTCTGTTGCTGACCGCGGCCGCTGGGGCTGATTATTTGATGGTTAGAATTCTTCCCCGGTGGCCAGGGTGCGTCACGTTCTGTCACGTTTGTCCATCCCGTCATGTCAAGTTCCTCACGTTAACGTCCACGGTGCCCCACGGAGCCCCGAAACATGGTTCAGTGCAAACCTAGCATAACAACCCGGGTATGTCCATACACGCTGCCTATGTGTCATCTATGGGCACTTTGTATTAGGTGGATAATAATGATCTAAGCTGACTCCGGTCTACTGCAGTCTGATGATGTGTATTGTTGTAATCACCACCGGAGCCGATCACCATCTCCGCCTAGACTTGATGGGGAGTACGTGGGTGGGTGGGGGAGTGGGGGACTCCATGTTCCTCCTCAGGGCAGACTAATTGCATGCCGGGAAGCCTGTCAATAATCTCTTTTAGCTCCGGTAGGCGGCGCCTTGAGGTGAGAGGAGGAGGAACGCCAACATGGAGGTCGAATGTTTAAAAAAATATATATACACATAAAAAAAACCTCTCCAGAAGAAAGCGCGGGAATCGATGCGTGTTTTTACGTCTGCGAGGCTTTGTGTTAGCGCTGGTTCCTCCCGCGTACAGACAGCGGCCTATCTTTCCCGCCAGGTACTTGCCCCTAATTGTCGTCTGCTCAGAAAGCGTTCTAATCACGTCTCCTTGGCAACGCGCCCGGATCGTGATTAATGCACGTCTCCAGCCACAGGCTCCGTCTCAGACGGCCGTGCTCAATGGTCATAAAATGTGCTTGGAGAGCACGTCGTATAATAGTTCGTAGTGCCAGTAGGGCTTGCGGGATGGCGCCACTGGTCTTCCGGTGTTCGGAGCGTTTTATCTGATGCTATTTACTCTCTTTGTGTCCTCTAGAATCCAGGTCACAGAGCTTTGATTTATTGGAGAGTTATTTTAGACTAAAGTGACTTTCTTTTCCTTTGTATTCTTTTTCTCTCAGATCTTCCGTTGTATTCCAAATAGATGCCAATTTCCCGATTATTTCCGACTTGTATTATGGTGAACTAAATCTCATTATATTAGAGATGAAGAGTTGACATAAGCAGGATTGAGACAATTTCCAGCTTTTTATCTAGATCTCAAGTGTATATCAAATCCCATTAAAGTATATTTACGATATGTTATCTGAAACCCACAAAAATAAGTGCATGAGAATATCGGCGGCCATTTTGTTATTCTTTCGATAAATTTGCAATGCTGGATAATGAAAACAATATCAACCTGCTTCTGATACTAATGTGTGTATCCTTCTTGTAGTAGACTCACGCTCGGATATTACTACATGTCAACTACTCAAAAGATATACCCACTAGTATAAAAAGAAATAGGGTGTTATTATTATATACTTATGGCCGAACGTCTAGGGAATGGTTCCGGCTGCAAGGGGTGCAGTATGGATAATGTTCAGGCACACTGTAACGGTATTGAATGAGAACCAGCATCAGGGTAACAGGCTGTGAATCGACGACTTTGTGAGTGAATTAAATGTCGTTTTCCCATGTTATTTGGGTATATAATGATAAGTAAACATACTGACTGAGTCTGCAGGGATATCATTCTCGGTCTTTTGTACCATGAATACGTCCCTCCGCCTCTGGTAATTCAAATATATCTTATCGCTGATGGTGTCAGGATGTATTTCATGTTACAGAAGACCTCGAACAGCCATCGCTCCGGACTCAGTAACCACGTTTTCCCTTCATACTGAGATTAATTTGCTGAATGCTCATAATGAGTACTATTCTTAGAAGATCTGCATTTCGACTGCTCTCTGCGGGACAGTCAAAGGAGATATAGGCAGGTGCTGCCATTGTCTTAATATCGCTGAATATTCATCTTTTATGACATTGTCTAAATATTGCTGAGTTTTCATCTTTTCTGTTATTTTTTTATTTATTTATTTATTTTTTTTTTTTTTTTTCGGCTGTGGTTAAAAGTGTTTATGCCACGTATCATTAATCTTTTCTGTTATTGTCAACTAAATCCCGCCTTGGTCTTCAGCACACAGGAGCCTGTCTGTCTCACGTCTACTGGAGGCACCGAACCGTGCCCTGGAGGAACCCCTTCCTCCTCCCTCCCAGTACACCTGGAGACAGGCCTGGAGGCTGCCAAGTCTCCCCGGATAGGGCTGGGTGTGGGAGGGCTGTGTCAGAAGAGATGGCCAAATCCACGGTGCACACAAGGTGTACACTCTCCCAGCAGAGGTGGCCAAATCCACTCTCCCAGAAAAGATGGTCAACTCCACTCTCCCAGCAGAGATGGCCAACTCCACTCTCCCAGCAGAGATGGCCAACTCCACTCTCCCGGAAAAGATGGTCAACTCCACTCTCCCAGCAGAGATGGCCAACTCCACTCTCCCAGCAGAGATGACCAACTCCACTCTCCCAGCAGAGATGGCCAACTCCACTCTCCCGGAAAAGATGGTCAACTCCACTCTCCCAGCAGAGATGGCCAACTCCACTCTCCCAGCAGAGATGGCCAACTCCACTCTCCCAGCAGAGATGGTCAACTCCACTCACCCTGCAGAGATGGCCAACTCCACTCTCCCAGCAGAGATCGCCAACTCCACTCTCCCAACAGAGATGGTCAACTCCACTCTCCCTGCAGAGATGGCCAACTCCACTCTCCCAGAAGAGATGGCCAACTCCACTCTCCCAGCAGAGATGATCAGCGCCACTCTCCCAGCAGAGATGGTCAACGCCACTCTCCCAGCAGAGATGGTCAACTCCACTCTCCCAGCAGAGATGGTCAACTCCACTCTCCCAGCAGAGATGGTCAACGCCAGGATGTGCATCTGGTCTACACTCTCCCAGCAGAGGTGGCAGAAACCTGATCTCTGACACATAAGAGAGGAAATGAGGATTATTTAATTCCCAGAGAGGACATCGAAGAACACTTTATTGTCACAGAGGTCACTGAAGAACAGTTCACTTTCATCTGAGAGCAATTCATAGGTCATCTTATTCCGTCCACAGTTTGTTTCAGTGTCATCCTCATACTATGTTGTGTATGGAATTACTTCTCCACTGTAACCTTCCCTCTGCCCCCTGCCCTGGTCACATTTACAGATACTAATGTCACTTATCTGATGTTGTCAGGTCTGACGTCACAGAATGACGTCACACAGTGGATGGTAGGACCTCAACTTACCTGTAAGAAAACAGAGAGACAACTGGTTAGGTCAAGGACATTAAGCAAGCAATATCATGTCACAAATGGTAACAGGAAAAAAGTAAAGATGTTAGTGCAATTCAATGTCACTCACATTCTACTCAATTCTACCTCATTTAACCACAGCCCTTATACAGTTTGGTTTGGGTTTTTTGTTTCTTTGTTTAACATGCAAGGAGACCCTGAGGGTATATAGATACTACCTCATGGTTCATGGTTCATGCTTTGCACTAGTTTTGCACTACAGGGTTGGAGATCGAAACTATATTCTGAAGTAAGGTAGAAACCTCACCTTTACACATTTATGAGGTAAAATTTACCACACCAGACAGACATGGTATGAGAAGGACTGATCTTTGATATGGCAGTAAGTCTTCCACTGCTGGGGGTGAAGGAGAAAGGTGGCTGTACACCATACCACATAGACATGGTATGAGAAGGACTGGCCTTTGATATAGCAGTAAATCTACCACTGCTGGGGGTGGAGGAGAAAGGTGGCTGCACACCACACCATACAGACATGGTATGAGAAGAACTGGCCTTTGATATTGCAGTAAATCTACCACTGCTGAGGATGAATGAGAAAGTTGTGTTTCTTGATTTATTTGATTTTACACAAGGTTAATCATTACAGGTTCTTCCTAGACCTCTGCAAGGTACAACTTTCCTCACAGGGTGATCTATGTGATGAATTTAGGTAGAGATCTCCCCCCTACATATTTACGGAAAAGTGTAATTTACAGGGTGGGATTCATGTACCTCACACCGTTCAAAATCTTATGAGATTCTGTTCCATTTTAAGGGTAAATGTCGCCAACAATGGCCGGGGGAAAACATTTCTCAGGAAAATGGAACCTACAATTTAGACAGGAGATTGTGATGGAGTACAGAATCTCAGTATCGGACCAACACCCTGTGAGGTACATGAATCCCATCGTGTGAATCCCGCTATACTTCCCGCACCACACAGACATGGTATGAGAAGGACAAGGAGAAAGGTGGCTGCAGTGGGACATACAACCATGGGGTTACACTAGATTATCTCACCCCTGGTATTTTGACCCATAGGATTATCATTGGGAACTCGTTCTCCACGCCCCTACGAGTATTGCAGTCAATTCTCCTTGATCTATATCCTGCGCATCGTCCATTATTTTAGGTGTGTAGAGGGGTGATATAAATATAGAAATCAACTCGTTTTGGTCAAAGAAGTCTCCAACTCATTTTCATGCTATGTGATATTCACTCGGCTGTCGCCTCGTTCATATCAATCCACATCAAGCGAGTTTGACCAAAACCTGTTGGTTTCTTCTTTAGTTCTCTCTACTCGTTGAGGTTGCTAATTGGTTCAGGAACTATGCCTGGAGAGTGCCTGCTCTGCCCACTCTGCCTGGACGCCTACAGGAGGAGAAGTTAAGCCTGCTGGAGTAGGACAATGGTCCCTGTGTGAGGGTGTGTGAGGGTCTGTGGGGTGGAGGATGTAGACCCTCACATAGACTGGCCTCAGTCCCTTTATTATCCATCGTATACAAAGCCCCCATTGAAAATGTATGGGGACTCAGTAAACCACCAACCATTGTATAAAACCTGTCAGATACCATAACTGTGGTATACGGATTCTAATCTGTGGTATACGGCCTCAAAACCATGGTAAACGGGAAAAATAGTCCCTTTTGCAAAGAGCAAAGAGTAAAGAAATAGTTCCTATTGTTATACGCGCTAATATGGCAATTACTGGGTTTAATTTATTCGAAAAGATGGATAATAAATGCAACAAACGATGATTTTGTGGACAGGCAGCTTTGTAAACCACTCGTGGTTGACCTCAGCTCAGACCTCAGCTTGTGTATTACTACGCGTCAACCTCTCGTGGTTTACGGCCGCCTGTCCACAAAACCATCGATTATTGTCTATGTATCCTATAGCTACCCTCCTTGCTGGGATACAGGGACTGGTACAATTGGTAATGGTGTTGGATTTCTGGTGCTGTTTAGCTCCAGTATTCCCAACACTCTCCATACAGATATCCTGGCTACTGGTTAGGATATCTGCTGGGAGATTGATACCCTATCCTCCCTAGACTTGCTCAAGTCTTTCATTATGAACATTTATAAAATGATTAAACACAACCAGGATAAAGTTCATTATAGAATGTATCCTCTGTCTGGCCCATGAATCAAAGACTTGTCCACTATGGACAGAATCTCCTGTTTATGGCCCAAGCCGCTCCCTGTAACCCTATACCTCCTCCTACCCCTCACGCCTCCCCTCCTCCAGTTCTCTGGCCGCCAGTGTTGTAATAGCAATAACTTTCGCCTGCTCCTGACTGTGACCCGATTTAGATCAAAGTGAGAGGGTATCACTCTCCCATCAGATATCCTGACCAGTAGCCAGGATATCTGTACGGAGAGTGTTGGGAATACTGGAGCTAAGCAGCGCCAGAAATCCTACACCATTGCCGATTGTACCAGTCCTGTATCCCAATGAGGAGGGTAGCCATAGGATGCAGGGACTGGAGCCAGTCCTGTATCCCAGTGAGGAGGGTAACCATAGGATGCAGGGACTGGAGCCAGTCTCCTGTATCCCAGTGAGGAGGGTAGCCATAGGATGCAGGGACTTGAGCCAGTCCTGTATCCCAGCGAGGAGGGTAGCTATAGGATGCAGGGACTGGAGCCTGTATCCCAGCGAGGAGGGTATAGCCATAGGATGCAGGAACTAGAGCCAGTCTATCCCAGCGAGGAGGGTAGCCATAGGATGCAGGGACTGGAGCCAGTATCCTGTATCCCAGCAAGGAGGGTAGCCATAGGATGCAGGGACTGGAGCCAGTCTATCCCAGCGAGGAGGGTAGCTATAGGATGCCGGGACTGAATCACAGTGAGGAGGGTAGCAATAGGATGCAGGGACTGGAGCCAGTCTATGTGAGGGTCTATGTGAGGGTCTGTGTGAGGGTCTGTGTGAGGGTCTGTGTGAGGGTCTGTGTGAGGGTCTGTGTGAGGGTCTATGTGAGGGTCTGTGTGAGGGTGTGGTGGGGGTTTGCAGTGAGGAGGTACGAGTGGCGTGTGAGGATTAGGTCCAGTCTGATTACGCTAAGTATGTGTGTGAAGGAGGAGAGTGTTATACACGCATGGAGAGTGTTACAGAATCCAACACTAACCGCTGAGAGGTGTTTCACGTCCAGTTAACCCGCGACTGGTCGTCAATGGCAGCTATGTGAGCCGGTTACGGGGGCATGCAGTGAGTGCGGACTTCTGTGCGGATATATTTAGGTCTATTATCTCACCCCGGTATTTTTCCCCATAGGATTAACGTTAGGAACTCGTACTCCACGGCCGTGAAGGTATTGTACCCAATACGTAAAAGTACTGTACGGTACACTGTTTCGTACGGCAAAATACGGAACACTGTTCCAGACATTAGTTGTTAGGCTAAATTAAGTTCACTATTTCTATTCATTTCTGGCATATAGTAAATATATAACGACCTACCATGCTTGTACGACCTACAATACTCGATAATTTACGGCTAGTATAGACCCTCCAGAGGCTACTAAACTCCCTTTTATCGCCCAGGGTAAATACAAGTTCCGCTCGCGACTGGCTGGCCACACCACGACCACATGAAACACAGTTTTCCGATTTATATTTGGAGAACCTGAATATAATAGAAACTGAATGTAATAGAAATAACTGAAATTTCCATTTCTGGCATCAGATTTCCAATTTGAAGATCTATAAAAACCGTTAAACTGCAATAATTGTGGGTTACGGTTCAATGGTCTATCCCCGTACAACGTCAGCAACCAGCGAACACCGGAACTTGTAAATAGACTGAATTATGGGATACCTCAATAGGGCGTATGGAACTCGGCAATGTTTCAACGTGTTCAGTATAACAGTGTACTGCACTGGGTTCAGTATACAATTTGTTCTTGCCCAGAGAGCAGCAGTACGTAATTATCAAACATACTGCACGGGTACATAATAAAACCATAAATGACCATCTCGTTGTGTAGCGTGTACAGCACGCTCACGGGGCATGGTCAGGTCGTTCTATGTAAGTACTGACAGGGTCAGTCGTAATGCTGTAAAATAAGATGTAAAGACTATTTTCTACGACAACCTATTGTGAATACAAGAGTCTATGATAATCTGATAATTGTTATACTGTTATCTTTATATGATTATTGATTCTGTTATGTTGTTATTATCATGTATTATTCACTTGTCTGCATCCCTCCTTTTGGTCGTCATTACAATCACAATTATGGGTATATCTAATGCTATTAATAGAGTACCTCTTGGAAATGGCAATTCCTTGCTCAATTGCGTGCAAAGTTCTTTACCTATGTAATGAGAAGGTTTTGATTATTTCACTTTGCTTTGTTGTTATAAATGATTGCAATATTTGATGGTATAAAAGGTTTATAAATGGTATAAAGGCAGTGCCATGAAAACCAGTTGCTGTGTCAACTGAGGCAATTGCCCCTTTTGCGGGTCTCCAATTTGGAAAACAAAACTTTGTAGTCAAGACGATTGTAAAAACATGGACCCAATAAAGAAACTGATTTAAAAAAATAAAAAAAAAAAAAAAAACCGGTCCCGGTGCGGCGGGCACTGGACCAGACTAAACGGGATGCGGAGATCTAGGTTATACTGGAAACCCCCCAGACTGAGGTGGTCTGTATTGACACGCACTGAATCCTCCCGTTTATCACACTGCCCGTTTAACCTACCGTCAACTTCATCATTCTCACCCCCATCTAACGAGGTGAGAACAGTACTGTGAGAAAACGTGGTGACTGAGCCCGTACAGGTGGCCGTTCGAGGTCATTTGATGAAAAAATACGGCCCGATGCCGCAGACCTGTACGGGCTCAGTAACCACGTTTTCAAGGGTAATCGTTTGATAATTTTAAAGTTTGTTCGCTAAGACAACATTGGCCATTTTATAAGGTCGTCCATAAGTTTTGAAAAGAAATTGACCCACATCGTCCCTGGATCTAATTTCCATACAGAAAAGGGTCTGCACGTCCGACCCTAGATTATTAAACGGGCCCCTGAATCCCTGCGACGAGGGGGGGGGGGTACATGGAGGGGTAGGCATAGGAGACAAGGACTGGAGCCAGTCTAAATCGACAATAATAATGATGCGCTCACTATGTTGGTGGTGTTACAGGAGATTTAGTCACCAGGTTCTGCCCATTTTAAGCACACCAGGTTCTGCCTGCTTTAAACACTAGGTTCTGTCCACTTTAAACACACTTGGTTCTGCCCACTTTAAACACTAGGTTCTGCCCATTTTAAATGCATTTGGTTCTGTCCACTTTAAATACACCAGATTCTGCCCACTTTATATACACCAGGTTCTTTCCCACTTTAAACACACTTGGTTCTGCCCACTTTAAATGAACAGGTCAGTCAGTCTTCTATGTCAAAGGTTTTAGCAGGTTCTGCCCTCTTTAAATACACCTAGGTCAGTCAGTCTTCTATGTCAGGGTGTTAGCAGACCTAGTCACCTGGTTCTGCCCACTTTAAATACACCTAGGTCAGTCAGTCTTCTATGTCAGGGTGTTAGCAGACCTAGTCACCTGGTTCTGCCCAGTTTAAATACACCTAGGTCAGTCAGTCTTCTATGTCAGGGTGTTAGCAGACCTAGTCACCTGGTTCTGCCCACTTTAAATACACCTAGGTCAGTCAGTCTTCTATGTCAGGGTGTTAGCAGACCTAGTCACCTGGTTCTGCCCAGTTTAAATACACCTAGGTCAGTCAGTCTTCTATGTTGGGATGTTAGCAGACCTAGTCACCTGGTTCTGCCCAGTTTAAATACACCTAGGTCAGCCAGTCTTCTATGTCAGGGTGTTAGCAGACCAAGTCACCAGGTTCTGGCCAGTTTAAATACAGAGGTCAGTCAGTCTTCTATGTCAGGGTGTTAGCAGACCTAGTCACCTGGTTCTGCCCAGTTTAAATAGAGAGGTCAGTCAGTCTTCTATGTCAGGGTGTTAGCAGACCTAGTCACCTGGTTCTGCCCAGTTTAAATAGAGAGGTCAGTCAGTCTTCTATGTCAGGGTGTGAGCAGACCAAGTCACCAGGTTCTGCCCACTTTAAATAGAGAGGTCAGTCAGTCTTCTATGTCAGGGTGTTAGCAGACCTAGTCACCTGGTTCTGCCCAGTTTAAATAGAGAGGTCAGTCAGTCTTCTATGTCAGGGTGTTAGCAGACCTAGTCACCAGGTTCTGCCCAGTTTAAATAGAGAGGTCAGTCAGTCTTCTATGTCAGGGTGTTAGCAGACCTAGTCACCAGGTTCTGCCCTCTTTAAATACACCTAGGTCAGTCAGTCTTTTATGTCAGGGTGTTAGCAGACCTAGTCACCTGGTTCTGCCCAGTTTAAATACACCTAGGTCAGTCAGTCTTCTATGTCAGGGTGTTAGCAGACCTAGTCACCAGGTTCTGCCCTCTTTAAATACACCTAGGTCAGTCAGTCTTCTATGTCAGGGTGTTAGCAGACCAAGTCACCTGGTTCTGCCCAGTTTAAATACAGAGGTCAGTCAGTCTTGTATCTCTTCACACAGAAGGCACCCGGTGCTAGGTACTCAGGGATCATCACTGGTTCTGGTGGCCTTTAGGGAGGCTTTCACCCGGAAAGCAGCCATCAGAAACACTCGCCCCGCTGACAGTTCTCAAACAGCTCCTACAACACTGCCTAGTGAACTACATGAAAAGCTGTGTACCGAAAACACCCGGCTTCAAAACACACCACCGCCTAGTGAAACTACATGAATAGATGTGTACCGAAAACACCCAGCTTCAAAACACACCATGGCCTAATGAAACTACATGAATAGATGTGTACTGAAAACACCCGGCTTCAAAACACAACACCGCCTAATGAAACTACATGAATAGATGTGTACCGAAAACACCCGGCTTCAAAACACACCCAACTCGGAAACACCTCCCACACCACCGCCTAATGAAAACACCCAGCTTCAAAACACACCACTGCCTAGTGAAACTACATGAAAAGATGTGTACCGAAAACACCCGGCTTCAAAACACACCCAACTCGGAAACACCTCCCACACCACCGCCTGATGAAAACACCTGCCTTCAAAACACACCACCACCTAGTGAAACAACATGAATAGATGTGTACCGAAAACACTCGGCTTCAAAACACACCCAACTCGGAAACACCTCCCACACCACCGCCTGATGAAAACACCTGCCTTCAAAACACACCACCACCTAGTGAAACAACATGAATAGATGTGTACCGAAAACACTCGGCTTCAAAACACACCCAACTCGGAAACACCTCCCACACCACCGCCTGATGAAAACACCTGCCTTCAAAACACACCACCACCTAGTGAAACAACATGAATAGATGTGTACCGGAAACACCCGGCTTCAAAACACACCACGGCCTAGTGAAACAACACGAATAGATGTGTACCGGAAACACCCGGCTTCAAAACACACCACGGCCTAGTGAAACAACACGAATATATGTGTACCGAAAACACCCGGCTTCGAAACACACCACCGCCTAGTGAAACAACACGAATAGATGTGTACCAAAAACACCCAGCTTCAAAACACACCACGGCCTAGTGAAACAACACAAATAGATGTGTACCGAAAACACTCGGCTTCAAAACACAACACTGCCTAATGAAACTACATGAATCAATGTGAACCGAAAACACCCGGCTTCAAAACACAACACCGCCTAATGAAACTACATGAATCGATGTGAATCGGAAACACTCAGCTTCAAAATATACCCAACTCGGAAACATCTCCCACACCACCGCCTAATGAAATCACACAGATAGATTTGTACTGAAAACACCCGGCTTCAAAACACACCACGGCCTAGTGAAACCACACGAATAGATGTGAACCGAAAACACCCTGCTTCAAATCACACCCAACTCAGAAACGCCTCTAACACCACCACCTAATGAAACTACACGAATAGATGTGAACTGATAACACCCGTATAGAAAACACTCAGCTTCAATACACACCCAACATCTACACCACTGCCTCATGAAACCACGCAAATAGATGTGAATCGAAAACACCCAGCTTGAAAACACAACACTGCCTAATGAAACTACACGAATAGATGTGTACCGAAAACACCCGGCTTCAAAACACACCACCACCTAATGAAACTACACGAATAGATGTGAACCGAAAACACCCGGCTTCAAAACACACCCAACTCGGAAACACCTCCCACACCACCGCCTGATGAAATCCCATGAATAGATAAAGCCTCTGGTTCAAAGGACAGGACATTTTGACACCCGTCTGAGAGTGGTTTTATTCATTCTGTACTCGTTTTTATTGTCGGGCTCAGAGTTGAATGGTAGACTTTGAATGTTTTTCTCCTGTTATATTCAGGGAGCACTGGGTGACTTGTTCAAGGTAATAGAACACTACAGCGGTTTGCTGTGTCTGCCTCAATGCCGTTATTAAACTGCTCCTTTTTTTATCTTTATATTTTGTCTATGGTTCAGGGATGTCAGTTGGGGCCATGAGAAAAAGAGGAAATATTTTCCATGTGGAATTTACTGCCTAATAGAGACTGAGAAAACATGGAAAACACATAGTTATTGGCCATGGAATGGAGCTGTGGTGTATGCGGAGGTTTACACCACTCTTTGTGAACGCGAATGAAGCTCAATTTATTCTCTCTTGAAAAGACTACTCTTGCTGAAACGTTGTGTACTACTGTTCCAAGAAATAACGCCATCCATCAAACCGATTTGGGAATTTGTTGAGTTGTACTTGCTATTATCAACTTTATTCTCTCTTTGTTTTAAAAAAGAAAAGATTATTTCATTAAAATGAAAACAAGGATATCCTTGGAAGGTAGGAAAACTGCCACATCTGTTTTTAGTTTGTTCTCTTTTTAAACCGTGTTTACCTTCAAAGACGCACCTATCAGTGAAACTCATTTCAATATTGTCATGGCAACCGTCAAGCGGACGCCAGGAACGCAGCTGACCACAAACAAAGATGTCCGCTCCACCGCTGAGTGACCACATGACCCCTACGTCACTTCCGGCCCGGCCCTGCCCGGGGGACGCTACCTAGACGCTACCTGGACGCCATTGTCCGGCTCCGGGCCGCCTGTCAATCAAACCCAGCCTCCGGCCATCACCATGGCGACCGAGGCCACGCCCCCCCATGTTGACCGACACCTTGGTGAATGGTGGCAGCGCCCCCTGGCGGCTGGGCGATATTAGGGGACGGAGGAGGGGTGGGTTGGGTGTGAACACCCCAGGTGAAGTGAGATGGAAGGAGGGAGGGCCGGGACAGATGGGGCAGAGCGGGCAGCACACAATAGAGCGGGCTATTTATAGACGGGGGGAGAGGAGTGAGTGGTCAGTGGGAGAGTGGTACAGGGCTCGGCAAATTAACCCCGGCAGATCGTAACAGAGGACCCATTAGTAGGGAGATAGTGTCACGATAGACGGGCTAACTACCCGCGTGTTTTACCGTCTGAAGGCTGACTCCCTGAGAAGACCTGGGGCCCGTTTAATAGTCTAAAGGGGTGATTTCACCAACAATATGCATTTGCCGTGGTATACATTGGTGTATCTTGTTACATCTTACAGTGTCGGGATATGTCGTCTCTCCTATATCACAAAACCTAGCCGTGTGGTGTCGGGTGTATGTTTTGGTGCTCCACCACCGCGACACCTCAAGACAAATCGCGACATATAGGCATGCAATTATTCAATCCTAGCCCGATTAAACAAGACCACCAAATCGGGACTAATCTTGCTACATCTTGTGTGTTGGCGGAATCAACACTTTAGACCCTTTTCTGTATGCTATAGAGATCCTGAGACGATTTGGGCTAACTTTATTCAACTCTTAAGGATGGCTAATACTGTTTTAGCGAATAGACTTAAATATTATAAAATGATAATCCTTGTGTGAAGTACAGAAAAGAGTCTTAGTGGACGATCCTAGATTATCAAACAGGCCCCTGGCGCAATACGGGGGTCACCAAATGGCAAAGTGTTTGAAGATATAGAGAAATGCAAAATAGAATATCAAGTACTTAAGCCAATGACACCTTTCTTTTAAATATCCCTATATACCTATATCAGATTAGCTAGTTGTCCATCCCTAGATCGTAATCTTATCACAATCTAGCTACCAGCGCAGCATCCGCCATTTTCAAAATGGCGGAGACTGTCAGAGGCATCTCAGGGTAAGGAGATCAGAAAAATCCAATCACAATTTGTTTTTGGCATGGCTAGAGATGAATCATAAGAGAAAAAGTAAATTCAAGAATATTCCTTGAAAAAATAATAACAGGTTCCAGTCATATTCTATACAGGAGAATCTCACTTCCATTGCATTTTAATCTTCAAGCCTAGGTTTGGTTAACTCTGTCTCTATGTGGGAGAAAACACTCCAAGCAGATCCTGTCGAAAACGTCCCTTTTTTAATATCTGGTACGTAATTATATATTTTTTTTATTGCGATTAATAACATAAAATATGTATGTGAACACCCGAATGCGACGTCAAAAGAATCTCCCGCGGAATGAATCCTTTCCGACGCACTGCCACTGCCGGTGGTAGGATTTACCACAATAATAACAGTAGAGCACATTACTTTAAAGCTGCTTACATCCTGTGGGTAAGTCACGTATGAAAGACCAATACCTTATAACAAAAGAGAATTACAGATTATGTGAGAGGGATAACGAAGGGGAGCTGGGAGGCACTAGACTTGCTGAGGACTCTAATCATGGGCATTCATTAAAGAATCAAACTAGTTTGCAGTACGGAGACTAGACTTGCTCAAGTCTGTGATTATGAAGAGTCATGATATAGACAAAATCAGGAGAACATAGTACATTACAGTCTGCAACCTTCCCTTACTGGAATCTGTTCAGTGACTGAGGTGGAGTCAGCTTTGCTCACGTCTTTGATTATGGACATTCATGATTAAACAAAACCAAGATAAAGTATGTTGCAGTGTGACTGGCCAGGTATCGAGGAGAGGAGGGGTGGGGTAGGTGGAGGGGTACAGTCAGTCTAGAGTGGAGTGTAGGGAAAAGGTAGCAGCACAGGCGGAGAGGTAGCACACAACGACTGAGGCCAGTCTACACTTCAGTGGCTGACATTCTAACATCTACACTTCATTGGCTGACATTCTAATATCGCCTCGTTTAGCCGCTATTTAAGTGACTTATAGACTCAGTGACTGAGGCCCATCTACACTTCAGTGGCTGATATTCTAACATTGCCTCGTTTACGCTATTTAAGTGACTTATAGACTCAGTGACTGAGGCCAGTCTACACTTCAGTCGTTGACATTTTAACATTGTCTCTTTTAGTCGCTATTTAAGTGACTTGTAGACACAGCGACTGAGGCCCATCTACACTTCAGTGGCTGACATTCTAACATCTACACTTCAGTCGCTGTCATTCTAACACTGCCTTGTTTAGCCGCTATTTAAGTGACTTAGACTCAGTGACTGAGGCCCGTCTACACTTCAGTCGCTGTCATTCTAACACTGCCTTGTTTAGCCGCTATTTAAGTGACTTAGACTCAGTGACTGAGGCCCGTCTACACTTCAGTAGCTGACATTCTATCATCGCCTCGTTTAGCCGCTATTTAAGTGACTTGTAGACTCAGTGACTGAGGCCCGTCTACACTTCAGTGGCTGACATTCTAACATTGCCTCGTTTAGCCGCTATTTAAGTGACTTGTAGACTCAGTGACTGAGGCTGGTCTACACTTCAGTGGCTGACATTCTATCATCGCCTCGTTTAGCCGCTATTTAAGTGACTTGTAGACTCGGTGACTGAGGCCAGTCTACACTTCAGTGGCTGACATTCTAACACTGCCTCATTTAGCCGCTATTTAAGTGACTTGTAGACTCAGTGACTGAGACCAGTCTACATGGAGACTTCACTTCAGTGGCTGACATTCTAACATTGCCTCGTTTAGCCGCTATTTAAGTGACTTGTAGACTCAGGGACTGAGGCCGGTCTACACTTCAGTGGCTGTTATTCTAACATTGCCTTATTTAGCCGCTATTTAAGTGACTTGTAGACTCAGTGACACACTGGCCTCGTTTCCTCTCACTAATCATCTTGACGTGGTTGCTGAGTGACAGACACCAAGTTCCAATCACAGCCAATTCCGCCATGTCACAGTTTAACGCTGCATGTCGGGCCTCAGGGTCATGTCGGCATTTACTTCATGAGTCCTATACCTTCCAAAGCTTACCCCTCCCCTTACTCCTTCCCTACCCCTTACCCCACCCCTCACCATTACTCACCCCTCCCCATACCCCATCCCTCCCCCTTACCCCACCCTTCACCATTACTTACCCTTCCCCTACCCCACACCTATACCTACCTCCTCACCAGGAGATTCCTACACCGTAATTTCACGATTGCAAATTATTCTGATTCCTTAATGAATACTGAAGACTTGAGCAAGTCTAGATCATAAAAAATTATTCCCTTCAATATATACATATATGATTTGTTTTTGGAGGGAGGGATGGATGGTTGGATGGATGAAGGGATGGATGGATGGATGGATGGATGGATGGATGGATGGATGGATGGATGGATGGATGGAGGGAGGGAGGGAGGGAGGGAGGGAGGGAGGGAGGGAGGGAGGGAGGGAGGGAGGGAGGGAGGGAGGGAGGGAGGGAGGGAGGGAGGGAGGGAGGGAGGGAGGGAGGGAGGGAGGGAGGGAGGGAGGGAGGGAGGGAGGGAGGGAGGGAGGGAGGGAGGGAGGGAGGGAGGGAGGGAGGGATGTTAAATATGAGTATAGAATGATGAACATGTGTCTGGATGATTGCTGCTAGACCTCATGTGAGTAAAATATAGAAGTCTTTCTTTTATTCCACAATATTCTCTAATAGACTAATTCTATAGTAAACATTTTAAAGTTAACCATTCAGAATACGTTGCTACGTTCTCCAAATGAAAGACAAGTATAACAGAATTTGGATTTGCAATTTTTAAAAAAGCGTTTATAGTTTTGCATTGTGGAAGTCCTGTATGACAGAATTTGGATTTTTTTTAAAAACGTTTATAGTATATTATTATATACCTGTGTGCGAATGTCTATCAAATACTGCCCGCTGCTAGGGGTGCAGTAATAATAATGTTCGTGCCTGCTGTGACTACGACTTTGTATGTCATTAAATTGGCGTTTTTTCACCAATATAAGGTAGATAATAATAAGCAAACGTCCTCACTGTAGACGAAATGGTTCTCGTTCTCGGTCAGTCTTCGTTTTCATACTGCCTTCCGCCTATGGCGTCAGGCAGTATGAAATCGACGACTGACCTCGAACAGGAACCGTTTCGTCCACAGTGAGGACGTTTCCTAATAGTACATGTATTGTGAAAGTCCTACATTAATAGGGCATCAGTATTCCCCGCTGATTGTTCATAAATCACACGTGAACGTCCCACCCTCTACACCGTCACCTATCTACTGAGATAACGTCAGTCTGGTCTCGATACTGATAAGATACGACACAGAGACCGTTATCGCGTTACGTCATATCATACGCCGGGTTAATACAGACCTCACACCCAGACACACAGGGGCGGCATTTCCCGGAAAATTAACCACATCTAACCCGAGCTAACGGTATGGCCGGCATAAAATACACTGCATAATATTATAATGTGACCAATTCAGTCATAAATACACTTTATAATATCATATTTTTCCCATTTCAGTCATAAGTACACTTTATAATATAAAGTTCCCTTTCAAGTTATAAATACAATGTATAATATAATGATGAGTCCATTCCAGGCATAATAAGTAGAAACCAAACGAGAGTTAGCCTTGTCAATGTTTATGCCATGATGGGCAGGTCGTGTATTACTACACGAGGCGTTAGCCGAGTTTAATGAGTAGCAGACCTGACCAGAGTGTTATAAACATTGACAAGGCTAACTCGAGTTATGTTTCGTATTTATCCTACCCCATCTCACCGATATACAGAGAATATTTGTAATTATCCATGTTAGTAGTTATCAATGCTGCCGGATCTACTTTCGTTATCTCGTCCCTGATTGGTCCGTTTTTTTATTCACCTTGGTGCATAAATAACACTTTATCCAACGCTATGTCAAATACACTGAGTCAATGTTAAACCTATGGCGTTTTTTATTAGGGGTAGGATAAATATACTTTATAATATTATGTGTTCCCATTCCAGTCATGAATAGAGGGAAAATATGTTCCAGTGAGAGTCAAAGTTACGAGGTAAGGCTCGGAAATTTTTTTACCTAAGGCCTTGGCCCCGGGCAGTAATTTTTCCAAGCCTTACCGAGTAACTTTGACTTTCTCTCACTGGAAACTTGATTTCTCTATTCCTATATCAAATGTAATTTGATAACGATAATTAGCGTTATTTGCTTACCCGCCATCAAACACGAAGCCAGATCCAACCTTTTAGAGTTACTTGACACTCCCCGCTGTGCTTTTCATATGAATTTTGTAAGAGACGATCTGATTGGTCTAAACGTCAACCTTGGGTAGTAAACGTCAGCCTTGGGTAGTAAACATAAGTTATTCCATCTGCCCATACCATGGCATAAGCATAGAGTGTTCGGCCATAGAAATAAAGGAATACTTTATAATATCATTATGTTCCCATTTCAGTCATAAATACACGTTATGATAATATAATGTAATGTCCATATTCCAGTGCGGTGATTAACATATATATTAACTATATTGTGTTTATCATCCACCTTTTCTGGACAAGTGGCATGTCGATATCGGATCATTTTGGTTATGCACTATTTTCCGTACGCACTATTTTTCCGTATGCGCCACCCGGAGCATACAATATATCTGTATGCGCCAGATATGTCCATACAAACTCTCTCTGTGTTTTCTACGGACACTTTGTATTAGGTGGATATATCTGTATGCGCCGGGTATGTCCATACAAACTCTCTCTGTGTTTTCTACGGACACTTTGTAATAGGTGGATATATCTGTATGCGCCTGGTATCATGTATGTCCATACACACTCCCTATGTGTTTTCTATGGACACTTTGTATTAGGTGGGTGATAAAGGGGCGGGAGGGGCGGGGTGGGCGGGGATAGGGAGTGTGCGGGAGTTTGCAGAATAGAGGCGTTACGTTTCACGCAGTGGCAATATGAGGCACTAACAGTAACATTATACAGAAACAGGCTGACTGCCATCGTACGTCAAAAATACGCGGTGAATTTATTGATCAGATACATCCCGATGCCGAAGCCAGAGGGACATATCTGTTTGATAATTTTACCAATTATTTTGACGTACGAAACCAGTCGGCATTATCACCTACCTAAAAAGGGCGAATAGTCATCGTAATGACAAATACGTTAAAGTAACATATTTATAAAAGTTAGCGAGGTTATGGGGCGAGTCTCCAAAACGGGGCAAGTTCTCTTTAAAAGTACTTGACGACTTTGTTTCGGGGACGAGTTCTCCATTTCAGTACTTGACGACTTTGTTTCAGAACGAATTCTCCATTACAGTACTTGACGACATTATTTCGGGGCGAGTTCTCCATTATAGTACTTGACGACTTTGTTTCGGGGACGAGTTCTCCATTAAAGTACGGGACGACTTTGTTTCGGGGACAAGTTCTCCATTAAAGTACGGGACGACTTTGTTTCGGGGACAAGTTCTCCATTATAGTACTTGACGACTTTGTTTCGGGGACAAGTTCTCCATTATAGTACGGGACGACTTTGTTTCAGAACGAGTTCTCCATTTCAGTACAGGACGACTTTGTTTCGGGGACGAGTTCTCCAGTAACGTCACGACCAGACTCGTATAATTTATGAGCTATCACACAGACAAATAGCAGGGCTGGGTGAAGAGCTAATCTCGCCTGTGACTCCATCACCATGCTACTGAGCACCACGCTGCTCACTGGGAGATGGCTATTTACGGTGTCACGTCGTCCCTCGTTTATTACAGAGGTGCCGTAACACTACATACACCCTCAAACAGTTTTCTCTTACTACCCTGAATTTTTTTTTTTTTTTTTCAATCTTTTATTTATCCTGGAGAAATCACTAGGGTGACACTACCCTGTCTTCGGTGGGCTCCAGTGGCCATTCATCTTTGCGTCTCATGTAGTTTTATTACAACAGATATGGAAAAAACGAAGGTAAATGCAAAATGGAAAAAAAAGAAAAGAGAAAAGGTAAAAAAAAAACCGAGTTTCGTCACATCAATAGTCATTATTATAATGTTATTGTTGTTTGAGGTTAGTGTACAAGTTCTGATACCCATAAAGATGATATTTACAATGAGATTGTAATACTAGTTACATTTTCTTTCGCTTGTTGGAGTGGGGCAGCTGGGGTGCAACCATATGCGCCTAAGAGTTATCAGTCCTATTGCGTTATAGTTTCCTGAGGCCCGTTTAATGATCTAATATAGTACATGAAGACCATTTTCTGTACCTCGTACAAGGGTTTTCGTTTAATAGTATTGAAGTCCATTCGCTAAGACAGTCTTAGCCGTCCATAAGGTTGTCCATAAGTGTTGAATAAAGTTGACCCACATCGTCCCTGGGTGTCTCCTTGGCGTACAGAAAAGGGTCTAAATGTACGATCATAGATTATTAAACGGGCCCCTGCATCCATTTACGTTATACAAAGTGTTGCAAGCTGGGGTTATGAAAAAAAGAGGAAATATTCTTCATGTGGAATTTACTACCCAAGAGCGACTGAGAAAACATGGAAAACACATCGTAATGGGCCATGGAACGGTGCTCAATAGAGCGAATAGTTTACTGTGTCCATTCGCGTTATACAACAGCTTACTTATAGTCACGTATATAGTGGTTTACTGGGTCCTTTGCCAGGTTAGTTAAGTATATAAATACATCTGTGTAGAGAAGATTATGCGAGTACCGTTGAAAAGGTAAAAAGGAAAGTTTGGTCTACTATAATTGGCGAATCAGTGATATTTGTATAATATATATTCCTTTGCCAGGTTAGTTGAGTTTATGAATACATGTGTGTAGAGATGATTATGTGAGTACCGTGGAAAACCTATAAGTGAAAGTTTGGTCTACTATAATTGGCGATTGATAAATATTTGTATAATACACATGTATATATGACCTCGCGTAATCTAAAGACCTCGTTTTAAATATCCCACGAATAGGGGTTCGGCATCACAACAATACGCCAGAGAAATACAGTTTTCACATAAAAACATGTAGGAAATGTGTAAAAATCTTCGACATTTACATTAGATCAGTAAAACTTAGATTTACACACACACCGTGTCATCTATTTACTAAAACAGCTTTTTCCTGGGGCTTCATACATACTCAGAATACTAGTATGACCAAATCCTTTCTGGTCTATATAACTGCTATCTAGACCTACATTTTGTTATTTATAGTGATTTTCTGGATCCTTTTACGGGTTATTTAAGTTTATAAATACATCTGTGTAGAAAAGGTCAGGTGTGGACTGTGATAGAACTGTAAGGGAAAGTTTGGGTGTAAAATTGGCGATTCATGGATATCTGTATATGCGATCTTACGTGGAAAAAGGGAATATTTTACATTAGGCCAGTAAAAATTGTGATTTTGTTCACTAAAAGTTGGTAAATTATTCACCCCTCATCTCCTGTTGGGGCACAGCTGTTTTAACTGACTAGGCTGAAAGCTGCTTTTTGTGGGAACTTTAAAGCTGGAGACACACCAAGCGAGTAATGCAGTGATTTCCGGATTCGCCAACACAAAATGGACTATTATTTCATATTTCACCTGATTATTGTTTCTGAGATGCTAAATCATGGGCGGGAGATATTCCTATGAAATAATATCTCACGTTCATGCTATTTTGTATTAGCGATTCAAGAGATCGCCAACTTGACTCACTTGATGTGTCCCCCGTATTAAGCCGGGGACACACCAAGCGAATCAAGGTGGCGATCTCTTGAATCGCCAACACAAAACTTCACGTATGTGAAATATTATTTCATAGCAATATCTCCCACTTATAATTTAGCATCTCGGAAGCAATAATCAGGTGAAATATGAAATAATAGCTCGCATATAGTCCATTTTGCGTTGGCGATTCCAGATATCGCCGCCTTTCTTGCTTGATGTGTCTCCGGCTTTAGGGACCTGTATGTCAACTATTACTAGCATCTATCATGACCAAATCACAGTACCATTACTGCGCTACATAACTGCTATCTAGACCTACATTTATGAGGTAGGGGGGCACTTCAGGGCCAGTCAGTCAGTAGCTGCAATTCACGCAACTGCCACTCTACTGGTACTTCAGAAGATCGGCACTAATAATTTGACAACTGTAGAACCCGCTGTCTATTCCCATTGTGTTGTATATGAATTGAGACCCGTTTAGGTCTTTATCCTACCCTGCATATCGATCTCCATAGGCTTATCATGGTGTGACTGTATGCCACGTTATGCCATGAAATATGTCACGGGTGACATATGAATTTAAAAAAGTGACGGGGTAGGATAAATCTAAACATCACTGAATTTCATATAGTTGTTTACATGGCATTCATTGTCTTCCAATACAGATATCACTCAGCTCCGCTTCGTGATATCATTCTGCAAAGACAACTCATGCCTTATAAGCAATCATATGAAATTGTGTGATGATTCTTGATATTATTCAACTATAGGTCAATACAAAACAAGGCGGCAAAAAATATAAATTAGTAATCTTTCATTTCATGGTATGGAGAGGACAAAATGTTGATTGTTAATCAAGCATTGCATATTCCTTGTATGAATTATTGTATATTTTTTCCAATACCAAAGACCTATAAAGATCAATACTCCAATAATAGGCCTAATCTTCACTTAATGTTACAACTATGTTACAACAATTTAAAAAAATAAAGATCTGGAACCAATAAACTGTAAAGAAAAAAAGACAGCAATAACTTCGGTAAAACTGGAAATCCATGGTCCCTAGTACCAGTATGTCAATAGTGTGAGCACATTCAAAATATTGCGCAAAACTCGACAGATTTGATAGCTGCTAAGTATATATTTTAGAGCGGAAGAACTAATATTAATTCCATTATTTCACAGTAAAAAAAGGTGAAATATAATTCAGAATGTTCGATAAGTGTGGAAGGGCTGGCGGAAACATGTATTATGGTAAATAAATCATGTAAGTTAACTGACATTTCCTGTTATATTAATAAAGATAGGGACCTTGGATGTGCAGTTTTACCAGAAATTCTCGATGTTAGACCTGGGCCACAATGGCGACAATGGTGACACTCTCTACTTAGCAATTACATGTATATGGGTTTATATGCCAATAGCAGTTTACATGCATGTAGTTTTTGGCAATATCAATTCATGACTTCGCCTGTGGTTGGTAGGCCCATTGCCAGGAGTAATGCTAGATCTAGCACACTAAGAGTACTAAGTCCTATTTATTCATGTAATGAAATTCAACTGGCAGGTCAAATATTGAACTAAAGCCGTGAGCACTACTGGATTTGGTCTTCCCATGCCCTGCAGCCTGACTCGGTTACGAGTTGCACTCCTGGCCCTGCTGTACACATTGTAAGCAGGCCAGCCCGACCCACAGCCCGCCACACAGCCCGGCACACAGCCCCCCTGCCTCCCCCGGTGGCCGCGGCGGCGCCCCCGTCGTGAAAACCCGACTCGATTTTCTCCGCTCCCAGCCGCATTATTAAACCACACACACACACAGATCCCCATTTCACCACCATCACACACCAAATACACACCGAAAGCAACAAGTGGATGTACTGTAAACGCGACTCACCTCTCTATAGCGTGCATTGTATGGACTGAATGTGGAATTTATCGTCTGAAATGTTAAGTCGACGTGTGGAAAGGAGTGGAAAAGCTTGGCCAGCCACGGCGCTTCGTATGGCTCCTTCGAACCCATTGTCGCTGGCTACGATCGCTATTTACGCCTAAACTGCTCCAGTAGAGAGCTTGCCGCTAGTAAGAATCCTTTGTCCGTAGCGTCATGAACACGCAGTGTCCTCAGCAAGGTGTATAATCCGTGGGGTGGACACCATTCCACAAAACTACTGGGAGCTCTTCGTAGCGCAGACTAACCACCTGCCATTTTGCAGACTTCCGTCCTGTTGGGACGTGACGCGACCCCTACCGTGCGTTCTCCGCACTACCGCCGGTGGCGCCATCTCGGGACTACGTTTGTAAACACTCCTATGGGAGCTCTAGAGATAATTAAATAGAACTGAACGAGAGTTAGCCTGAGTAGTTTTTATGCCACGACGGGCAGGTCGTGTATTACTACACGAGGCGATAGCCGAGTGTAGTGAGGAACAGACCTGACCAGAGTGGCTTAAAAACACTCTAGTTCGGTTCTGTATTTATCCTACCCCATCTCTGCGCTTTTGGATTACTAAAATATTAATATCGACCTAACGACCAACCTTAAATGAGTGCCGGAAATCCGTTTGCTACCAGGCACTTGTTATTGTCGGAGCAAGCCACTAAGCTGACATCCTGGTCTCTGATTGGTTAATGTTTTTTATTACTCTAGTGGCATAAAAAACATGACCTTTATGTCATAGCCTGCCACATAAAATTTGCCAATGTTAAGTCTATGGCGTTTTTTTATTAGGGGTAGGACAAATGGTATTTCTTTTTTAGAGCATGCTTGCACGCACTAAATACATCATCTAGAGGTTAGAGTCAGGGTTAGAGTCTGAGTTAGAGTGGTCACATTTAATCCAGAAAACTATCCCTTTACTACATGTGTGCTCTTCACTGTGCTATTGAGAAGAGAGCAGGATGCCAGTGTCTCAGGGTCTTAGAGGTGTGCCCAGCTGACCATGACCAATCACTCAAGACCGAAATACCTCATGACCCACTGTTGCTTGATCTGTTTGGGTCCTAGATAGGCAGTTGAAGAAATGGCAAGTTGACTGGGTGCAAGTGTGTTATAGAGAAGGATCTGTATACTCAATCTAACCCAAAACTTTCAATTGTTATTCATTTATAATTGCACGCTCATTCATCAATGATGGACATACTATTAGCTCCTAGTATAAGAATACAGGATACTTCTAAATAAGAGCATTAGATAAAAGTAAAGGAATATCATAAGTAATGGCTAAGCAGTAATCTATTTCTAGTTAAAATGATTGGATAAACATACCGGTACCGACAAGAAGTTAAGAGCTTAATGTTATTTCCATTTATAATGGATGAGCGTGGTACTTCTAAATCATATCATCAGATAGAAGTAATGGAATATCTTAAGTAATGAAGTCTAAGCAGTTAGATATTTCTAGTTAAAATGATTAAGACCAGCCAACCCCGATAAGGTCCCCGATAGACTTCCCGATACAGTTCCCGACTGGAATTGAACAATTCTTGTCAGGAAAGTTTTCCTATCATAGCGACGGGTGCCAGGTTACGATGCAGATCCCGATTCAACCACGACTGGACCCCGATTGGAAATTCTTATCATAACCCTTACATCTGGATTCAACATGCTTGATATTTTCTACGATTGGAATTCTATCGGCAAGCGTTCCAATTGGAACAGAGCGCATTCCGATTGGAATTTCTGGTGGGCGGTGCATTATGATAGCTTTTCCGAATCATTCCCGACACAACTCCAATCGTAATGTATGCTAATGAAGGTGCTGGTATCGGGAACGTATCGGGAACATCAAAAGCTTGGCGCATGTTTTTGGGGCCCCAATTGGAGTTCCAGATAAGAATTCTATCTGAGTTTGTCGGGGATTATTTGGAAAATTCCTTGTCGGGGTTCAATCGTGGTCTATCGGTAACCTTATCGGGGTTGGTGCATTAGGAGGTTTCAATAGAACATACCGACAAGAACTCAGGAGTTTAATGTTATTTCCATTTATAATAGATGAGCGTGGTACTTTTAAATCATATCACCAGAAAAAAGTGGCAATTAATATCGAAACCAAGAGAAAGAGTAGTATGGTTTTAGATAGACTATCTCAGATTAGTAATCAGTTGTTTAATAGCTTTTAAACAAAATAAACAAAAAAACGAGAAGGAGCGAAAAGAAATTGAGCACTGTATATGAGTAAAATGGAACTGTGAGAATTAGCTGATGTAAATCTGGAAAGGAACAAGTATGAGATGTACATGTATGGAAACGTCAAATAAAAATCTTTGCTAATATATATGTAGGGGTCAGGGCAGTTGAGCAGCGTTGTTTCACTCTAGAACTAGGTGGCGCGAGTGCCGATCCCTGCTGTGCGGTATGGCCGGCGAACCCGCAGTACCTTTCAACGTTGAAGAGACCAGTATCTCTTCCCGCGCTAGTTGGTGCCCCGCAGCACCAACGGATTGTGTATACTTTCCAGAAATAAAGAACGGTGAACTGAAACAGTCCGGAGTCTGGTTTTCTATTCGCGGTTAAGCGGTAGTCGGTAGATCTTGTATCTCCCTCCCTTTTCTAGTGGGTAAAGCCGAACCCACCTGTATTGGCACGGTAAGTACAGGGTAGCGACTAGTCTCGGAACCTCTGGTCGACTGATGATCGCGGAGAGTAATAATACACTTCCAGCGACTCGAGGGTAACCGCTACATATATATATATATATATATATATATATATATATATATGTATATATACATCACCAGAGGAAAGTAAGGGAATATAATAAGTAATGATTAAGCAGTAAGCTATTTTTAGTTGAAAATTATTAAGGAAAAATCAATAAAACAGACTGCCAGGAGCTCAGGAGCTTAATGTTATTTCCATTTACAACCGCTACATATATATATATATATGTATATATACATCACCAGAGGAAAGTAAGGGAATATAATAAGTAATGATTAAGCAGTAAGCTATTTTTAGTTGAAAATTATTAAGGAAAAATCAATAAAACAGACTGCCAGGAGCTCAGGAGCTTAATGTTATTTCCATTTACAAAGCCTGACATTGCTTGCATAGTGTCCAGATTATCGCAGTACTGTGGAAAACCAACAACTGAGCACTGGATCACAGTGAAACACGTTTTTTGTTATTTGAAGGGAAAAATGGAACCTTAAGGTAGCATGTTGATATATATGCAAAAAGGATCTTTCTGTGCAACAGTATAGCCTGGTCAGTAAATAGTCTTAGTACCAGGATGTGTGCGATGTCAGGGTGGTCGTACAGATGTCTATACTACATCGGCCACATCCTGTGTGGCACTTTCTGTTTTAAAGCATATCGAGGTTAAGAGATCATCATGTTTGTGATGTCTATGGTATGGCGTGTGAGTGCTGCATTTCCTCAGACACTAATTAGATAGTAAGTACGTTGAGAGTACGTTGAAAGCAATCATTAGATTGAGTACTACCCAGTATAAATAAAAGTTTAAAAAAACACAAAAAAACCCAGTGTGAATTGAATATTTGTCTTATGGAATTTTTCAAAAGTTAGAACCATACACATACACATATAGATATATTATAATGTATTATCAATGTACATATACATATGTGGGGGCCGGGTGAATCTAGTGGTGGTTCTTTCGCTCTTCGAAAGAGGGTGCGGGATGTCAGTCCCCGCTGTGTAGTGGTTCCAGGTAATACCGCACATTATGTGGTGTGGCGGAACCTGGGATTACATAACTTGGCATATATATAAGCCAGTTTCAAAGTGGGTAGCCAGGCATTCTTGTGCGTTCTCTCTGAGAAGAATGAATCCTTGGAACCTCGTTTGTTGGGTTTTCCTAACCCTCTTGGTGGTAGATGAGTCCAGTACTCCAGTATCTGGATTAGCCTCCCCAGCTTTACTTGGCATGCCGTGCCAAGGTACTGTACTTTGGGAGTGTTCTAAACAGGATCACTCCATGAAGTTGTAATAAACATCCATTGTTTATTAAACTTGTGGAGGCTGGTTTTTTGTGACTAGGTTTGTTCCTCACTTGCCGAAAATAATGAACAGACCTATGTAATAGCACATAGGGTGGCACATCGCTGGGAAGGAAGAAATATGATCTTTCCGAGCATAGAGTCCTCCACACGGTCAGAGCTAGCGATTGCTACACATACATACATATATATAATATATATACAGTAGAACCCCGCCTAATGGACACCCAGCATAAGCGGACACCCCGCATTAACGGACACCCTTGCTCGGAACGGTTCCCTCTATCGGATGTTTATTTTAACCTCGCGTAAGCGGACACCCTGCGTAAGCAGACACTTTGGCCCGGAACGGAGGGTGACCGCTTACGCGGGGTTCTACTGTATATCCAGTGTTTTTAACAAAAAAAGAGAATCTGCACTGAAGTTTCCAAACATTTCTTTCTAAGCTAAGTAATACTTACCCTTGCATACAAGATAAACCACAGGAGATAAGTGGACAAGTGATCATGAAGAATAGCTCAAAGATGTCTCAAGTTACCTACATTATACTATCACAGGGTTTATTGTGACACATACTGTGAGAAACACAATCCGTTGGAATGAGTATTATGGGCAGTGGCAGATACTTACTATGTAGCAACCTTTCAGGCTTTCCATTTTTCCGGTCCCCACAAATTTCCAAGTGAGACCGTAGTTGTCCTTGGTTGGCCATCATCACACACTCTATATCCTGCTGGGTTCAGGTGATCTCTACAACCCTTATCTAGTTAGATGTAATAACAGAAGTCCAATTGCGATATAAGCTTTGTGAGAAATCATCAAGGAAATCCTCAAGGAAATCCCCGGCAAAAAGAAATATTCATAAAACTGCTGATATTGACATATTAGGTTTGTATTGGAAACTCATGAATCAATATTTTAGAACCTATACTCTCTTGGTACACCCCTCTCATAGGATCTCACACTCTCTAAGTGGTATTCTGTACTCTCACTATGCTCTCACTATAGGAGAAGAATTCTTAACGAACTAGGCTTAGAGCCTTGAGAATCCACTGGCCTGCCTCCTGTGCTAAAGACGTACATCAATGCAACGCAAAGATTCCTATGATACCACCTAGCGGGAATACTGTGTGCCAGTGGATTGTCAAGGCTCTAAGCCTAGTTTGTTAAGAATTCTTCTTCCATAGAGCATAGTGAGAACCTTGTACAGAATACCACTTAGAGAGTGGGAGATCTTATGAGATGGGTGCAGCGCTAGCCTGCCATAACTGAGTGACCTGAGAACACTTCTCAGTCGTCCCCCACCAGGATACAGCATGCGTGAAATACATATACATGTACTGACTCTAAAACATTTATCCCTCGCTCTGTCTTGTCTTTGTAATACAAGCATCAGACGTCTGACTAGCCTGAAAGAATCAATGACCGGTAAGTTATCACATTATTCCATGATAGATATGTTAATATGTTTTATTTTCTGTGAAGGTGAATATAATGTTTTTTAAGAGGTTACTGGTGCACCCATCTCATAAGATCTCACACTCTCTGAGTGGTATTCTTTACTCTCACTACACCCATCTCATAAGATCTCACACTCTCTGAGTGGTATTCTTTACTCTCACTACACCCATCTCATAAGATCTCACACTCTCTAAGTGGTATTCTGTACTCTCACTACACCCATCTCATAAGATCTCACACTCTCTAAGTGGTATTCTGTACTCTCACTACACCCCTCTCATAAGATCTCACACTCTCTAAGTGGTATTCTGTACTCTCAGTGCACCCCTCTCATAAGATCTCACACTCTCTATGTGGTATTCTGTACAAGGTTCTCACTATGCACCCCTCTCATAAGATCTCACACTCTCTAAGTCGTATTCTGTACTCTCACTACGCTCTGTGGAGAATAATTCTTAATGAACTAAGCTTAGAGACTTGAGAATCCACTGGCCTGCCTCCTGTGCTAAAGACATACATCAATGCAACCCAAAGATTCCTATAATCTCAATGATGCCACCTAGTGGGAATACTGTGTGCCAGTGGATTCTCAAAGCTCTCTAGCCGAGTTCGTTAAGAATTTTTCTCCTTTAGAGCACAGTGAGAACCTTGTACAGATTACGACTTAGAGAGTGTGAGATCTTATGAAAGGGGTGCACCAAACAACCCACATTTGATTTTGTGTCTTTAGAGTCATTATATATTCCAAAATCATCTGTTTTCACATTGGCTCATATGCATTGGCCCTATCAAACTTCTTTTCATCTTGTCCATGTTTAGGCCTGGCGTCCACCTACTACGATAGAAATTTAGGCCTACCGATGTGGCACCGATACAAAAAGCAAATATCGGAGACATATCGGGAAGGTGCAAAATCGTAGACATGTCTAGACATGCCAATCCACCATGCATTGTATGAGGTTCTTATCGGTGTCTAATCATAGAAACGTAGTCAACTGCCCCGATATTAGGTGATCTACCGACGCGATTTTAATTTTTTATCGGGAGGTGCATCGTAGATCATATCGGAGCCATGTCGTAGTAGGTGGACGCCGGGCCTTATATGCCAATTGTCACGAAATGGCAGCAAATGGACTATATTTTGAATATTTTTAGAAATAAATGTTGGGGAATAGTTTGAATATTTTTTATGCATATAGGGCATTATAGGGCACAATTAAGGACCTTGAAGCAATACTTAATTCTAATATTTAGACAAATTATGTCTAAAAATGTGAGGGAGTCGCGTTACGACACCATCATAAAATCATGCATAAGATAAAATTTAAAGAAATCACAGATTCAGAAAGGTTTCGCAGTTTTTGATTATTCATTTATATGCGTCTTCCCACCATAAAAGGAAAGGCTTAGAAGGCTTCATTTATACTGAACTCAATTTGTGCTATTTTGGTGTAGTAATGGCAGTCTTGTTAAGACTGTAATTTCCCTTTAATGTTAGTAAAAGTTTTTTTATGGTAATTAAGGGTAGATATATACCTACAAAATCACTTAACAATGAAGTGTTTATCTTTAATAGAAAAAAAGATATCAGCCCTGACATATTTTTCATCACATTATGACCCTGTCACATTATGACCCACAGTGGGTCACTTGGGGGTCAGGAAAAAGGTAGAAATGATGTTCATGTGTTATTTAGATATTATAGAGGAAACCTATGAAGGTTTAGGGTCTGAGTACGTATCCTATCAAGTGTGAATCACAAGGCGAGGCTGCGTGAGTTAGGTAGTAATTCAAATGAGATGGGATTGAGCTCTGACCCTAAACCCGAATGGGTTTCTGAATTTATCTCACCCTAAATATTGACTTTTGTGACATTATCCCCCATTGGATATTTTTCCTGTATATCTAATGGGCGTTGACATGCTGCAAGGGGTACATTATGCAGAAATTGTTGTCATATATGCTTGTACATACTTACTATAACTGAGTTGTGCACATAGATGCATACCTTATATGGACGAATGAAAAATTTGAAAAAGCTTTAAATCTGGAATCACATTGAAACCAGCTCTCGGGCTGAGTGAATTCCAGTATAAATAAACGTTTAGAAAAAGGGCGTTAGATACGAGTTCTCAATGTTAAGTCTATGGAGAAAAATACCAGGGGTGAGATAAATACCTAGAAATTGACTTTGGAATTAAGTCTCAATCATTGATAGAATAAACTGATTAGCCCCTATATTTTTTTTTCATCACGTTACGACCCCCCTCACGTTACGACCCCCCCCCCCCCTCGTGGATATAATGCCAGAGATGTCAATTGTAGTATGATAGAAATGCATTTTCTGCTTATGTTTTTATTTATACATATTGTCAAACTGTATTACAACATAAAAGCCAATAAATACAATCTAATCTGAGAGGGAGGTCATAACATTAGTTTTTTTATATTAACTCTGTGATACAGGTATTTATGGTACCTAGTGTTCCCAGTTTTGTACATGAGTCCTCTAATATATAGAGATGATATTGGCACAAGGAATTAATGATCCTCTCAGTTTTGATTTTGTTTGGCATTTGCAGCTACAGGGAACAGATGTCTGCATCCTATTGCATAGCGCACCTGTCATACTTAAGTTTGACCTAAAATTAACAAATAATATGATTAAAAGATTAGACAGGATTGTATTAAAGCCTTTGTGCAGAAGCATTGACAATATATTGGATGTTGAAATCTTTTCCTATTTCTTTAAATTCAGGCGTACATCTCAAGATGCATCAACCGAGACGAAAAATGATAGCAATAATACCCCAACTAATAGCGTCACTTACCATGCTGGGGATTGTACATGGAATATCACAATCTAAGTCGATGAATGTCGCAAACTGCCCCAGTACTTGTAAATGTGAGTTGTTTGGTCAGGAATATACTGAATTACTCATCGAACAGTGCAGTTCTGACCCATTTGACCAACTCCCGAAGCTGCTCAATGACCATGGAAACCTCACTTTTCTAAACATTTTCAATGCACATCTTTCTGGAGTACCATGTGAAATAAGTAAGCTGGTTTACCTGGAGGCACTACAGCTTAGACAAAATGTTATTAGGAATATATCATGCAATTTCTCAACACTGACAAATTTATCTTCTGTGGATCTCTCTAATAATCGCATAGAGTCAATGCCATGTGGATTGCTAACACTAAATACATTATCCATCATTCTTCTCGAACAAAACGCTATAAAAATAGTGAACTGCAATAGTAGTAAATCATCTAAAGTGTCTTCAATAAACTTATCAGATAATCACATAGAAACAATGCCATGTGACCTTCTAAGTTTGCCTCAAATAATGTCACTCCAACTGAGTTCTAACAAGATCCAATCAATGGCGTGCAATCTTGCTCAACCATCATCTGTGTCCATCCTTTACCTTGATGGTAATGAAATACACAATCTACATTGTCCAACATTGGAAACATTGTCTAACATAGAGTATCTCTATCTAGATAACAATAATATCATGACTGTGTCTTGTGACCAAGCAGTGTTTTTAAAATTAGATCAACTAGATGGTCTTAATCTATGCTCCAATGCTATTGCCACAATTCCCTGTGAATTCAAAACATTGTCAGAGTTGTCGTATTTAAATCTAATGGATAACAATATAACAAAAGTACCCTGGGATTGCTTAAAGAAACTGAACAAATTGGAGACTTTGCTGCTATCAACAAACAAAATAACTAATCTACAGAATGGATCATTGTATGGATTCTATTCACTTGGCGCTCTTGATTTATCATCTAATGACATAGATGTGATTGAAACAGATGTCTTTCGCCAATGGGACCGTCTGAAATCCCTATCAGATATAAAACTGAATAACAACAAACTATCATCTCTGGATTCCTGGCCACTCACACTTGTTGGACAAAAAGCAAAGATTAACATAGATATTCAGAAAAACTCAATATCCCAGTTTACGAACTATGCTGGGGCCTCATTTATGTCATGTAAAGGTTTTAAAGACACTAACCTTGACTTGGACGATAATCAGATAACACATATCACCAATATTCTCATTGGCTGGGGAGTTCTTGGTGGTACAGAAGAACAATCTGATGAGTGTTTTCAGGCAATTGTTCCATCCTTGAGAAACAACCCACTTATATGTGACTGCAAAGATTATGATGTGTATAAAAGCATCCATTATAACCCAGGTAGTAAGTGGCGGACAGAAAAGTTGAAATGCATGGAACCAGCAGTTCTCAAAGGTAAAGACCCGCTTTCTTTACCTCTCAATTTGTTCATATGCCAGATCAAGGAGCACTGTCCAAATGGTTGTCATTGCATTAGTATCCCAGATTCAAGGTCCTTGAAAGTAACATGTGATGCCTATGGACATTCTCTACTCCCACAAGTGCTTCCCAAGAGGACTGGATTTTATTATGATCTGAACTTTGCTAACAGTAACCTGAAGGAGATTGATTCAAAGCAATACTTGGGGAAGGCAACACAGGCTATTTTCAGTCATAGCCTCATTGGAAAGATTTCACTGGGATCACTAGAAATGATGGCGAACATTACAAAATTGCATCTTGATAACAACAGGTTGGAGCGACTCCCAGTAAATATAACAGCAATTAATTTCCAGTCAACAGCTAACATTCGACTAGGAGGAAATCCCTGGATATGTGACTGTCAATGTCTGGCTATGTATGATTGGCTAACAGAGCACTACAATATTATAAAAGATATGGACACTATCATATGTCATGCACCAAGAGAACTTGAGGGCAGAATAATAGTAAATGTTGATCGGAATGCCTTTTGCAACCTGAAAATTGGGATATGCTACATACTTCCGATAGGGATTATAATTGGCTGTGGTATTATTGCATCATGTGTAGGTGTAATTTGCTGCTATCGCAAGGTTCGAAGAGGGAGAAGTATTCAGAGGCACCCATTGCATAACATGGATGGTGAGGACCAAAGATGGTTTAAGGAATTTGATGTTTGTGAAGCTAATGCTGAAGAGGAATAGGGTTATATCTCATCCCCAAACTTGAGGATAGGGGTCTTAATGTGTGCTTCCATTGTGTGAACTTCCATGGAGGGAAACCTATTCATGTTAACATGCAAGAGTGTATCGAGAAAAGTAAAGGGACTCTAGTGTTTCTCTCTTATACCTATAGTAGGAGTCAATTCACGATGTGAGAGTTTAATATGACACTCAGTCTTGAAATCAAAATCGATCAATAACCTTATCACCATTAAAGTTACCACATTAAACTCCAAAGACTTCAGATCACTTTGACACACACCTACATCAGACAGGAAGAACTTATTTTATACATTACCAAAACCCAGAGTGCAGTCAGCTCTGTCAGACAAAACATTAATTAGGAGAACTGAAGGTTAAGGCCCAGCGTCCACCTACCACGATATGGATCCGATATGGTCTACGATGCACCTCCCGATAAAAAATCAAAATCGCGTCGGAAGGTCCCCATATATCGGGGTAGTTAACTGCGTTTCTGCGATAAGACACCGATAAAACCCCATACAATGCGTGGTGGATTGGCATGTCTAGACATAAGTCTCAATTTTGCACCTTCCCGATATGTCTCCGATATTTGCTTTTTGTATCGGTGCCATAACGGTAGCTATAAATTTCTATCGTAGTAGGTGGACGCCAGGCCTTAGTTTTTCTGGATTTTTGGGGAGGCTACAACACCATGTTACAGTAAAACCTTGCTTCTGGGACACCTTGCTTCTGGGACACCTTGCTTAAGGGGACACCCCGCTTAAGGGGATAATTTTCTCGGAACAGGAATTTCTATCTAGTTTATTTTAACCCTGCGTAAGGGAGCATCCCCCTTAAGGGGACAATTTTGCTCAAACACACACACATCATAACCTATATCTACATGTACGTATATATACATTGGAGCGCATGGCATGGCTCCCTCTTTTGTCTATCACTTGGTTGATTAACAAAAGTATGTGGTTAGATTGTTATTGAATGTCTTTAATACCATGATAGCACAAATATGTTGGTTCATTGTTCATCTCATAAAACTGGTAAAAATTAATCTTTATTTAGTGAAGAAAAAAGTATTTCTGTTACTCTGGAAATGTGAAAATGGCAAAACAGCAATTAAGTTTTGCGTCCAAATGGAAGCTGCCTATGCATATGCAATATGGATTTTATGTTTTGTACAGATGTATGGCATAAACTACTCCATTACAAAATATGCCCGAATGTGGGTGATATGTGAAAGGGTAATAACCAAGCTTTTCGATAATATACAATCAAGAGCAGAAATTTGTCCTTGCATTATTGTGGAAGGTGAGGATCCTTTTTTTAATGTTTTAGATATGTGTAATAAACAGCTTTCATCTGCTTGCATCTGGGTTTTTTAATAATTCAATTGGAGGATAATCCTTGTATATATCATTGAGATATTTCAAATACAAAATCACCAAACTTCATGGTTTCTGTGTTTTCTATAGTATGCTGACGAGTGATAGAGGTTAACCGAGTAACTTTGACTTTCTCTTACTGGTACTTGGTTTCCCTTTTCCTATATACCTTCAAATATCGATAATTATGATTATTTCATTACCTGCAATATCCCCAGAAAAATGGCCACCCTTATCGAGTAACTGCAATAGCTATATTTTCGACCCGGTGCTCCTAATATCACGTGGTCAGCCAGGGACGAAAACGTCAGCATGGGATGAAAACGTCAGCCTCGATACATAATTCATAATCAATGCACCCCTAGCAGCGGTATGTAACTATAGATTATTCGCCAATGTGTATATAGGAATATAGTATATGTATATATAAATGCCTCGTTCCGTACGAACCGTAAATATCATCTCGTTTTGTAGCTTGCACAGCATGGTCAGATCGTTCTATATGAATACTGTCTACAATACTTGTCAACTTATATATTTGATAACTGTTATAATCCGAGGTACTCGCTAGTATTTGTACAATAAAGTGGCCGCTTACTCCTGAGCGTATCTTGCGCCCTTGGGGGCGCCACTGAAACTGCAGTAGTGACGTCTGGTGGAGATTATATGAACTGGTGTTCTTATTATTCTCCATAGAAAGGCTTTTTTTTCTTCTTTTATTTGCAAACAATTCTCCTTGGTTTAGGCGTTCTTCCATCGTACATACATAATCTCGTGATGGTCATACATGGTCTGTTCATATAATCAAGTTTGAAAAATAACATGGTTTATAATAGTCGAAATGAAATACATGATAACATTTATATATCCTATATTATACATATACATATATACTTGTTTGTTTGGGTAGTTTAACGTCCAATCTGTTCAATTAGACTTTACATATTTACACACACATTGTACATTGTTTCCACTGTAACACTGAAGATTCTGGTAATAAAGGTAATAGGACCTGGCGTTTTATTCTCATCAAACTACATTTATTCCTTTGATATAACCTTTCACTTTGCTTTATAATAACATATATCAGCAAATAGAAAATGCAAATAAGGCATGTCACCATGCTATGGTGAGGCCATCTGAAAAGGTAAGTGCTTCACTATTGGTGTCTATGGGAAACTGCAATATTTTGACTTCGTGGCTAAATGACACTGATGTTCTATTGCTATCTTCAAATAATTCTGGATTATGATAGTTGGAAACATGTATAAAGGAAAAATACTAAAAAATACTATGGCATCCTGCTAACTTAAATGGGAAGGCTATCTGAAGAATCTAAGTGCTTATGTATTGGTGTCTATGGGAAACTGCTATATTTTTATGAAACCAGATGTCAGCACTAGTGTTAAATTTAGTAGACACAATTGAATTGCAGGTGATAACTGACCTTGGTTGACATCATCAACTCTGTATACTAGGTACAAAGTCTAGGGACCTGAACTATTAATGAGTAACTTCTGGCCATCCTTTAGTAACAGTCTGTGTCTTTGTAACTTTTACCAAGTCTCCTGGCTTCATTCTTGGAACCTTAGTATTTCTACTCATGTTTGCATTTTGTTTGTACTCCATCTCTTTGTGAGTCATCCTTTCTCTCACCTATTTTTACATCCACCTCCTTTTTCTGAAAACCAACAATATCAACTTGGTGATGGAATTACAAAAAGACACCAGATATGTAAATCTAGGTTGAAGTGATGCCACTGATTTCCCTCACTCAAAGACATTTTAAGTCAACAAAAGCCCTCTGTCCCATTACAGAAGACAACAACCAATCTAGAAATGTCTAGGTCTAACAATATATCAATGTGTTCTTGATGTGCCACGGCCCTGGAGGTAATTGACCCTTTGTAACTCCGTCACATTTTGGAATTTCACTTGCTGCATTTGGTAAATTTGTGCATGCACAGTACTGCAGCAACTATGCATTTTGGAATCAGAATTGTACAATTGGTCAGAAAAAAGTCCAAGAAAATGTATTCATATGTAGTATATTCAGATACTTTTGACTGGCTGCCTGTGTCACGTTTACCGCGGAATTCATGTTCCATGCAACATGGTTTTTCCCTTGTTATGACATGGGGAGTTGCTCAAAAACGAGCAAGTTATTGGAGGTTACTCTCTTTTATATCCATTTTTTGACAAGAGCAATTTGGACAGCATATTTTAAAACATATTTCTACCTTTCCACTTTACATTCAGTGTTTTATTTTTCTCTCTTCTAGACACTTTACTAATGTAAATTGAGCAACATGATCTGATGTGACAAAATACAGACATTAAAAAATCTATAGGGCACAGAGATATTGTGTTATGGAGGTGGCCATCCCCCCTCCCCATGCTAAACAAAACACCAGGTGGAGAGTCCAGCTATCAATGGATTTTATCAAAAATATTTCTTTGGTGTTTGCCATGTAAAGGTTTTAGCCTATAGACTAGCAACTTCGTCGAGTCCGAGTCCGAAAAATATAGAAAAATGAAATATCAGACTGCTGATAGCGGGGTTCAAACTCCCGACGTTCACATCCCCAGCCGGAGGCTCTGGAGACTGCTCCACCAAGACAGATATTGTATTTGGGCCAAATACTTAGGCTGTTGGTGGGTGGGAGGGAATCAGCGGAGTTTTGAAAGGGCTACCAGCGAAAGTTGAGATCTCATTGGGTTCTCACGAGAAAAGTCTCTATGTACGCGAGCAACTTCAAGCGGATATCACAAAATTCTAACGTTAAATATGTGGTAGGTAATAATGACAGCAGAAAATAGCGGTTGTCCCCCGACTATTTGACAATTTTCTGGCGGATGTCAGCAGAACTAGCAATCACTCTGTGCCCTATACCAACTTGAGATGTTACTTTGAAACCAGTGCTACTTCTGGCCATTTGCTATAATCATCAACCAAAGAAATCGTGAACCTGGCATTAAGTAGAAGCTTTTCAAATGGACCCACAATGTATACCGCCACTTTCTCCCATGGGCCATGTGGACATGCCACTGATTGTAGTGGAGTCTAGGCTCTTTTAACCACCTTGTCAGTCTGACAGCAGACTAAGCATCCCTGAAATAGCTCATTAACATCTCTGTCCATATTTGGCCACCAGTACAAGTCTTTGTTTTGTGCATTTTGGTCCTTGGTGAGGCTTATAAGCAAAATGTACCAGCTTCTTCCAAAGAGTACACAGTGGAAGAACTCTATCTGTTCGCATTGATATTCCATCATACGGTAACAACTCTTCTTTCACATTTTCATAGCTCTGAACCTCTTTACTCAATCTATGTTTATCTGGCCATGTACTGTTGACATACTTACCAATTTCACAAAAAAAACAAATCTTTTTCTGTTGCTAAGCATAATTTGTTTAATTTGATTGAATCACCTGAACACAATGCCTGTATGATCTCACAAATCTGCTCATCTGCAACATCACATTCATTCTTTGTTACTCTCTTTGGCTCTATACAGGCCATCTGCCATTTTGTTTTCAACACCAGGGCCCTGTTTTTCAGTCACGATTATCGTTAGTTAAGACACTTAATTCCATAATTCTTTTTTTTTCTTGTGTAAAACGAAGAGAAATTAATTGAGCCTTATAAAACCAAAAACAGTGGTTCAAACCTCTCCACACATCCCAGCCCCATTCCATTGCCAATAAAGATGTCTTTTCCATGTTTTCTCAGTCTCTCTGTAGGAATAAATTCGAAATGAAACCATGTATTGCATCATTAAAAGCGATAATATGTGAATGACGGGACTGAAGCTGGTACTTGGCAAGTGAGTCTGTATAAAACATTTGATTAATCATAAATTATCGTACATAACGACCGTTTTCGCGCCGATCGGCTCTGGCGCACTATGATAACTCACGACCAAGTCTGAAGAACACCCCCTGTATTTATCTTCCAAACTATCGTGGATTCGTACGCCGTTGCCAACGATTATCGTGACTGAAAAACACCCTCCAGGATGGTACTCAATACTGTAATTGTACTTCATCATCTTTGAATACCAGTGTGTAATATGCATTGACTTTCTATCAGTACTTTTACTTTGCCGTTGACATCGGGCTGATAAGTTTGTCTTCCTTGAGTGGGCCCAACAGCGGTTTATGGTCTGTTTCGATGACAAACTCTCGTCCATAGATGTACTTATGGAATTTGCTTACCCCAAAGATGATAGCAAGTCCCTCGCATTCAATTTGGGCATAGTTCTTCTCTGCCGGCGCCAGAGATCTGGATGCAAATGTGATAGGTTTGTTTGAACTATCAGACATTCGATGAGAGAGTACAGCACCTACACCATACGGCGATGCATCACAGCCCAAAATCAGGGGCTATGACAAATTGTATGGTACCAAAACCTGCGATGAAAGCAGCAGTTGTTTCGATTTGATGAAAGCTTGTTCTTGGTCTGGTCCCCATTTCCAGATAACTTCCTTCTGTAATAGTTGGTTCAGGGGTGTGAGTGTGGAGCTAAGATCCCTAAGGAACTTGTGATAATAGTTCACCATCCCCAGGTAACTGGGGAGTTCGCTCACATTGGTAGGTCTCGGAGCCTTCTGTAGTGCTTCTACCTTTTCTGTAGTCGGGTGGATTCCTTGAGCATCCAGCTTGTGAGCTAGATAGACAATGGAATCTCAGAGAAAAACACACTTCTCACCTCTTAGGCAAAGCCCTGCCTGCTGCAGTCGACCCAGTACAGTCGTCAAGTTTTGATGTGCCTCCTCCCTCGTCCTGCCCGACACCAAAATATCATCCAGATAGACCGTCACCATGGGTATACCCTGCAATAATTGTTCCAGGATTCTCTGAAAGATACCTGGTGCTGAAGATGTGTATACTGGAATAAACCTTTGGTTGTATTGATTGTAGTGAGCTCACGAGATTCCTCACTCAGGACTACTTGTTGGTATGCATTACTAAGATCCAGTTTAGAAAAGCACACACCTCCAACTAGTTTCTGATACAAGTTATCAATGTTGGGTATTGGATACTTATCAACCTTAGCAGCTTTGTTTACAGTTAGTTTGTAGTCCCCACATATATGCACTTCCCCATTTGGTTTCAAAATTGGAACAATAGGTGCATGCCAATCTGCAAATTCAACCTTTTTGATAACACCATCACATTCAAGACGATCTAACTCAGCTTCAACTTTGCTTTTGAAAGACCAAGGTAGAGGCCTAGCTCGGAATTGTTGTGGTTTAGCATCACAGTCAATGTACAATTTCGCTTCATAACCTTTCAACTTACCAAGGCCTGGTTTGAATAGTTCTGGAAACAACTTATTGTAGTCTACCTCAGAGAGTACATGCACAGATGACTAATCTAAAAGTAACTGCTCAATCCAATCACAACCTAGTAGACATGGTCCATACCCTTCAACTACCAATGCATCAAGTTGTAATGACTGACCTGCATGCTGTACATTCAATGTCACACGACCAAGTGGAAGAAGACTTGCACCTGAAAACATCTTAAGTACAGGTAAGTTAGTTTTACATAACACCAGATCAGGATTACTCTTCTTGACATTTTCAAATTGAACACCATCCAAATTGTTACCCCAGAACCTGTATCAATTTCCATGTTTGTAGAAACACCATTTAGATCTACACATACCGTATACTGTTTGATCTTTTTACTACCAGGTGTGTGATATAGGTTATACTGATGCTCGACATCATCATCTGGCTGCGATGCCGTTGCACCCTGTTCAGTCTGAACAAAGTTAGTTCCAGATTGCTTACACACATTACGAAAATGATTGAAACAAGAACATTTATGGCATTTCTTTCCCCATATGGGACAGTCATTCGCTCTTTTCTGATGAGGACTGCTCCCACAGCCAGGACACGATGTCTTCTTGTTAGAGGATGTTTCTTTAGACCTTGGTGCATACTGTCTATTTTTGCCATGTCCCCTTGACATGTGAGGCCTTGACGTCACTTTGTTGACCTTTGACTCAGCCGTCTCTGCAGTAGTAGTTGTCGCAGTAGGCATGGATTGGGCCATCACTTTACCTTGCCTACTTATAGATTCCACGGTACGTGCAAACTTCATAAGAGCTGTCAGCTGCATATCTGGTCCAGTAAGTCCTTTTTGGCAAACCTTCTTCACCTGGCACTTCTGAATAATCTGCAATTTGATTTCAGCTTCAACATCATGAAACTCACAGTTTTTAGATAGACTGATAAGTCTGGTATGAAACTGATCAATAGTCTCATTTGCTTCTTGGTATGCTTGCCTAAACAGATAAACTTCATACTCCTTGTTGCGCTTTGGTGCAAAGTAATCAGTGAGTCTAGTTCTTGCAGTGGCAAACATAGTAGTTTCACCAATGCCTAGGGATGTAGCAAAATCCAATGCTTCATCTGCCAAATGCAGTATCAATAATGATGTCTTTTTGTTTTCATCAGTGATACACTTGTATACCAGGAAATGAGGACATTTTAAGAGCCATCTTTCCCACCGCTTAGCCGCGGACTCTAGAGGTTGTAATTGGAATGGCGGTAGAACAAAGTCACTCATTTTTGCTAAATGCACAATTCATTCAAGAATGTCCGAACAATGTAGATTTGAGAGTACTGACAGTGATGACCAGTTTACCACAACACACAAGTTGGCTAGATCTACTTGGCTAGATCTAGAGTGTGACAGTCTGAAGTGGTAAGTAAACTGTAGTTGAGTAAGTGACCAGATGAGTATCACAGATTGAGTTACTCAAACTGCACTTCTGTCTCAATACAAATATGATGGTTCACACGATGTCTCAAAAGTTCTGCCAGAATTATGGGTTTCTCCTACCTATTTTCCTTCCATTTGGTACTGCTGACACAAACTAGTACAATACCTCTGCTTGGGAGCCCATGGTAGGTAGTCTGCAGTTGTTGACAATAGTTTGCTAAATTTATCTTCTTATTCCCCCATTGCCAGAGAAAACAGTCAATATTTGAAGTCCATGTAGGTTCATTTAAGTCCTCGTCGCCATTTATGTGGTGTATTTGGGTGAGAGATGGCTTAAGTTAACTCTGATTACCTCTAAGTGCTCTTATAGATCATCTCTCACCCAAATACACCACAAGATTGATAGGAATGGAATGGATGATAGATATAGCAGAAAACTGTTTGATTTTCTAAACATTCTGTTTCCTTATATCATTTGATACTTTGATCATGCGTTGTGCAACGTAGACAATGTTCACACACTTACTTTCAACACTGAATCAATATCAACACAGTAGGCCTACTCAATAGACTAGGAGCAAATAGGATGTTCATAATAGATGAATGAGCGTGCAATTATAACTGAATAACAATTAAAAGGTTTGAGTTACATTGAGCCTATGGATAGTTTTCTTTATCCTACCCCTAATAAAAAAACTCCATAGGCTTAACATTGGGCCACTGTATTCGGTCTGGAGTTCAGAAAAATGAAAAATATTGCACTAGTGGGATACACTTGACAAATGATGTCATTTGTTAATGTAGAAGTAATTTAGACAGATGGGGTAGGATAAATTCTAAACCAAACTCGAGTTAGTCATGTTATTGTTCATCGCACTCCGGCAAGATCGCATATTACTGCTCTCGGCTTCGCCTCGCGCAGTAATATGGGATCTTGCCGTCGTGCAATAAACAACAACAAGACTAACTCTTGTTTGGTTTCTCCATAGTACCCCACTTGCACCCAGTCAACTTGCCATTTCTATCTAGGATCCAAACACATCAAGCATGCTTATTTATGAATGAACCATGTTGATCATTATCTCGCAAATTTGACAACCACGTGTTATTGTAAAAAGGCACTGGCCGAGCAAGGAAACCAGTTTTGAAAAAAACCCTGAGCTTTACCGGTTTAAATAAAAGATTTAAAAAAAAAAAAGCAACAGTGGGTCCTGAGGTATTTTGGTCTTGAGTGATTGGTCATGGTCAGCTGAGACACTGGCTCCCTGCTCTGTTCCCAATATAACAGTGAATAGCACATAGGTAGTGAGGGGATAGTTTGTATGCAGTACCCTGAACGTCTATATGGACCCCTCTAACCTCAATGATTACCTACCTATTATAAAACGTGTAAATTCCCGCACATAGAGACAAAGTAAACCCGACCTAGGCATGGAGACTGAAGAGCCACGAGAGTGAGATTCTCGTGTAGTACTTAACTGAATCCTGCTACTATTTTTCGTGTTTCTCTACACAGATGTAATTCTATCCTTAGGATTTATTTCATGCCATACTGAAAGCATGATTTAGAACTGTAGTTTTCTAATCCACCTTTCTCGTGAGAAAACAATGAGATCACATTTCGCTGGTACAAGTGGTAAGTAACCAGCTTCAATACTCGGCCGATTACCCCCACCCACCAGCAGTCTAAGTATTTGGCCTTACTAGAACAACTGGCTCTGTGGAGTAGCCTAGTCTTCAGAGTGTTCGGCTGGGAAAGCGAGTGTCGGGGGTTCGAACCCCGCACTAGCTATTTTGATAAGCCCTTTTAAAACTTGGCTGATTCCCCCTTCCCAACAACAGTCTAAGTATTTGGCCCGTGTTGGCGAGTACGAACCCTGCTAACGGCGTTTTATTTTTCGGACTCCGACTCGACGAAGTCGCTAGTGATGTATATAGCGTGTGCAAGCACACTCTAACTATATGTACGCGAATTGTTGCATGCTCCTTCTCCTAGATGTCGCCACCTGCCAACAGACGCCGTAAAAACCCGGACGGCGACGTGCTCGCCGCCTGGCGGAACCCGGACGAACCATCGCGGAAGTCATCGGCAAACCTCGCGAGACTCTCGCCCCTTGACGTCACATACGGTGCTCCTGCTCGGCCCGGGACACTGAGTCGATCAACTAAAATATTTTGTTGTCCAGCGTACACCGGCACATCAGGACTTGTTTGAAGGATCGGACTTAGTGAGAGTACCAGGGAGTGGAAACCCCACCAGAGCGGGTTTGGAAATCGCGTCTGGAGTGGTAGGGGCTGAGCCCGTATGCACCCAGGATGGCAGGTAAGTTCTGTTCTCAGCGGGGGTGACACTCAACTCCGACTGACAGTAGTATGACAGCAGTATGTGACAGCTATCCCTAGGTACGATCATTCCCAGGCATGCAAGTTTCCCTGGATCTTTTTTCTAAAAACAAGTGCCAGCGAATTACAGCAACAATCTAGGATAGTGACACAATCCAAGCATAGGTTTCATGGGTTACATTTTGTCTGTCTTGAAGGTATACGTTGACAAACATTGAATCGTAACGGAGGAGGGGCAGTGAAAGTGTAACTGGATGGTGAATGGGAGACAGTGGGGAGGGAGGGGGGTCCCGAACTGGGCCGATTTCACCGGGAGCCTGTTGGGCAGAGGGAGGGGTCAGTCAACCATGACCTGGTGTTTGTATATTATTCTCAGGCCCCTGGGCATTGAAAGTAGGTCACTTTAAACTGGGCGGGTTTTATTGGACGAGAGCGGATGTTACGATGATATCGTTGACAGTGACACTGACACAGTGACAGCACCTTGTACTCTTCCTTCACTCTTCAGTGAGGCGTCGGTGTTGTGGGGTCAACGGGTAGACTATGACTATGACTCCAATACCTGTCTGTGACTCTGTTTTGTCTAGATCTAGATCTAGTCCTGTATGTGCCAATGAGTTGGGTTCCAGGAGTTGCTACAATTTACAAACAAGCTATACACTGCACTATGAAGTTTTCCTCTTTTCCATTATATATATCCTTGTTTTTATTTCCTGTTTATAAAATTATTTTTCTTTTATAAATCAACAGAGGTGTCAGTTTCCACCTTTCCATGGAAGACCACCTTTTCATTTTAGCTATATACAATTTATTCCTGTTTACTTAGTCTCTTCTAGGAAATAAATTTCAAGTGAAAAATATTTCTGCCATCCCTGTATACTTAAATCAGTTTTTTTTTGTTTTGTTTTTTTTGCATCGGTTGGGGTTAGAAGTGTTCTTAGCCACGTTTTCTAAATCTTAAATCAGGTTTTAGAAAATCTGCAGACTAAATCAAGGTCTAGAATACACATTAAACTATGTCTAATAGAACATATTGAAGGTTAAACTAACAACAATCAACAAACACAATAAACTAATTTAATCAATTTTGAATATAAACTTCGTTGCAAAGTCCAGCACTGAATTCCTCATTATCAGAAGGTATCTATACAATTATCAACAACCAAAACTATATCGCCAGTCATATTTTATATTTATCTTAGGAATGACTGAATCTATGCACAGTCCAAATATCGATTACATTTGCGTTTCAATTCATGAAACATGATCGTTATCTCAACCTTTACTCCCAGCCACCTTTTTTTTTTTATCAAAGTCATTCCCGGATCTTTAATTCTACGATAAGGTTTAACTATCCGTCTTTATGTTTATCTATCCGTAATCCAGTTCATGAAATTGTTATGAACATTGAAAAGAATTGACCAAAATAAGTCTAGAATTAAATCTTTGATGGTCCATACATACCCTCAGGGTACCCTTGGACGTTTAACCACAAACAAACAGACACACTTTAACATTTTATTTGTTCAGTGTCAACATACAAGCATATTGATATGTATATTCTATATTGAGGGGGCGACCACATTGGAATAGATTAAATACGCACGTATAGAACCAGTAGAGTTCGGCTATGGTGTATCTTATTCATAAAACACATTCCTATATACCTATGGCTGTACACTCTATGCTTACACCACGTTCTGGGGGGTGGAGTAACTTATGGATACTACCCAAGGTTGCTGTATACTACCCAAGGTTGCCATATACTACCCAAGGTTGACAATTAGACCAATCAGATTGTCTCTTACAAAATTCATATGAAAAGCGCAGTGGGGAGTAAACATAAAGTGTCAAGTTACTCGATAAGGTTGGATCTGGCTTCAGGTTTGATGGTGGATGAGCAAATAACGCTAATTATCGTTATTAAACCACATTTGAAGGTATATAGGAATAGGGAAACCAAGTACCAGTGAAAGTAAGTCAAAATTACTCGGTAAGGCTTGGAAAAATTGCTGCCCGCGGCCAAGGCCTTGGGCAGTAATTTTTCCAAACCTTACCTCATAACTTTGACTTCCTTTCACCGGAACATAGTTTCCCTCTAATACTCTTTCGAACATCTGCTGGGTGTGTAGCTGAAATAAGGCACGGTTTCAGAATCTATTCACAAATAATGTGGTTCTACAAAGAGAATATATTACACAAAAACCCCAATAAGGTGGATTCGTACACCCACCTCTTTATGTAAAGACCATATTGAGGTATCCCATAATTCTGTGCGGGTACAGGGTCCAGTGTTAGCTGGTTCCCGTCGTTGTACGATAATAAACCCATGACCGATATCCCACAATTATTGTGGTTTAACAGTTTTTATATCCCTTTAAATTAGAAACCTGATGCCAAAAATGTAAATTTCAGGTATTTCTACGTTTACATGCCAAATTATATTCAGTTTCTCCAGTTAGAAATAGGAAAACGGTGGTTCATTGGGGGACAGGCAGCCGTGGTATGACCAGCCATTCGGGTATGGTTCCATTAGGTACCCGGGGTGATATCAGGGAGTTTAGTAATGTCTGGAGGGCGTATAGCTGTAGTAATTCCCGAATCCCTTTCAAGACTTGGCATCATCCATGTGCCTAATGATACACACAAGTTAGAATTATTTGTCGTTACAGAATTGTTACCCTACCGCCAGATCTGGGCCAATATGGAGACTCCGTAACTCATAGGGAGCTAAAATCCACAGATTATCCCGTTTGCTAGATTTCGTCCTAATTTGGGTAATGTCGAGGGTATTCAGACAGGAAATTGGCTCTAGATACTAAGTACAATCACTAACTGTGCCCCAACCCTCCCTGCATCAATTACATAGCGATTCAAACAAGATGGGATCAAGCTCTGACCGTAAACTTGAATAGGTTTCTGAATTTATCTCACCCCTCACATTGACTAATGGGCTCACATTTGCGACATAATTCCACATTGAGTATGTTTTCTAAATACTCCATGGGCGTTGGATACGGGTTCCCAATGTTAAGTCTATGAGAAAAAAGTACCAGTGGTGAGATAAAAAGTGCAATGACTACCTGTGGCTCCCCATTCCCATCCACACCAAAGTTCGGATTCCACCAACCCACACAAGATATAGCGAGATTAGTCATGATTTGGTTGTCTTGCTAAATCTTGCTAGGTTTTGAATAATCGTATGCATATTTGCCGTGATGCATCAGTCTGGTTAAGCACCTGTGCCACATTCTTGTCGCGATAGATCTTGAGGTGTTGCACGCTGGTGAAGCGCCAAAATATATGCACAACATCGTGAAAAAGTACACATATCATTGCACATGACATATCACGACAAAGGAGGTACAACATATTGCAACAATGTAAGATAAACAGAGATATACCACGGCAAATCCATCGTGTTGGTGGAAGCAGCCCTTTCACCTGGAGAAGACAGCTGCAGGGCACGGGGCGACCCGGGCTGCGGGTCACGGATGACTGGTCGCGGATGACTGGGGCTCACTTCGTCACGCTCTGATTGGTTCTTCTGATTGTGGATCATTGTGTTGGAGGTTGGGAGAAGAATAGAGGCCATGGAGTGTTAAACATACAAGTATATTCAGACAGAGCTAGCGAAGGGGGAAACGTGTATTAAGCCTACAAAACATGGACATATCTCACTGATTTGCACTCACCATGGTGTATTGTACGGAAACTGGCTTACTGACTTTGTACGTCCAAATTATGTGTTAAAATTATTTATCACATATATTCCAATTCTATAGTATATATCTGATCAATAATTTTACCACATAATAAGCCTACAAGACCTTGCCATATATTACCGATTCTTACCGACCCGATCACCGATTATAATCTGGAAGAGTGGGGAAAAATGATGTCGATGTACATGGGTCTGCCGGTCACGGATGACTGTATCTGAAAAACTCAACAAATGTATGAGATGATGCAATAAACTAAACTAAAAAAAAAAATGGGTACCCGACTCTCACCGATTATAATCGGGCATTACGGTACCCCTATGTTATTGATGCCCGATTCTGGTCGGAAGGAGGTGGGATCGGGTCTGTGAAGTACATAGATAGACAAATATATCACCGATTTTCACCATTCTGATGGGCAAAGGTGTGATCGACCAGAGATGGTTTGTGGTGTTTTTTTATTAGGGGTAGGATAAAGTAAGTTTCCAGGACGGGGATGAATGGAAGGTGTTGTCATGAGGGAGCGGGGTGATGGAGAGAAGTGTGTCCTGAGCCGGCGACCTGACCTGATCAGTCAGAGATAAAACACACGCGTTCTTCTTATCTTCTTATCGGCAGCTCCACGCTCAAGAGGTTGTCACGGGACAAATTATTCAACGGGAGCTACCAAGTGACGAAGTGCAGATTGATCTTTATCTTAGCCTGGTATAAACGTCCATAGGAACTCGTTCTCAACAGGCTTACGAGAACGGTAACTCGTACACAACGGGTGATACACAGATAAATAAGTCCAGGCTAAGATAAAATCAGAAACATATTCGTGCTTGGTCTGAGTCCCTGTTCACTATCTCGTTTGGAGCGCTTCAGAATATTCACTCGACTATCACCTCGTTCATATTGCTGCGCACTCCCAACTCGATGGCGAACGAGGACACAGACCAAACACTCATCAGTTTCTTTCTCAATATTTATATATCAAGAACACAAGTATTCCGATAGAATATAGATACCCGAAATTACAGTGATTTAATTTGTTATGGTCAGACAATGTCAACTTATCAGCCATACTCGGCCATACCCGACTGCACCCCAGCAACACCGGCATGTGGCGATTTTAGATTTTTGGCAAGTGAGTTAGAGTCTCTTTAACTGATATACACATATCTGGCCTACTAAAGTGGACAGCAATTACCAATCTGTTCACGCTCTTCGTCACCTCGCCTCCTCGTGGTGCAGGCCACATATGTTTGCATGAAAGTATAGATTAAGCGACCGGACGAGGAGTTAGCTCAGTGGTAAAGAGCACTGGGCTCGTAATCCCAAGGTTGTCAGACTTTGTGGGTTTCAGTCCCACTGGAGCCACCTTTCTCCTTCATCCCCAGCAGTGGTAGATTTACTGCTATATCAAAGGCCAATCCTTCTCATACCATGTCTGTGTGGTGTGGTGTATAGCCACCTTTCTCCTTCATCCCCAGCAGTGGTAGATTTACTGCTATATCAAAGGCCAGTCCTTCTCATACCATGTCTATGTGGTATGGTGTACAGCCATCTTTCTCCTTCATCCCCAGCAGTGGTAGATTTACTGCTATATCAAAGGCCAGTCCTTCTCATACCAGTGTTATTTCCATGTTTTAGTTCTTGACCATGACTTGCATCCCTGATTTAAAAAAAAAATTATTGTTATTTATACTGTCTGATCTTCAGAAAGCGCTAGTTTCAATTGATCAAGATAAACATTGTACAAAAAGGTACATACGACAGTACGCAGGTACTTATATACATTCGCTGTTCTTTTTTACTTTTTAGTTGATACGACCATAATCTGCTAAAATATCCGGGTGAGCCTAAAGCCTAACCTCATTTTTCCGGTTGCGCCTCACCTTAGTGGAAAGGATGTCCTAAGAATGCCGGATATTTATCTCCACAGACTTTAGGCAGGATACCCAACATTCTTTTGGGAACTATAAAACATACCCTATGTTATATATTTAAATGACATGCTTTATTATAGGGATATTAAAGAAGAAACCGACAAGTTTTGGTCAAAAGTTGTCGTTCTTTGACAACAACTTTGACCAAACAACTTTGACCAGAACGAGTTGCGTTCTGTATTTACCTCACCCCTGTACGCACTAAATGAATGGATGACACACTAGATATAGACCATGGAGAATGGACTGCAATACTCGAAGGGGCATGGAGAACAAGTTCCTAATATTCCTAATGATATTAAATCCGAAACCAATTTGAGGGTGGACCTATGTTCCAGTTGTTAAATCGCTACGTGATTTTACTCAGCTTCGCCTCGTGAAATTACTACGCCATTAACCCTACGGCATATCAGTCAACCATGACCGCTCTCATTGGTTTCTCAACCCAGCCCCATGCACCGTTGAGTTTTCCCTGGTTTCCTAGCGGGTGAACAGATTGGTCATTGCTGTCCACCCCAGCAGGCCTCTGTGGGAGATAGATAATACACACTCCGTATTCGGTGGATGATATCAGAAAACGTGGTTACTGAGCCCGTACAGGTGGCCGTTTGAGGTCATTCTGCGGCGGGAGGGCCGTATTTTTTCATCAAATGACTGAGAACGGACACTGTACAGGCTCAGTCACTACGTTTTCTTATTACTTTACACCTTCTACTTGTATAAAAACCCATTTTATGAACTTTTCTGCTCCACGAAAAGCCACTGCCATTCACTACAGCCCGCTGTCACAGCGGGCGCGAACATTATTTATACTACACCCCCAGCAGCGGGCAGTATTTCACAGACGTTCGCACACAGGTATATAGGAATATTGTGAACTACAAACATTGAGGATTGTGTCCTTTCTGCCACCACTCTCTTACAGGATGCTGAACACATGCTCCTCATTCACATATAAACCGTCTTACGACCCGGCGAAAACAATACTGGACCGGATGTGTGTCGAGTAATACACTAGATGGCAGCACCGGCAACATAGGGACGTAAAATTACCAAGAAAGAGGCTCTTTGTATCATAATATCCTACAATTATCAGTTCAAACTGGTTCCTTATGATTGTGATCTATGATTTTTAGAACTATGCCTCTGGTATATATATATTCTGTAAAAATCAGCTTTTTAGAATCTCTATTCTAAATTCTGTTTCTATATTCTGGAATGTTATCATAATATTAATCACAAATTCCGAAATCCCATGCCTGCATTTAGAATAGCATGGGGTGGGGGGGGGGGGGGGGGGGTGCAGAATAGTCATATAACAGTGGATGTGTGTAGAACTAAGAGTTATGGGCTGACCTGCCACCTGGTTGTAAAGCGTAGAGGCCTAGGCCTAGGTGTAGACCTTAAGAAGAACTCAAACATAGATATACTATGTACTACTATGAGTCAAGAACTTAACTGTTTTTAATGACGGATTCTCCAGGTTATATACAGACAGCAGGTGGCATCTCACCACAGGCTGAGCTTGTAGACTCTGTGCTGGGATTGGCTGTTCAGGCAACAGCCAATGAGGATTGACCAATCTTGTTCCGGTCTGTTGTACATGTTAAGAGGGCTGCTCATATCACTCACAACTTAAGTGTCATGTCAGTACGCCCTGCCCCCATGTGGCCAGACCGAGAACTAGAGCGGGCGATAATGAAGGTAAACATGCCATTCACTACATGGCTGCCATACGGACAACATCAAGACAGGGAGGAGCCGCTACAAAATGGCGACTGTCTTTATTTTGGCACTACTGATTAAAGACAATGTAGATGACTAATCTCATCACATCGAAACCAAATTAATTGACCACAATAGGGATGTAAAGACTGGAACTTTACATGGTGTGTAGTTTGGCGTTGGTGGTCGAAATGGCCGTCCCCATGACAGAATAGCTATCTGCCATATAGGGTACAAATTGAATGCTAGTTCAGCCATCATCCGCCAGGAATTGTTAAATAGCGCCAATGTAGTCGGGTAACTACGGTTAGCAGTTGTTATGATCTGTCCATGGCAATTTCTCCATGGCAAGCCATTTTTTTTTTTTTTTTTTTTTACATAAAATCCATTGGTAATTGGTGTTTTGGCTGTTCTCGGGGGGGGGGGGGGGGCAAGATGGCCGCCTCCACAGCACAATATCTATGTGCCGTATGAAGGTGGACGCATGTAGAACAGCAGGTGGGGCGTTATAACTGGACCCCCCACGACGCATGCGTATTGACGACGTGTGTACACACAAAGTGTGCAGTATAAACACCGCTATAGACCCGAGACAGTCGTGACCTTTGACCTCGGCACGAGACGCTAGATGGCGCTGCAGTCTGTGTCCCTCCTAGTATGGCAACCAATTTCTGTCAATATTTTTTTTTCTAACTTTGATTTGTATTTCAGTTTTACAAGATTTAATTTTGATAATAGCAGAGGATCATCACAAACTATCAAATCTGGACACCTATGGTTGATATGATGAATATTTACTGAAACGTGAAATCCCCCTCACTTTTAAATATACAGTATAAATCTTTTAGACCCGTCATTTTGGACGGTGAGAGAGTAGGAAAAAACAGTTGAAAAAAACCCACTTTTTTAAGGCATTACGAGGAAGGATATAATTACTTCCTTGAAATTCCTTTCTTCGACATTTTGTATATGAGAATTTCAGACTGAATAAGGTCTGAATTAGAGTGAACAGCCAAACCTGGGAAGTTTTACAAACTGACAAACCTCAGCCTTAACCCTGAGCTCAGGTGTGTGATTTAAGTAATGTGATCGTCAAATACCTGAGTGTGATGGGTACACAGACATAGTTACATGTATATCACGATATTATTATATACCTATGGCCGTATGACCCACACATACTGCCCGCTGCTACCCATGACGTATGTATAGCCGTACGTCATATTGTGACGTACGGGATATGTGATCATGTGACTAGCTAAGATTTCACCATTTTTAGGTATATAATAATACGAAAACGAGCTGACTGTCTTAGTACGTCAAAATACTTGGTAAAATTATTGATCAGATACATCCGTCTGCCTTCAGCATCGGAATGTATCTGATCAATAATTCCCAACACCTGAGCCTGTTGGGTGTGACAGTACAGACATAGTTACACGTAAATTACGATGACATACAAAATGACCTCAACCAACAAGCATGGTATGTACGTAGAATTTCTGAAAATTTGACCCCACCCCCTCCCCAACTCCCAATCTTGTACTCAATAGAACAAAATAGGAGCATACGCAAATTTCTAAAATTCTTGACCTCCCCCCACCCCCCCCCCCCTCAGTGCGTACATACTTTATGGATGGCCCCATGCCACATTCCTCGTTCATATTGCTCAGGTATTTTAACGTAGGACAGCGATAGGACCTACACATGGTGCTAGACCCAGAACGGCAGAATGGCTAGGCCGATCCGTTCACCACTGACGCTAAAAAGAGAAAGAAATTGAAAAGAAAATCCCTAGTTCCAAGTAATATCTGAAATATTCAGTATTTTTTGGACTTAAATTGTGTCTGCATGGCTGTGAGCTTAGTTTCTATTAGTTTCTATTAGTTTCTGTTAGTTTCTATCATTTTCTATTAGTTTCTATTAGATTATATCAGTGCTATTAGTTTCTGTTAGTTTCTGTTGGTTTCTATTAGTTTATTGGTTTCTATTAGTTTCTATTGGTTTCTATTAGTTTCTATTAGTTTCTATTCAGTCAGACGCGGGAAGGTACGATGACGGTTTTCGATCTATGTACATTGTTATGGATTAGGCCACAAGACTGGTGATTTGCTAGGAAAAACCTGACATATATAAACAGAAGACCATAACTGCTAGAGGGTGCTCAAAGTTATCTAAACGTTGGTCAAATATAATCCCGGCTACTGACGAGTGATAATGTTCATCCATCTCATCTCATTAATCCTCCTGTCATAGCCTAATGTCATAGTTCAGTTTCTACTGGTATACTATTATGATGGTATGCAACCATGACTGTATAAACTATCAATGTTCCACCTGACAGTAGTTCCATTGGCCAAATTAGCCATAAGAATTCCGTATAGATTGAGGGACCAAGCGGAAGAACGGGTAACCCGAGCTTGGACATTTGGGCTTTTCTGTACTTATGAGAACCCTAATAAACATGATAAAAAAAAAAGAAGACGCGGATGAAGATGTGATTGATGTGACTAATGTCCACATGGTGGCAGCACCGGCCGGCGCCGAAACCACAAAAATCTGAAATACAAATAGCTGCAAATACATACGTAAATAAACTGAAACCAGTTTATTCAAAGTGTTTATGAATTAAGGAAAAGAGGAGGAATTGAATATCATATACATTTGTTTTTCACAACTGGACTCTTGTGTAAGTTGAGAGTCGATAACTTCGAATGACTGAGTAATCAGCGTTCGTAGAAACTGAAAACGAGGCTGAGACCACGTGACCCGCACACAGATGTCACGTGACGGTCACATGATGACGTCAGAAACGCGCTGTGCCAGGATCAGAAAGTAAGGAGGGAAACTTTCCCCGGACACCGCCCAGCTTCCAGGAAGTCAGTGTCACTCTCCACTCTCCACTCTCCATACATAGACACAGGTCACCCTGGATCTACTGGCGTAATATTCTGCTGAGAACACTGACTAAAGATGATTTTGATAATCAGAGATATGATAGACAAATCTATCGCAGAGATTGCAGCAAAATGGCTACAATTCTTATATATATTCAGGCCTCCCAATGAAACCTTTTAAACCTATAAAACCTATATTTTGATTCTTGAGCATTTTTTTTTTCAAGGAACCTATATAACCTATAAAAACCTATTTCACTGCCATGCAGATTGATATGTACAGGAAATCTTAGGAGTTAACTTGACACAAAGTTAGATTGTCAAATGACAAGAAATCTACATTATCGGTTTATTTAAGAGATCATAAGAGTGTTTAAGAATCAACAGTTGGTGTGACTTCTTGCAAGTCTGGCATGCCTGTTGGAAACTCAACACACATATATATATACGCTTGCTGGGTATAACATGATGAGGCAAACATCCTGACGTCCTGCAATTTAGTACTAGTTACATTTTTTTAGAAATCAAGAACTGAAAATAAACGATTCACTATATTTTGACTCTTATTTTGCTGATTATGTTAACCCAAAAACCTATAAAAGCCTATGTTTTGGGCCTTGAAGAATGTGTAAAAACCTATATTTTGATTTTAAAAACCTATAAAAAAACCTATATTGAGGAAGCGGGACACTGGGAGGCCTGTATATTTTTACAAATAGCCCAGTATAATCTGTCAAACTAAGGACTCGCGTACCAGTTAACCACCGGTGTCTTCACAGTATGAATAAACTAGGAGCAAATGGTATGTTCATCATTGATGATCATGAACGAGCGTGTAATTATGAATGAATAACAATTAAAGGTTTCAGTTACATTCAGTCTATGGATCGTTTTCTGTAACCCACTTGCACCCAGTCAACTTGCCATTTCCCCAACTGGAGTCTAGGATCCAAACATATCAAACACCAGTGGGTCAATGAGGTATTTTGATCTTGAGTGATTGGTCATGGTCAGCTGGGCATGCCTCTAAGACCCTGAGACACTGGCACCCTGCTCTGTTCTCACTATCACAGTGAACAGCATGCCGATAGTTAAGAGATAGTTTTCTGGAAGCACACTGAAAGTTCAATATAACCACTCTAACCTCTAGAGTCATGGTCAGCTGGGCACGCCTCTGAGACCCTCAGACACTGGCACTCTGCTCCTTATCCAATAGCTCAGTGAATAGCACGCAGATAGTGAAGGGGTAGCCTTTATCCAATACCCTGAAAGTATATATGGGACCTCTCTAACCTCTAGGCAGTGTATATAGTATGTGAAAGCACGCTCTAATAAGTAAAAAGAAAGAAGAAAAGTGATCACTCTTTTCGAGTCCACAGTAAGCGTGCGCATTGTAGTGGGGGTGGGTAGGGTGGGGAAGGGTGCAAATGACTTGAGGGGGGGTGGGGAGTTAGCTCAGTGGTTAGAGCACCGGACTTGTAACCCCAAGGTTGTAGGACTTTATGGATTCGGGTCCCACCCCCAGCAGTGGTAGATTTACTGCTATATCAAAGGCCATCCTTCTCATACCATGTCTATGTGGTGTGGGAAGTAAAAGATCTCTCACCTCGGTAAATGTTTAGGGGTGAGATTTCTACCTGAATTCATCACATAGATTCGATCATCACCCTACTGGTGTAAAAGAACCTTGAGAAAGTCTGGTAAGGACCTATAGTGGTTGGCTGGACGTAAAATCAAAACCAAAAACAAAACAAACAAACAAATGACTTGAGGGATTTTCTTCACAGGATCCTGACATCCCTGTTACACATGGAGGGCCAGTTTTAAACTTCCCTCTTCATGTGTTATTAATGCGGGTCGCCCCTGGAACTTCTCCCGAATATATCTTTTTGTCCTCCTCTTCTTTTGCATCCCTGTTTATAACCCAGCACTCCCTGACGATGGACAAGTATCTGGTTGAAGGGCCTGGATGTGAAAATACTGTCAAGAAACGTCACGAAATTTCATACAATTGTTTATATGGTGTGAGTTGTTTTCGCGGAATGATATCACGAAGCGGAGCTGAGTGATATTTGTAGCAGAAGACAACGACTGCAATATATATTTAAAGTAAGAGAGAACACAATAATTGCCACTCTTGCCGAATCAGGATAAACAATATTCGTCGGCAAAAAATTCCGGCCAAGAGTTACAATTAGAGTAGTTTGTACTTTTTTAAATTTTTTTTTTAAATTTTTTTTTTTTATTTATTATTATTATTATTATTATTATTATTATTATTATTATTATTATTATTATTATTATTATTATTATTATTATTATTATTATTATTATTATTGTTATTGTTATTATTTATTATTATTATCATTTATTATTATTTTTTTTTTATTTTTTTATTTTTTTAATAGAAATATATTTTTTATAGAACTATTGAAGACTAGCCGAAACCTTAGTATCTCTAACAATTATGGTTTCTAGAGACTCATTTAAGTATAATAGTACAGCAAGGCTGCTCCAATCACCTTAATAGAATGGATTTGATATCCACCAAATTTACTCCTAATGAATGTAAAAAGGAAGCACCTCCTCTCTCTTCACCTTTAACCTTATTATCACGGTTTGTGGATTGATTACTAGGGACTTTGTCACTAGAGCATATGAACGCGCTCTAACTGCCGTCATGTCCCCTAGCGGGTGAACGGGGAACCATTGTAAACTCGTGGTTATCATTTCGTATGACACAGGTGGTTGAACTGATCATCGGGGACTAGCGAAATGTGATCTCATTGCATTCTCTTAAGGAAAGGAGATCGGAAATCTACAGTTCTAAATTATGTTTTCAGTACAGCTTGAAGCAAATCTGAAGGATAGAAGTACATCTGTGTAGAGAAACACAAAAATAGCTCAGGATTCTGTTAAGTACTGTACGAGAATCACACTCTCGTGGCTCTTCAGTCTCCATGCCTAGGTCTGGTTCACTCTGTCTCTATGTGCGGGAGACACTCCAAGCGGATCCTACCAGAATGATAGTTTTTTAGATATTGGATTGGTGACAACGAGGCTGTGGCCCCAGGCCGGGACTGGTCTACGGGTGTCAGGATTGCTGAGTCATGCTGGACAAGGTTTCACAAAAGAGGGATGGGTGTAGAGCTGTGAAACCCGGGTATGGTTTGTCACATCTGCTCCTGTTCTCAACCTACAATAAGACACTCAATATCATAACAAAACCATGACAAATACATGATAAAATAACCACATAGAAAATAGCCCCAAAGTCTACCCACGTTAAAATGAGATTTTGGGCAATTTTTAATCCTGATATCGGAGATGGGGATATTATTGAGTAACTGTTGATCTGTTCTCAATCCTCGTGGGATACAAAGTGTTAAAACGAGGCGGAAGTGGGAGACGCTGGAATGTGTGTGCCCGGATGTCAGTGTCGCCACCTAGTGGTTGTGGCAGGTCCCGGAAGAAGTTGACCTTGGTTTGTCGCCTATGACCTCTACGACCCTCCAGACTTCCTTTCTTACTGCTATGTTGTTTCATCTTCCCTTTTCAAAATATACATACACAATCGTGACATAAACATGTATATATAGTTCTATCGGGTCGTATACTATATGCCATGGATAAGTATGAGTTAGAGATATGAGAAAATGCCGGGTTTTTTTTTTGGGGGGGGGGGGGGGGCTTTTATTATCCTGGAGTTACTATTAGGGTTCTTACTCGCGCTAGGGACTACTTTCTTCGTAGCCCTGATACCCTAGGGCACTCAGTAGTGTCCCTAGGCCCGCAAGAACCTTAATTCTCCTTCATACTTAACCAAGGTAAGTAATCGGATAACTACCTAATAAAGAAATCCTGTCTTCTACTGGTTCCAGCAAAAGAAATCATCCTGGGAATACTTTCTGCCCAGTTTATGGGATTACACATATTGGTGGGTCACTAAATAGGTACAGGATGTGTTAGACAGAACAGACACTTTTAGACCAGTCTTACTAAGATCCAACTTTACATGGTTGTCTGGTTATGCACATAGTGACATTGAGAATGTCAGTTATTCAATAATACAGCAAAGGATATAAGAACTGAGATGTTTTCAATGTTATTCGATAATTTTCACGTTAGTTATTGGAGTATGACATTACCGTGTTTTGGTAAAAATTATCATTTCGTTCAAGGGAAAATATGAGTCCCCCGTTGGAAAAATGTAATCTTTTTTTTTCCCCTGTTAATGAGTTTGTTGTAAGTTTTGGCCATACATTTTTGGCTCTATATTTTTTTATGGTAATTATAGAATAACTTTTAAAGCCTTTTTTTTAGACTGGAGTTGCTGTTATGGGTAAAAAAGACCACCCCTATCGGTCTGCTGGGGTGGACAGCGATTACCAATCTGTTCACCCTCTTGGTCGCCTCACCTCCTCGTGGTGCAGACCGGATATGCTTGCACGCAAGCATAATCAAAGCGACCGGGGTGGGGAGTTAGCTCAGTGGTAAAGAGCACTGGACTTGTAATACCAAAGTTGTCAAAAATCCCAGGGTTGTTGGACTTTGTTGGTTTGAGTCCGACTGCAGCCACCTTTCCTCTTTCACCCTGGCAGTGGTAGATTTACTGCTATATCAAAGGCCAATCCTTCCCATACCATGTCTATGTGGTGTGGTGTACAGCCACCTTTCTCCTTCACCACCAGCAGTGGTAGATTTACTGCTATATCAAAGGCCAGCCCTTCTCATGCCATGTCTTTGTGGTGTGGTGTACAGCCACCTTTCTCCTTCATCCCCAGCAGTTGTAGATTTACTGCTATATCAAAGGCCAATCCTTCCCATACCATGTCTATATGGTGTGGTGTACAGCCACCTTTCTCCTTCACCCCCAGCAGTGGTAGATTTACTGCTATATCAAAGGCCAGTCCTTCTCATACCATGTCTTTGTGGTGTGGTGTACAGCCACCTTTCTCCTTCATCCCCAGCAGTGGTAGATTTACTGCTATATCAAAGGCCAATCCTTCCCATACCATGTCTATATGGTGTGGTGTGCAGCCACCTTTCTCCTTCACCCCCAGCAGTGGTAGATTTACTGCTATATCAAAGGCCAGTCCTTCTCATACCATGTCTGTATGGTGTGGTGTACAGCAACCTTTCTGCTTCATCCCCAGTAGTGGTAGATTTACTGCTATATCAAAGGCCAATCCTTCCCATACCATGTCTATATGGTGTGGTGTACAACCACCTTTCCCCTTCACCCCCAGCAGTGGTAGATTTACTGCTATATCAAAGGCCAATCCTTCCCATACCATGTCTATTTGGTATGGGAAGTAAAAGAACTCTCACCTCCGTAAATGTGTAGGGGTGAGATTTCTACCTGAATTCATCTCATAGATTTGATCACCACCCTAGTGGTGTAAAAAGAACCTTGAGAAAGTCTGGTAAGGACCTATAATGGTTAACTGGACTTTAAATCAAACCAAATAAACAACAAAACAACCCCTATCTTCGACATACCCCAGTATGCACGTAGCCCTCCAGTATGCACGTAGCCCTCCTGTATGCACGTAGCCCTCCAGTATGCACGTAGCCCTCCTGTATGCACGTAGCCCTCCTGTATGCACGTAGCCCTCCAGTATGCACGTAGCCCTCCTGTATGCACGTAGCCCTCCAGTATGCACGTAGCCCTCCTGTATGCACGTAGCCCTCCAGTATGAGCGTAGCCCTCCAGTATGCACGTAGCCCTCCAGTATGAGCGTAGACCGAGACCACGAATCGGGCGTACACTGAGTGAGGGTCATGATAACTGGAGTCGTTGTCAATACTATCGTAAAACTGGATGAGTTTTAATCTTGGCCACCGTATTCCACGACTGGAGTTTGGCAAAGTGACTTCATGAGGCGAAGCCAAGTGAAGTCCGGAGCCAAAACTTCAGGAGTGGAATGCGGTGGCCAAGATTAAAACGAATCAGGTTTTGATTTTATCCTTCCCTATCTCCTCGATTTTGGAATATTACGTGATAACAATGCTGTATGCCACTAGTGGCATATAAAAATCCGTATGCCAGTCAGCGTGGCATACGGAAACCCAATGTTAAGCCTATGGGATTTTATATTAGGGGTAGGATAAAAATTGACACATGTCCCTTGTGTGTGGAGACTTTATTCCCACGCCTGGGTTTTTCACAAAGGGGATGGGTGCGATCATTCTGTGTATTATTATATACCTGTGGTAGTATATCCTACACATACGGCCCGCTCCAACCCATGTCGTATTTTTATCCGTACGACACCTAGGTGACGTACGGGGTATGTATGTGGCGTATGGGGCATGTACGGCGACAAAATCCAAAAAACTCCCCCAGAAGCAAGGTTAGAAATCGGATATTTTAAGGTATATAATAATAGAGAAACAGGCTGACTGTCTCCGTACGGATAGAATACTTGGTAAAATCGGCGATCAGATGAACCTCTGCCTCCGGCATCGGTTCATCTGATCGCCGATTTTACCGCGTATTTTATCCGTACGGAAACAGTAAGCCTGTTTCTCTATATTACTCCTACAGAGAAGGAACTGCATCGAGATCCGTAGCCCCTAGAAATATGCCGTGTGTTTTTGTTGTGGAGTTATCTCGTAAGGCAAAGCCAAGTGAGGTTATGTAGCAAAGCAAAGGGGATTGGTTAGCTATGGATTGAGTGCGGTTCTGATTTTATCTCACTGCTATAACTCACTGGTTGGCTAACATTTGTGATATCATCCCCCATTGAGTATATTTTTACAATACTCCATGGGCGTTGAGTATGAGTTCCCAATGTTAAGTCTATGGGAAATGATAAAGAAGAAACCAACAGGTTTTGGTAAAAGTCAAAGTTCTCCACAAGTTTGATGCGGAGTAATATGAACGAGGCAATAGCCGAGTGAATATCATGCAGCATTCAAACGAATTGCAGAAAGACTTCTTTGACAAAAAACTAGTTGCTTTCTGTATTTATCTCACCCCTGTACACACTAAAAGAATGGATGACACACTGGATATATGATGTTATAGACCATGGAGAATGGATTGCAATACTCATATAGGTATGTAGAACGAGTTCCCAATGTTAAGCCTACGGGACAATAATACCCGTGATGAGATATCTGTCCCGTGATATAAGGCAGCATGGTGGGTCCTTGTCCTTCAACCCTTCACGGACAAATCACCATCATTTAAATCCCTTATAATTTCTCACGTAGTTCTGGTAAGATCGGGTTGATATGTGAACTCTATTTTGAACACTGACTTTTAATCTGTGTACTTGACAATCCTCTGGGGAGAATCAATTCTGTATATTTTTTTTAATATTGGCCGTTTTTTGCACACACACACACATCCCCGTGGAGTAAACAGACTCGGGTTTTCCCGGATGGTCCACGACCCGAGGGGCAGTCTTGAGATCATTGTAAAGATGACGAGAAAATATTCAGTTGACTACGTACACAATGATAAAGTCATTTCGGTGTGTAGACGTTAGGGCCCACCACCCGGAAGTCTGGACGTTAGGGCCCACTCACCGGGACGTTAGGGCCCGCCTAAACCAACCTAGTTTTAGGGTTAGGGTAAGGGTTAGGGATAGGGTTAGGGATAGGGTTAGGGATAGGGTTAGGGATAGGGTTAGGGCTAGGGTTAGGGCTAGGGTTAGGGTTAGGGATAGGGATAGGGTTAGGGTAAGGGTTAGGGCTAGGGCTAGGGCTAGGGTTAGGGATAGGGTTAGGGATAGGGATAGGGATAGGGTTAGGGATAGGGATAGGGTTAGGGTTAGGGATAGGGCTAGGGATAGGGTTAGGGTTAGGAATAGGGATAGGGATAGGGTAAGGGTTAGGGATAGGGATAGGGTTAGGGATAGGTGTGCGGGGTGTCCTCTCTCATGCGGGGTGTCCCCCCTAGCACGGGGTGTCTCCTTACGCAGGGTGTCCTCCCTCACGTGGGGTGCCCTCCCTCACGCAGGTGTCCTCCCTTATGCGGGGTGTCCCCCCTTACACGGGTTGTTCCCCTTACACAGGGTGTTCCCTTACACAGGGTGTCCTCCCTCACGCGGGGTGTCCCCCCCTTACATTGGTTGTTCCCCTTACACAGGGTGTCCTCCCTCACGCGAAGTGTCTTCCCTCACGCGGGGTGTCCTCCCTTACATGGGGTGTCCTCCCTTACGCGGGGTGTACCCCTTACACGTGGTGTCCTACCTTACGCGGGGTGTACCCCTTATATGGGGTGTCCTCCCTTGCACAGGGTGTTTCCCTTACACAGGGTGTCCTCCCTTACACAGGGTGTCCTCCCTTACGCGGGGTGGTCCCCCTCACGCGGGGTGTCCTCCCCCACGCGGGGTGGTCCCCCTCACGCGGGGTGTCCTCCCCCACGCGGGGTGGTCCCCCTCACGCGGGGTGTCCTCCCCCACGCGGGGTGTCCTCCCCCACGCGGGGTGCTCCTCTTTCCACGGGGTGCTCCCTTACACGGGGTGTCCTTTTTACATTTGGTGTGACCTCCCCTCACAGCAGTGTCCATCCTTAAGCGGGGATCTACTGAATATAATGTGGAGTGTTGTTTGGAATTCCTTATAACTTGTATAAACAGGAAAACTGAGAAGGAATTCAGGATCTGCTCTGAGGGGAGCTCAGTCTGCACGAGTTAGTTACAGGACGAATGAGTTATGGACCGAGTTACATATACGGGACCAGTTAGTATACAGGGCGAGTTAGTTACCGGCTGAGTTAGTTAAGGGGCGAGTTTCACATACAGGACGAGCTAGTTACAGGAGGAATTAGTTATGGACCGAGTTACATATACGGGAACAGTTAGTATACAGGGCGAGTTAGTTACCGGCTGAGTTAGTTAAGGGACGAGTTTCACATACAAGATGAGTTTGTTACAGGACGAATTAGTTATGGACCGAGTTACATATACGGGAACAGTTAGTATACAGGGCGAGTTAGTTACCGGCTGAGTTAGTTAAGGGGCGAGTTTCACATACAGGACGAGTTAGTTACGGGACGAGTTAGTTATGGACCGAGTTACATATACGGGAACAGTTAGTATACAGGGCGAGTTAGTTACCGGCTGAGTTAGTTAAGGGGCGAGTTTCACATACAAGATGAGTTAGTTACAGGACGAATTAGTTATGGACCGAGTTACATATACGGGAACAGTTAGTATACAGGGCGAGTTAGTTACCGGCTGAGTTAGTTACAGGACGAATTAGTTATGGACCGAGTTACATATACGGGAACAGTTAGTATACAGGGCGAGTTAGTTACCGGCTGAGTCAGTTAAAGGGCGAGTTTCACATACAGGACGAGTTAGTTTCGGGACGAGTTCTGCATACGGGACGAGTGTGTTATGGGGCGAGTTGCTCATATGGGGTGATATATTTACGAGTCGAGTTCTGCATACAGGGCGAGTTAGCTATAGACCGAGGTCCTCATATATCCTCATAGTTAAGGGGCGAGTTTTGCAAATGGGACGAGTTAGTTATGGGGCGAGGTATACATACCGTTCGAGTTAGTTACAGAGTGAATTCTGCAAATGGAGTGAGTTACTCGCACAGGGCGAGTTCCGCATACAAGGCGATTTAGTTATGGAACGAGTTCCGCATACAAGGCGATTTAGTTATGGAACGAGTTCCGCATACAAGGCGATTTAATTATGGAACGAGTTCCGCATACAAGGCGATTTAGTTATGGAACGAGTTCCGCATACAATGCGATTTAGTTATGGAACGAGTTCCGCATACAAGGCGATTTAGTTATGGAACGAGTTCCGCATACAAGGCGATTTAGTTATGGAACGAGTTCCGCATACAAGGCGATTTAGTTATGGAACGAGTTCCACAAACGGGATAAGTTAGTTACGGGGCGAGTTCTGCAAACGGTGTGAGTTAGTTACGGGGTGAGTTACTCCTATGGGACGAGTTAATTACAGGCCGAGTACCTCATATAGGGCAAGTTAAGTTACAGGCTGAGTTCTGTATACGGGACGAGTTAGTAATGGGGCGAATTCCTCATACTGGACGGGTTAGTTTCAGGGCGAGTTTGTTGCAGGGCGAGTTAGTTACAGGCCGATTTCTGTATATGGGGCGAGTTAGTAATGGGGCGAATTCCTCATACTGGACGGGTTAGTTTCAGGACGAGTTTGCTGCAGGGCGACTTAGTTACAGGCCGAGTTCTGCACACGGGACGAGTTCGTTTCAAGAAGAAAAAATCTCGGGGGCCACGTGGTTTCGGGGCGAGTTATTGTCCTGTTTTCGTCGGGAACTGAGAGAGGGATTTGTTGTGGGGTCTGTGTGTCAAGGTCAAGGTCGTCGATCCCGGAGGTGGCGGCACGTGTCTAGACGTCGGCCCTACACCCCCCCCCCCCCCCCCCGCCCCCCCATCAGGGGGCGGGGCGCGGCAGGCTTCACTTTTTACGCTCGCCTCAGTTTTTTCCCCCCTTTTCTCAGGAAACATAGATACACAGCTACACACAAAGGTAGATCTTCCCACTGTACATTGGAGCCACGGTGTATCACCAATTTTGTACAATCTCTGTAAACATCATCATTTTTTAAAAAAGAAAAATTTGGTTTATTTAGCTCACTCCAATACAGAGGTAGTTTTCTGAGCATACTCGATCCCAGCAGTGGTAGATTTACTGCTATATCAAAGGCCAGTCCTTCTCATACCATGTCTGTGTGGTGTGGTGTACAACAGCCTCTCTCCTTCACCCCCAGCAGTGGTAGATTTACTGCTACATCAAAGACCAATCCTTCTCATACCATGTCTATGTGGTGTGGGAAGTAAAATAACTCTCATCTCGGTAAATGTGTAGGGGTGAGATTTCTACCTGAATTCATCACATAGATTCGATCACCACCCTAGTGGTGTAAAAGAACCTTGAGAAAGTCTGGTGAGAACCTGCAATGGTTAACTGGACGTTAAATCAAACCCACAAACCCACAAACAAAGCTGACTCGATACAGTGACCTAAATCTTAATCTTATTGTATGTTAGCTTTAACATTATAGGACATATGTTCCTAATCTGTGTGTGGCTGGGGGTGGGGGGGAGTGGTAGATACAGCGGGGGGGGGGGGGGGATGTAAACTGCCTCCCCCCCCCCCCCCGCCACTCCAGGTTTCCATGAAGTCTCAGGATAGATCTATAAGAGTGACATATTTCAAATGGAATGATATCAAAGTACCTAAACACACAAACTTTCAAAAAAAGTCTAATAGAACATATTACACGTTAAACTAGCTAAACAAACAAACTGTACTCAAGAGAAAGTCTAATAGAACATATTGCACCTGAAACTAAACAAATTGTACTCAAAATTAGGAATTAGAATAAGAAAGAAGAAATCCCAATGCTTATCCGTTCACCAGAAGACGCACGATCTAGGCCGATCTAGGGCGATTTGTTGACTCGCCAGTCGGGATGAATCGTGTGAGAGTCTGGCTGAATCGCTCTGGTGGAACAGCCCCCTGTGAGCGATAATAGGGGTTCCTCACACAGTGGTAACGAGGCAAGCAGATTTTACAAGATGGAATACGATCCCGCAAGATCTAGCAACATATTGCAAGACACTGCCCGACCCTATCAGTAAAAATTAACCTGCTGGTGGAATAAATCTACACTTGTTTACCAGAGTTTTGCAGGGAACATAGTGTTCTGCTCAAACTATATAAATACACCCGACTCCGCCTGATTCAGCCCGAATCTGCCCGACTCCTCCCGACTCCGCCCAATTCAGCTCGACTCCGCCCGACTCCCCCCGATTCCGCCCGAATCTGCCGGTCTCCTCCTCCAGGTCTCAGTCGAAGCAAGTCTAACTGAACAAATTGAACATTAAACTTCCCAAACAAACCAAACAGTCAAAGCGCAGTGGGTTTTCAGAAAGTGGAGAGAATCGGATGACTCAGAAGTCCCTGTGATTATTACCCAAGTTGGTGAAGTCAGATTTCAGGTTTCGGCTGAAAATTCCCCCAAACCGATCATGACCCTCACGTACGTATTAATACGCCATCTCTGACTCACTCTCCAAGCAGATCCACCAGCTCCCCCCGGAGGTCATGTCGGTGATTTATTGTATAGAGACTGTGAGGGTCAGCCATATCACGGTGGTATGTGTGAGATGAGGATGACAAGCAAGCAGGAATCACAGCAGCCCAGCTGAGACTCGTCCTCCAGATGCTGTGATCTGCAGCCCCCCCCCCCCCCCCCCCCCCCACCCCCGCCACCACCATCCTCCACCGGCCGGAGTTGACCTTTAAGGTCATTTATTCATATGGGGCCATCCATAAAGTATGTATGCAAAATGTCTCAAATTTTTTAACCCCCCCACATCCCCAACCACCCAACCCACCTCCCCATCTTGTACATAATAGAACAAAGGAGTATACGCAAAATTTCCGAAATTTTTCACCACCCCCTCCCGATCTTGTACGTAATAGAACAACGAAGGAGCATATACAAGATTTCCGAATCTTATTACTCCCCCCTCAGTGCGTACTCTATGGATGGCCTCTTATCTGTGTGTGTCTGGGGGATACAGGGTGGGTAGATGGTGTCAACTCACCATGGACGTCAGCTTCTGTCAAACTGAGATAATGTTCATGGACTTTCATTACGTGTTTTCCACATTCTTTCAGTCTCTCGAAGGCAGCAAATTACAAATAAAACTATATTTCCACAGTGTAATCTCACCACCAACACCCCCCCCCCCCCCCATTCCTCGAGGCTTAGATAAAAACAGTCTGAGGATAGATATACTCTTTAGCATTAACGTCTTCAGAGTAGGCGGTAACGGATACTCTAGTCTGTGACGGTCGATACTTATATGTCAATATCCCGCTACTGTTCAGAGTAGGCGTTAACGGATACTCTAGTCTGTGACGGTCGATACTTATATTTCAATATCCCGCTACTGTTCAGAGTAGGTGGTAACGGATACTCTAGTCTGAGATGGTCGAGATACTTATATGTCAATATCCCGCTACTATTCACAGTAGGCGTTAACGGATACTCTAGTCTGAGATGGTTGAGATACTTATACGTCAATATCCCGCTACTGTTCAGAGTAGGCGTTAACGGATACTCTAGTCTGAGATGACGGAGATACTTATACGTCAATATCCCGCTACTGTTCAGAGTAGGCGTTAACGGATACTCTAGTCTGAGATGGTCGAGATACTTACATGTCCATAACACCTACTGTTAAGAGAAGGACCCATACTCTCTGTGAGAGGTGGCTTTATTAGACTGGTGTTTTATGAGTTCACACTGGAGTCTCAGCCCGATATCTCATCGAGTTAAGTGTGAGTCGTCAGGTCGGCGACAGTAAGAGTCCTGTGTACTCGATGACCGGAGATACTCCGTTTGTGTAGTGTGTGCAGTGCGTTGGCTTTTCTCTGTGTCACACTTTTATATTTTCACTTACTAGACCGGGTGGGCACCTCTTGAGAGGTGAATTAGCACCTGTGTGCCAGACATGTAACACTCCGCTGAGTGTAAAACATCTCATGCTACATTGTCATGTAAAAAGAAAAAGATAATAATAAATTCCTGAAAAATGCAACATCAATACACTATGTGTTCCACAACACTGGTAAGAAAGGAATTTTTGGATCCTTTAAGGAGTCCAAGATTTTTGAAAAGTTATAAAAACCAGTAAATAGCCTAGTCCTTCCAGGCAAAAGACTCTTGAAAAAACTTCAGTGAGGCCTACTAAGAAAAGTATTAACCACAGCAGTCTGATAACTATGATTATCGGACGTCAATTCAACCAAACCAAAACTAAACCAAGCTCGGTGACTTGTGGTCAGATATATCTCTCTCGACATCAAAACAATGATCATATAGAACGTCCTGACCATGCGGTACAAGCTCCAAAACGAGATGCTAATTCACGGTTCGTACGGACTGAGGCGTTTACACCAGATGTACCAGACATCCTATCGTAAAACTGTATGAGTTTTAATCTTGGCCACCGTATGCCACAACTGGAGTTTGGCATAGTGACTTCACGAGGCGAGGTCGAGTGAAGTCCGGAGCCATAACTCCAGGAGTGGAATGCGGTGGCCAAGATTAATACGAATCAGGTTTTGATTTTATCCTACCCTGTCTCCTCGATTTTGGAATATTACGTGATAATAATTCTGTATGCCACTAGTGGCATATACAACTCTGTATGCTAGTCAGCGTGGCATACAGGAACTCAATGTTAAGCCTATGGATTTTATATTAGGGGTAGGATAATGCAATATACTACTAGGTACATTTTTTAAAATAAACCAACAACTGAAAATAAGGGATTCATTATATTCTGACTCCATCATAATAAATATGTCAACCCTAAAAACCTATAAAAGCCTATGTTTTTGGCATTGAAAAACCTGTAAAAACCTATATTTTGATTTTCAAAACCTATTAAAAAACCTATATTGAGGAAGAGCGGTACTGGGAGGCCTGGAAGTGTCATAATCATCTTAACCTTATCTAGTTACCGGTACGATTAATTACATTTCCATTAGAATATTCGTATGCCAAATATGTCAGTCAAAACAAATTTCTGCATGTCTCAGGTAGCCCTAGTTTTTCATATAATTGCTGATGCATTTCTATCGACTAGGGGCCTATATATGGAGAAATTTCAAGACATACATCGACTCGAGATCACTATCTAAGATTAATAATACCCGTGTTGACGTCATAGGGTTCTATAAATAAACGGAAACTCCCCTCATGTGAACATCGCGTCCTATTTAATAACCACTTCACCGTCAGCAAATACCTGAAAACCAACCTCCAGTGCCCCAACAATACCTGGGCATGCTTCGCTGCACACTCTAACTATTATAGGTCAAAAGGGGGATTCCTCTGGCGTATTTCATGACGTCAGGACCCGCTTGAGGGAATCCCTTTCGCCCCAGAAAACCTGAGTCATCGTCGGCTGAGCGCGCGATGACGTCACGTTCAGCCAATCAGCGGCGCGCGGTCTCAGTCTCCGAGCAGATGCTTGGTACTGGTCCTACACACAGCGCGCTGAGCGTGTGCTAGGAGAGCGGCGGCGGGTGACCTTTGACCTCGGGGATTCCCCGACTTGGCTCCGCGTGACTCAGAAAGGCACAGTCTGGAAGCGGCTTCAGTCGAGGCGAGTTCGCGGAAAATCGTCTGCTCTGAAAACTCACAGAAATATCGTTTTAAACTCGCCTACATCGCCAAGTTGAAAAACAGGGAGGATAGGAACTCAGCGGTTGAGGTTTTCATTGTGTTTAAGACATGAATTGCATTGGCGATCAACCAAAATAGACCAGAATTTGGAGAGAGACAGAGAGATCGCGATAGACACTGACGGAATCTGTGCATCTAACTCGCACGATGTCGACAGAATCGGGAACTCACGACGTTTAGCTCGTGATCTACTGTCAAACGGAGAGAGAATTGGTTGGTGATCTTGCACGAGTGGACTTGTGGCAGTGTAAGGTTGGTGAATACCTGGTGGTACTTGACACTCAGTCGATCATCGCTCGATGAGTCATCGTGGTTGCTGACTGACTGACTGACTGACTGACATACCTGGCCGACATTCCAGCTCCTCCCCCACCTATACCATCCTCATGGCTACCTGAACAAATCACGGAGAAAAACCCGGTCACTTTTATAGTGCCACTACCTCCCAACATCCCCAAGATCAAATCGTGACTTTGTATGGTGAGCGACCAAACATTGCGTGTTTAAAAAAGCCATGTTTAAGTGCATGTATAACTGTGGTGTGACACCGGATTCCCCACTCCGCCAACCCGGCACACCTAGCCGGGGGATCGCCGCCGACCTCCCCCGCCGACATGGAGTCTCTGACCGTCTCCGCCCCCGCCGGCCTTCCCCCGCCCGCCGCCGCCGACTTCGAGGACAGAGCCCGGGCCATCCAAGCCAACATCGAGCGCATGTTGAGCAGAGACAATAACCAGAACCAGAAACTGAGCGGGTCCGTATCGAGTGGCTCTACGAGCAGCTCACAGAGTGAAGTCCGGGGCGAGACGACGCATAGATTGTGTGGCGGGACCAGCGGGGCTGAGTAGGACCACAGGGGGGAAGGTATCACTGGACAGTATTAATAATAACAACGATGTTAAAATCACACCCGCTACTACTGCTGTTATTCCAACCACGGTGCAAGAGGTACAACGGAAAGCAACGACAAGCAGACTACAGAAGAAAGGTGGGTTTGGGAATTCCTATATACCTATGGCTGTACACTCTATGCTTACACCACGCTCTGGGGGGTGGAGTAACTATCTGATACTACTCAAGGTTGGTATACTACCCAAGGTTGCCGTATACTACCCAAGGTTGACATTTAGACCAATCAGATTGTCTCTTATTAAACCACATTTGAAGGTATATAGGAATAGGGAAACCAAGTACCAGTGAAAGGAAGTCAAAATTACTCGGTAAGGCTTGGAAAAATTACGGCCAGGGCCTTGGGCAGTAATTTTTCCAAGCCTTACCTCGTAACTTTGACTTCCTTTCACCGGAACATAGTTTCCCTCTATTCCCATTTATCCTACCCCGCTTATAAATCTCCATAGACTTAACATGGTGAGACTGTATACCACGGTTATTATCCTACCCTCATAAATCTCCATAAACTTAACATGGTGTGACTGTATGCCACGGTTATTATCCTACCCCTCTTATAAATCTCCATAGACTTAACATGGTGTGACTGTATGCCACGGTTATTATCCTACCCCTCTTATAAATCTCCATAGACTTAACATGGTGTGACTCTATGCCACGGTTATGCCATAAAATATTTATATGCCACTGCTAATATATGAAGTTACATGGTAGTGACATGGTAGGATAAAATCTAAACATCACTCATTTTCATATAATTGTTTACATGGCATTCATTGTCTTCCAATACAGATATCACTCAGCTCCGCTTTGTGATATCATTCCGCAAAGACAACTAATGCCATATAAACAATCATATGAAGTTTCGTGATAGTATGGGATGTGTGTGTCGGGGGGGGGGGGGAGGTGTAGCGTTCTTTCTGTCACATGATGATGTAATCCTGGCAGTCGTTACGGTGAGGAGGGGGGGGGGGGCTAGAGTTCTGTGGGGTTTTTTTCTGTCATACCATTGTGAAGTCAGAAATGGCTGTTTTCCGTGTTTTCATTTTCGATATATAGAATTAGTTTCCCTTGTGTAAAACAGAAATGCTTGTTTGTGTGTAAGGGATGTGTGTGTGCGTGGGGGGGGGGGGGGGGGGGGCTCGGATTAAAACCTGGAGGATGGTGAGTAATATCTGTCCAATTCTGGTCATTTCACTCACAGCTAGGGCCAGGAAATCACTTTAGGAATCCCAAAATAAGGGATGCCAGTTTGTAGGATTTTGCCTACATGTAGGATTTTCATTTTAGTCTCAAAGTGATGGAAAGTTCAAAAGATTGTGTGTTTTGAGAACAAAATAGACTCCAGGTTCCCTGAAATCTAAATCTTAGATAAACTTGTTCTGTAATCTTTCAAAATTTCGTATTTAGCTACCCCGAGTACACTCAGTTAGAGGCCCTATGGATCCCAGTGCTCCAACCTAGAACTGTAGGATTCCTGTAGGAAATGATCCTACGGAGAAGGGCAAACTTGAATACTGACATCTGATTAAAATATATGCCCAAGGATCTGCTAGGAGAGTGATGGGGATTTCCCCACACACCATGTGCGTTTTAGGTGATACATAGACTGGCCTCAGTCCCCATGTAGGAATTTCTTCTGACCCCAACTAGCATCCCTGCAAAATGGAGCAAGTATGCAGATCATCTGGCTATGTTCTAACACTGGCAGTTGCCATGGTGAGGGTTGGGGGGTTAAAATTCTTTTTTTTCTGTCACATCATGTTGCAATGTTCAATGCTATTTTCCTTGGCAAAATCTCATTGAAAAAAAATAAAGAAGAAACCGACAAGTATTGGTCAAATCGACATTCTCTACAAGTTTAATGTACGAGGCGACATCCGAATGAATATCACATGGCGTTCAAACATGTTTCAGAATGATGACTTTCATATAAACCAGTTATTTTCTGTATTTATCTCACCCCTGTATACACTAAAAGAACAACGACACACAAGATATATGCCATGGAGAACAGACTGTAATACTTGTAGGGGCATGGAAAACCAGTTCCCAATGTTAAGCCTATGTGACAAAAATACCAGGGGTGAGATAACAACATAAACAAACCAATTCTTGTAAACAATATTGACATACTAACTGCTTAGTTACCAAAATCAGCCACAGCCCATGATCCCCCACTGAACCTCCCCACTGACCCATGTAAAAAAAACCTGAGCCTTCCCTTAATCCTTTGATTCGCCACTGTAATGCATAAACCCTGTATTGCAATGGAAAATATTTCAATGTTTTTTGCTGACCCCAACTGGCATCCTGGAGATAACAATAACATAATATACGAACCAATCCTTGAAAACACCAAGGTGCCTGGGCAGAGGTGATGTTTATGTTGTAGCGTGCTTCCTTGGCAGATGTACTCAGAAAAGCTGATTGATTTGATTGTTAAGGCGAGGCTCCTGGAAAACGGGGCGATTATTCACCTTCACATAAACACAAGTGCAGTGTTTATTGCTACTTTCTTGTGAGGCTGAGATGAGAGTGGGGTCAGTGGGTCCACTGTGAGGTGATAGGTCCTTCATCTTCTGCTGGGAGGTTGTGTTTTGCATTGTCTTTTTTTTTTCACTGGACCGCCACGATGGTGGTCATGGAAATAGAACCTCTGGAAATAATAGTGATATGTATGTGTTTATTATCCACCTAATACAAACTCTGTATGGATATACCCAGCGCATACAGATATGTTGTATTATCCACCTAATACAAAGTCTCCATAGTAAACCTATAGGAACTCTGTATGGACATACCCGGCACATACAGATATGTTGTTTTATCCACCTAATACAAAGTAAACATATTGGAACTCCGTATGGATAGACCACACATATACAGATATGTTGTATGGGCCAGGTTGCGATAAAGTGAGCATACAGAAAAATAGTCCATAATGAAAAATAATGCACAACTAAAGCGAACCAATAACGGCAACTGTAAAGAAAAGGTGGATGATAAATATAAAAGAGACTGGTTTCAGATATAAAAAAAAGGAGTTGACTCTATGCAAGGATCTTGCACCAACTAAATCATGATATCGACATATTAGTACATCGACAAGTTCTACATCATTGCATCATATATAGTGTCAGATATATATAATATAATATTATAGTGTCAGATATATAATATAATATCATAGTGTCATATATATAATATAGTGTCAGATATATATAATATAATATTATAGTGTCATATATATAATATAGTGTCAGATATATATGATATAATATTATAGTGTCATATATATAATATAGTGTCAGATATATATAATATACATTTTGTAATATTATAGTGTCAGATATATATATAATATAGTGTCAGATATATATTATATAATATTATAGTGTCAGATATAGATATGATATAGTTTCAGATATTATGTATATAATGTCAGATACATTCATCACAACATAGATCCGCTCGGATATTACTACATATATCAACTCGTGAGACGAGTCTTTTGAAGGTGGTGTGCCTGGTCAATACAGAATTCATTTTCCTGATAAAGTCTCAGAGTTTCCAACCATTAACGTGTCCGTCGACGATGTAGATCGTGAGTGGCGTATTTACAATCCTCAGAGTCCCGTTAAACAAACAACCACCAGGATGTATACACCTTTCTTTACGTTGCTAGGAAACCCACGCTAAAACCAACAGTAAATTAACGAGAAAATAAATCCAGGACTCATTTAACGACACGATTGCCCTTTAAACAATTATAACTCTACTAAAATAGACTCCAAGGTTTTATTGTGTTGATGATGGGAATCTCAGGAATGGCTGAGGTATGTGGGTGTGTGGGGCCGTTGTAAACATATGGTGCAGTGGTTGTGGGGGTCGGGGGAGGGAGGGAGGGGGGGGGGGGTGTTTTAGAGTTGTTTTTGGTTCCAGATATCTAGGGCCGCACACCACATATAAAACACGAAATCCAGGCCAGCTCCGACTGAGACGAAACGAAACATGCCAGAAACTTCGCCTCGTTATAAGTGGGCGATAATACAAACCGGAACCACTCGGCGGGCCATGTGTTCTCACTTATTGTTAGATCACTCTCGGGTTTCTCGGAAATAAATAAATCGCGGATGGGGAAACACTGCAGTCACTGCCAGACGAGCGATACTGGAAAAAACCATGACCAAAAAAAACATGTTTTTCTAAGAAAGGTTTTGTAAAAGAACTTGGATGTGGTGTCATTGGGCACTGAAACTTGTCGACTTGTTCACAACAAGGTCGTTCGTCTGGTCTCCCGCTCTCGCATGGAGCGTGAACCCACGTGGTTCACGAGAACTCCGTCAAATAGCAACACTTCATGGAACGTGTTTACTTCAAGTCTCGATTCCTGAGGTGTTTTCTGTGTGTTCAAAGTCTAACATATCTAGACAATGTAGCACTAATTTCAGCTTCCACTTCCTCATCGATATCTAAGTGTTCTTTGGAAATGAAAGAAAGTATGCACTATACAGAGGTTCTCGAGGTTGGACACTAGATGGCATGACCGGCGATTTGGTAAAAGGCGGTGAGAAAGCAGTCAGAGTGTTCTGTCAATGTCTGCCACATATCTCAAATCTGTGTAACTTTCATGCCTCATAACAGTTCATATTACTAAGGAGAATGACCAGATATTGGGAGCTGCCCCCGGGTTCCGGGAGGTTGAGGGTAATACCCGCTGGTGTGAAACTGGACACGCGTTGACACAGAATGACAGGATAAGGAGAGGGCTTGGACTGTCCAGAGAGGGCCCCGCGTGTAGACAGAGGAGGATGTCACTGTCACGTGTCACAGGTCAAGGTCACGTGTACGTGTAGAGGTCACGTGTACGTGTAGAGGTTACGTGTACGTGTAGAGGTCACGTGTACGTGTAGAGGTTATGTGTACGTGTAGAGGTCACGCGTATGTGTAGAGGTCACGTGTATGTATAAAATTCACATGTATGTGTAGAGGTCACGTGTACATGTAGAGGTCACGTGTACGTGTAGAGGTCACATGTACACGTGGAGGTCACGTGTACACGTGGAGGTCACGTGTATGTGTAGAGGTCACGTGTAGATGTAGAGGTCATGTGTACACGTGGACGTCACATGTACGTGTAAAATTCACATGTATGTGTAGAGGTCTGGGTAGAGGGAAACCCCGCAACCCGCGCTCAGCGTGCGGGCAAATCCTGGCGACGTCTGTAGGTCTGCACCCAGGTGTGATTTTTCTCATACGATATAATTCTAGCCCTGCTGAAAACAAAATTTATTGGAATCCAAGTGAGGATGATGATGAAATCAGTGTCGGCACAGTGATTAGAGTGACTCAATCAGTCTATAACTGCGCATCTCATGACTACACGACTGATTTATAGATACTTGTCAGTGAAGTAACCCCGGGGGATGTTCGACATTCACTTCTCACACTGCATCGCGAGATCTCGTCACGTGGGGCCGAGATTTCACTCACGTGACTGGTCAAGGCGTGAGTCAGACGCCCAGTGACGACACGTCTAGGGACGCCGTGTTTTTCTCGCGAGATCAATACGAGACGAGACGCAGCCTCGCTCTGAGTCATGGGGAATCCCCGGCCGTCATTTTTAGCGCCATGTTACGGAGAAACTGCTGAGTCATTGCCCGAGTCTCTTCTGTGTATGTGAGAGTTCACGTGAGGTGATGCTGGAAATCGGCCCGGAGAGTGCAGGATTGCCTTCTCTGACGTCACCAGGAACACTCTCCGAGTCACAGGCGCTGAGGTGGTGATTGGGTGGATGTGCTTGGAGAGTGTGCTCCTCAGTGTCTTGCCTTATATGGACAAGTCGTAGAGAAACCCCGCCCCATGTATCTGGGAGATGTGTAGAGAGGACGAAGCGATGTCTGTTCTCTAGGCTGAGGCTACCTTGAGTGACAGTTTAAGAACTGGAAGAGCAATTATATATGAATTGAATGCAATAAAAGTATAAAAAAAACAAAAAAAAAACTGTGCCTAACCACCGTAACCATATACTGGTGGGGGTAAATAATGAGGAAAAATATATATATATATATATATATATATATATATATATATATATATATATATATATATATATATATATATATATATATATCTATGAGATGTGTATTAGTGTGGCGTTGATTATGAACATTCATTAAATGATTAAAGGAAATCGGAATATAATTCATTATAGTATGTTTCCTTCTCTGACTGGCCCTTGCATTAAGGAGAGGTGGGGTAGGGTAGCAGGAGGGCTACAGGGACTGGGGCCAGTATCAAGGAGAGGAGGGGTAGGGTAGCTGGAGGGCTACAGGGACTGGGGCCAGTATCAAGGAGAGGAGGGGTAGGGTAGCTGGAGGGCTACAGGGACTGGGGCCAGTATCAAGGAGAGGAGGGGTAGGGTAGCAGGAGGGCTACAGGGACTGGGGCCAGTATCAAGGAGAGGAGGGGTAGGGTAGGTGGAGGGATGCAGGGACTGGGGCCAGTATCAAGGAGAGGAGGGGTGGGGTAGGTGGAGGGGTACAGGGACTGGGGACAGTATCAAGGAGAGGAGGGGTAGGGTAGGTGGAGGGTACAGGGACTGGGGCCAGTATCAAGGAGAGGAGGGGTGGGGTAGCTGGAGGGCTACAGGGACTGGGGCCAGTATCAAGGAGAGGAGGGGTGGGGTAGGTGGAGGGTGACAGGGACTGGGGCCAGTCTATGTGGCGGCGTGTGGGGGAGAGTGTGGGCTGTTTTTGTCACCAGTGAAGTTTATCTTGTGGTGTATCTTCCTGGTTCACTGGTTCGTGACCATACGTCATGTTTTATTAGTAAACATGACGTTTTATCTCACTTCTGGTATTTCTGTCCCATACGCTTAACATTGGAAACTCATTCTCCATGCCCCTACGAGTATTACAGTCCGTTCTCCATGGTCTATATTCCGTGTGTTGTCTATTCTTTTAGTGTGTACAGGGGTTGAGATCAATACAGAAAGCAACTCGTTTGTCTGGACGTTAAATCACACCAAATAAACAAAAGCAAGAGACTAGTGCCTTTTTAGGACAGATTCAAGATGGCAGCTGACTAATGCATGCACCATGGGGGGGGGGGGGGGGGGGCAAGCGGCACCAACAATTTTGCATTTTTGAGTTCCCACTTGGCGACATGGGAGATTCCTAGAGATCACAAATCGAAACCTGTTTTTTTTTTTTATTCGGTGGCAGTGGATTAAACCACATACGAACAAAGTGTTATACTTCTTGTTTTAAAATAAGTCCAGGATTATTATTCAGTGTATGATGAAGACCACTCCACCTATTGACCACGTACAGATCTGCGGATCCAGGGGCCCGTGACTTCATTATTACTCCAAGCATTTAGAACTAGGTCACGAGTTTCTAAATCCACACAACACTGGCACCGGACCAGGGAGAGGAAGTTTAATACGTATCCAGTAAACGGGTAAATGCTATTAACCGCCCCCCCCCCCCCCCAATTCCTTTGTCTCAGTAAATATTGTTTAATAAAAATCAGATCGGGGTGACCCTTTTTTTTAATTTTTATCTAGAATGTATAACAATAGATTTAAAGTAATTGTACCCAGTAAACAGTTAAATGTTATACCCCCCCCCCCTTATCACGCATTCCTTTGTATCAGTAAATATTGTTGAAATGTGAAGTCAGGGGCGGGGGCCCTCCTTAAATTACAATTTTCAACAACATATTTAATGTGTAGGTGTTAGTAAGGGTAGCTACTTGTGGTACTGCCTATGGCGTTTGAGAGCTGTGAGAGTGTTTACAGGTTAACTTTGTACAGTCACCGAACACAACGCGCTGATGCATTATGGGTTTGATTAAATATGAATAATTAAAAACAATATTTAGATTTAAAAAAATTAAAACAAACAACCTCAGTGATGCAGTATGGGTCTAATTAACTATAAATAATTAAAAACTAGTTATTTAAATTTGAAAAAAAAAGAACCTCTAGTGATGCATTATAGGTCTAATTAACCATAAATAATTAAAAAAAAAATTTAATATAAAAACTTAAACTGCAGTGGAAGATCAAACCTTGTGTTAGAACTGCTTTTCTTTCAATAAATAAAAAAAAACAAAAAAAAACAACAACATCAGTGATGCAATATGGGTCTAAATAACTATAAATAATGAAAAACAAAATATTCAAATAATGATAAAAAAAAACAACCTACCCGCCCTACAGGTGACATGATCGAGATGAATAGACTTAAGTGTAGCACTGAGCATTGAGCTACGAGTGGGGCGTGCCCCCCCCCCCCCCCCCCCCGTCCTCACACAGGCCCCGTACAGACTGGTACGGCACGGTACGGCGACACGGTCACGCCACCTGGTGTCATCACCTGTAACTGACATTCCAGGTAGACATCTTACGGACCTCATCACGGGGGGGGGGGGGGGGGGGGGGCACAATGGATGCTCTGTGTGGGGCCTGTTTAACAAGGAGGTGAAACGAGGGGGATTTCTGCAGTCATTTTGTCTGCCAAATGGCCAACTTTTTTTGGATCTTCACAAAGAGAGCGGTATCTGTGGGGCAGAGAGTGATTGCTAGTTCTACCATCATCCGCAAGGAAATCGTAAGATAGCGCCACTGTAGTTGGGAGAGGGGGGGGGGGGGGGCAGCCACTGTTATCAGTTGTTATAATCTATAGATAAATATTAAGATGACAGATCTGAATACGTGGTGGTCATATATATAAGGGTGTTCACTATTCGAGCTACCGCATCTCAGTAAAAAAAAATAATAATAATAAAAAATAATAATATTGAGATGACGCTCAAATTCCTCCATGGCAAGCCCCCCCCCCCCCCCAAAAAAAAATATTTTCAATCAAATCCATTGATAATTAGTCCCGCCACCCGGTATTTTTGATGGCATCAGGGGGCAAGATGGCCGTCTTCATAGCACAATAGCTATATGCCCTATACTATAGAGGAAACCTATGAAGGTTTAGGGTTGGAGCTTGTATCTCAGTGAGTTTCAATAGCGTAGTAATTCACAAGGCAATGCAGCGTGAATCACATAAGTATTCAAAAGAGATGCGATCGAGCTCTGACTGTAAACTTTAATGGGTTTCTGAATTTATCTCACCCCTCACATTGACTAATGAACTAACATTTGTGACATAATCCCCCATTGAGGTGTTGAGTACGAGTTCCCAATATTAAGTCTATAGGTAAAAAATACCAGGAGTGAGATAAACACATACATCCCACAGCTCCAAGCATGTTTTACTGCCAGTACCAACACCATCCAGTCAGTTTCCCTCTAGATTTTATTTCTGATTTTATTTTCTGACTATGACCAGCATCTCTGGGCTCTGCTGGTTCCACTTTATTAAGAAGGCGCCAGTATGGAGTTGTCCCTCTCCCTTCACTGCCATATAAGGAATATAGAAGGCATGGATTGACCCAGCAGCCAATGACTGCATTCACAGCAAACCACGACCTTCACCCTGACCTCCTTATATAGTGTTAATCGCGCCTTGGGACGGTTCTACAGTCTAAAGTTGAGCTCATGGGCCAAAACTACACTCCCAGTGATTCATTGCTCCTAGAAATGTTGGGAAAAGCGTTGCTCCAGTAATATCGGATCTTGTCCTGTGGTATCGATATTTTCACGTTGTATCACTACATTGTACAACACCACATTTTCAGTGGCGTAGGTGAAAGGTTCATTAGATTTTTAATTGAATACAGATGGCGACATAGTTATGATGCAATCCACAAAGAATTTGGAGCAATGATTTGGACCTCGGGTCGCTATTCTGCGATCTGCAAAACGTGTAGCAACGACTCCCTGACACCATCCAGTCAGTTTTTCCTCTAGATTTTATTTCTGATTTTATTTTCTGACCATGACTAGCATCCCTGGGCACTCTCTGCCAGATCCACTGTATTAAGAAAACTTCAGTGCGTACCAGATAAGAAAGGCGGCACTTATTAACGCCACAAACTTCCTGGTCACCAGGCACTGCGAAAAGCTGGGTTTTGATTTACGATACGATATTGGACCCCCGCCTTCCTCCTACAGCGAACAAAGAACTAATAACACGACACAGTTTGAGAGTGTCGCCAGCAAACAGTCGTCATATGGGGGAATTCAACCTGGTATTAGGATAAACACGTACATTTATGTAATTTGATGTGTGCTTTGTGAAATATAACTCCCAAATGTTCACCGTACTATCGGAGAGTCGGCTTATGGAACCAGTTAGATACACTCATACAGCAACTTGGCGTGGATTTAAGATAAAGATTAAGGAGATATTTTCTGAGCATGAATCAACATGGATTATAGATCAACTACCTATTCTTTCTTTCGTTTACACATTCACATCATTCACTCCATGGTTAAATCAACCAAACCAAACTAAACCAAACTGTGTTTGCAACTTTGATGCACCACTTGAAGGGCTGGTGAATCCAGTGGCTGAATATTAACAATACATATTTTTTAGAGAAATTCAATGCAAAACTTAAAGGTATATCCTACAATTCACAGTGGCGCCACCTGGTGATTTTTAAATAATGTCAATTATTAGTCAAAACTGGTTTTGTGGGATTCATTCTAGTTCAACATGGGTAAATTTAACATTTTGTCCACTTTATCCAATCTCAATAGGTAAAATAGGCCAGTTTGTATTTGCTCACTTTACAATAGAAATCTACTGGAAAAATATGGTTTTCTTCAATTCTTTCAAAAACAACCACGGTGACCCATGATTTTTAAAACATAAATAAGTAGTATTATATATGCACTATATTCTGTGAAAATTTGAGGAAAATGACATGGGTTTTACTATGTGAAAAAATACTTTTTAGAATCTCTATATGTTCTTATATAAAATTATCATCATATTGATCTCTAAATCAAAAACTAGCACGGTGACCCCCGATTTTTAAGTTAGATATGTGTTCCACAACACTTGGAGATTATCATATTCAATTTTCAGGAAATTGACATGGGTTTAAATTTTCAAGACACATTGTCCGATATGCCTTTAAGCTGTTTGGTGATAATGAGTGCCCTGAGATTGTGAGTCATATGTGCGCAGCCATTTTAGTTCTCAGCTGACTAAAAGTTCAGAATTTGTCGAATCACTGAGAGACTAAAGACCGTTTAAATGTTGTCGTTTCAGGAAGGAGGCGTCCGAGGTTAGTCATCGAAAAGCCGCCCAACTCCGCGCCCGAGTCTCCAGTGTGAGTATCAACTCTCTGTTCTTATCGTCCTTACCGTATCAACCCTCTGTTGTTATCGTCCTTACAGTACCAAGTCCCTGTCGTTACCGTCCTTACAGTACCAACCCTCTGTCGTTACCGTCCTTACAGTACCAACCCTCTGTCGTTACCGTCCTTACAGTACCAACCCTCTGTCGTTACCGTCCTTACAGTACCAAGTCCCTGTCGTTACCGTCCTTACAGTACCAACCCTCTGTCGTTACCGTCCTTACAGTACCAACCCTCTGTCGTTACCGTCCTTACAGTACAAACCCTCTGTCGTTACCGTCCTTACAGTACCAACCCTCTGTCGTTACCGTCCTTACAGTACCAACCCTCTGTCGTTACCGTCCTTACAGTACCAACCCTCTGTCGTTACCGTCCTTACAGTACCAACCCTCTGTCGTTACCGTCCTTACAGTACCAACCCTCTGTCGTTACCGTCCTTACAGTACCAACCCTCTGTCGTTACCGTCCTTACAGTACCAAGTCCCTGTCGTTACCGTCCTTACAGTACCAACCCTCTGTCGTTACCGTCCCTACAGTACCAAGTCCCTGTCGTTATCGTCCTTACCGTACCAAGTCCCTGTCGTTATCGTCCTTACCGTACCAAGTCCCTGTCGTTATCATCCTTACAGTACCAAGTCCCTGTCGTTATCATCCTTACCGTACCAAGTCCCTGTCGTTATCGTCCTTACCGTACCAAGTCCCTGTCGTTATCATCCTTACAGTACCAAGTCCCTGTCGTTATCATCCTTACCGTACCAAGTCCCTGTCGTTATCATCCTTACCGTACCAAGTCCCTGTCGTTATCGTCCTTACAGTACCAAGTCCCTGTTGTTATCGTCCCTACAGTACCAAGTCCCTGTTGTTATCGTCCCTACAGTACCAAGTCCCTGTCGTTATCGTCCTTACAGTACCAAGTCCCCACTGAAAGTGTATGGGGCCACAGTGAACGGCCGTCATTTATATCCAAAATCATATATTACGGATGGAAAATTAATTGATTATGGCCTCAAAGCATTGATCTCTGTTTTCTTAATGTTGTAATTGTTTGTCTTACCCCCCTGGACGGCTAGGTCGAAGATCATGTATTGTATATATGAATCTACCGTCAATAAAAATCTTTACCCAAAAAAAAAAAAATTATTACGGGAAAATACACTTTTTTTTAAAAACTTTTTTTTTTAATACACTCTTAAGAGAAAAAGAGAAAATATGTGTAAGGAATAGTAAGATAACCGATTCTAATTCTTATTATAAGTACAACGCATTCTCCATCGCATTTCTGATTATCATGAAAAGAAGTATTGCTCGAAAGTGAGTGAAGTCTAATTGAACAAATTGTGACTAGCTATGTAATTTCAGTGACTTGGATTAAATAGTTCCAAAAAGCCTTTATTTTACCAAATTGCTAATAATATAGCATAGATTTGATTACACTACACGTCTTCATACTTAAAAGTGACAATCAAAAATTTTGCTATCCCAAACCACTGAAATGCCACAGGTAGTGAGGAAGATAACACCAATTTTGGTGATGAATCAGACGTGGTTTTAAAAACAGTGACCAGATGTCCCTGGAAAAAAGTTATCAGGGCCTGGAAAAGGCCTAGGAAAAGCCTGGAATTTTATTGAGCTGTCTATGTACGAACCCTGTATATGTTGTCCGCAATTTCTCAGTAATTGATGGAGCAAAGTACACTCCAACCACATCTCAACTTTTTTTTTCTGACCCCAACTGACAGCCCTGAATTATTGAAGACGTGGCTAGAAACACGTCTATTTAAAAAAAAAAACCAACTAAATTACTCGTTTCTTAATAACTAGATAATCCTGTATTGATGTTGACCTATCTCATGCTATCTGACAAATTACTACCATTACATAATTCACATTTCTATATCTCTGTTTTTTTGTACTTTATTATAGAGTTGTACTGATTTTGGGGTTTTCAGAAATCAATATAAACGGTTATATGCTGACTCCCGACTTTTACAATAATTCATAAACCAATTTTTTTTTAAATCCTTGGAAGAAATCGGCATGTAAACGGGGTTTTACAGTAGATAATCCTGTATTGATTCAAAGTGGGAAAAAAGTGGGAACTTTTTTTTTTTTAATTCCCGCAACGCTCGACCAAATCCGAACGGGGAAAGAATTGTGAACATAATCCTGTATTGAAGTTTACCTTTCTCTCGCTCCCCATCAGCCCGCTGCGGAATCTGGATTCTAAGACGACGATCACCATCGACAAGCAGGTGTTCGAGGTGGACGCGGCGGACCTGGTCAGTATCTGCACGCTGGGGCGCGGGGCATATGGCATCGTCGAGAAGATGCGCCACGCGCGCAGCAACACCATCATGGCGGTGAAGCGCATCACGTGCACCGTTAACTCGCTAGAACAGAAGCGCCTGCTGATGGACCTGGACATCTCCATGCGCACCTCGCTGTGTCCCTACACCGTGCAGTTCTACGGCGCGCTCTTCAGAGAGGTGAGCTTCGACCACTTTTATCCCATTAATATCCCACCTTAAGTGTGTTTCACACCTGATACTATACATTATCTCACCCCTGGTACAAGTTTAGCCATAGGAATAACATTAGAAAAATAACATATTCTAATTATTCTGATTCTGTATTACTATGTGTCAGCTTTTCATGGTTTACAGCCAACCGTAAAAAAAATTGATTATTGTCTATGTATTCTCATACCTTGTCTATGTAATTTGGGATGTAAAAGAACTCCCACCTCAGTAAATGTGTAGGGGTGAGATTTCTACCTGAATTCATCTCAGAGACTCGATCACCACCCTTGTGTTGTAAAAGGACCTTGAGAAAGTCTAGAAAGGACCTGTAATGGTTGACTGGACGTTAAATCAAATGAACACAGCCATACGAGTGGGAATACATTTTAATTTCGTTGATTATTAATGTTTCAGGGTGACGTGTGGATATGTATGGAGGTGATGGACACATCGTTAGACAAATTCTACAAGATGGTCTACGAGAATGGCCGAACCATCCCCGAGAAGGTCATCTGCAAAATTACCGGAGCAGTGAGTAATTTTCTCATAAGAATTTATACATTTATTATCAGTGAGTAGCTAATTTATCAATAAGAATTTATTTATCTTATTTTGATTTAAAGTTAGGGGCCAAATTACGTGTATATTGCACCCTGTTAAAAGTTTGTCGGTCTTTTTTAATTCAGTTCAAAATTTTAGGACTACAACATTCACTCTCATTATTATTATTATTATTATGGTTATGTACCTATGATCAAACCAAAGAGTTTATACAAAAGTATGAAAAAGTCTTCATGTTTCTCCTTCAGGTATTGAAGGCGCTGGACTACCTGAAGCGGGAGCTGAATGTCATTCACCGCGACGTCAAACCCTCCAACATTCTGATCGCGCGCGACGGGTCGGTGAAGATCTGCGACTTCGGCATCTCGGGTCGTCTCGTCGACTCAGTCGCCAAGACCATCGACGCCGGATGCAAACCCTACATGGCGGTAAGTCGCAACTTTAATCATCTACAGTTGTATACATAAACTTCAATTTCAGCTAGTGAGACCAAAATCGAGATTGCAGCCTGAAACCCAAATATCTTAAGCACAAAGCCTCATATTTGATTTTCCGGCACCCATTGGGACTTGGGAGACGGTACCTGGCCCATTATCCTACCCCTAATAAAAAACCGCCATAGACTTAACATAGGCAAACTTTATGTGGCAGGCCGTGACATAAAGTGTTTTTTATGCCACTAGAGTAATAACAATATTGACCAATCAGAGAGCAGGATGTCAGCTACTATGAAAAAAGTTCTGTTGGTCGTTGAGTCAATATTTATCTTTTAGTAATACAAAAGCATAGACGGGGTAGGATAAATACGAAACCGAACTCGAGTTAGACCTGTCAGTGTCTATGCCACTCTGGTCAGGTCTGCTCCTCACTACACTCGGCTACGCCTCATGTAGTAATACACGACCTGCCCGTCGTGGCATAAACATTGTCAAGTCTAACTCTCGTTCGGTTTCTTCTAATTATGTGTTCACGCTATAGGGCACTGAGTGGTTGCTATTTCCGCCATCATCCTCCAGGAAATTATAAGATATTTTCTCTGGAGTAGGGGGACAACCATTATTTTCTGCTGTGATAATCTATAAATAATCGTGAGACGAGGCTAAAACCCATTTATGACAAGTCAGAAATCTATTTATAATAAAATCCATTAATAACTGGCCACAAACCCTGCCGTGTCTCTCGTACTCGTCACCAATCTGATCTCCTTGTCTTGTTTTTTGCAGCCTGAACGCATCAACCCAGAAGGGAACGACAAAGGATACGACATCCGCTCTGACGTCTGGAGCCTGGGAATTTCTCTCGTGAGTCTCGGCTTTATTAACCGACGTTTAGATGATAAGAACTGTCATATCAAATGACATCTAGATGATAAAAACTTACATATTAACTGACATTTAGATGATAAATAGTGGAAAACCCCCAAACTGACATTTACTGCCCCAACGCCACTGTATAGAGCAGGCCTGCTAAAACTAAGGTTTTTTACCCGACGTATCAATACTTTACATATATACACCATATTGACTGGTTTCAGATACAAACGGCCGTATGCTCCGAGGAGTTGACGCGTAGTGATATCCGAGCGTATGCGAGGATATTGCACAGAGTCAACTCCGAGGAGCATACGGCCGCTTGTATCTGAAACCAGTCTATATTGTATTTATTATCCACCTTTTCTGGACAAGTGACATGTCGAAATCAGTTCGTTTTAGTTGTGCACTATTTTTCGAAACGCACTATTTTTCCGTATGCGCCACCCGGAGCATACAACATATCCGTAGGCGCCGGGTATGTCCATACAAACACCCTATGTGTTTTCTATGGACACTTTGTATTAGGTGGATATATTTGTATGCGCCGGGTATGTCCATACAAACTCCCTATGTGTTTTCTATGGACACTTTGTATTAGGTGGATATATCTGTATGCGCCGGGTATGTCCATACAAACATCCTATGTGTTTTCTATGGACACTTTGTATTAGGTGGCTATATCTGTATGCTCCGGGTATAGTGATACACACTCCCTATGTGTTTTCTATGGACACTTTGTATTAGGTGGATATATCTGTATGCGCCGGGTATGGTGATACACACTCCCCATGTGTTTTCTATGGACACTTTGTATTAGGTGGCTATATCTGTATGCTCCGGGTATGGTGATACACACTCCCCATGTGTTTTCTATGGACACTTTGTATTAGGTGGATATATCTGTATGCGCCGGGTATGGTGATACACACTCCCCATGTGTTTTCTATGGACACTTTGTATTAGGTGGATAATAAAGAGTAATAAGTCTCTGCTTTGTGCAACACCTTCAGGCCTGTTTGTACTACATTAAACGTATTGACATTCATACCAATTTTTTTAATATAATTTTTTTTTAATGTAAATGAAATGATTAGCAGAACTGCGACTAGCAGAATTGTATTTTAGCACATCATAAAAAGCCCTGGTATTCAGGCATGGGAATTCCCTAGATTTCAGGATTTGTTGAGATCTCATTCTTAAGATCAATGTTAATCTGAGGACACAATTTGATAAGCGTTTTTTGGGGGAAGGGGGGTTGAAATAAAAACCTGAAAAATGGTGAGCAATATTTGTGCAAACTTCCAATTCCATACCTGACTCCAGTAAACGTATTTACGTACATACAAAATAATTTTGAAAAAAATATTCGTTCAAATTTGCGTCATTAAAAAATGCTGGTATTTCAGAAACTTACATCTACACGCAGCCTACATAGAATTATTTCGTTGGTGGTATTTGAGTAACCCACACCTGCACACAGAAAACAAAGCATTGTTTCGTTGCTGGTATTTGCAGAGATGTCAGTTTTCCGTAGGCCATCCTTCTCATACCATGTCTATGTGGTATGAAGTAAAAGAACTCTAACCTTGGTAAATGTGTAGGGGTGAGATTTCTACCTGAATTCATCTCATAGATTTGATCACCACCCTAGTGGTGTAAAAAGAACCTTGAGAAAGTCTGGAAAGGACCTATAATGGTTGACTGGACGTAAAATCAAACCAAACAAACAAACAAATCCATTTTCCGTTGAATGTCATATTCAGTATATGTATAATGATATTTGTATAACCCTCATCTGTTGTTTCGTTGGACAGATCGAGCTGGCCACAGGGAAGTTCCCCTACGCCTCGTGGGGAAACCCCTTCGAGCAGTTGAAGCAGGTGGTGAAGGACGACCCGCCACGCCTGCCCAGCGGAGTCTTCTCCGAAGAGTTCGACGAATTCATCGTGCTCTGGTGAGTCCAAACTAACCTCACCCATAGAAGTAACACATCATCAAAATAAATGTTACTCTAAGGAAACGTAGTAATTTAGCCTTTAGTGATGAACATTTGAGGTCTTTGTTCTCATAAATACAGTCCGTTGATGTAGGCACAGGACCATAGTAATGGGGCGAAAGACTGAGACGGGAATCACCATGGTCTCAGTTATTACGTTTCCTTATCGTCATACACTCCAAAATCTTCAAAATATTTTTTCTAGTATAATATTGACATGACAAATGCTAAATTACCCATTTCAGCCACAGCCCATGATCCTCCACTGAACCTCCCCACTGACCCACGTAAAAACTTGAGTTTTCCTTTCCTTTATTCCCAACTGTAATGTGTATGTAATGCCTAAACCCTGTGTTGCAATGAAAAGTATATCAATGTCTTTTTTCTGACCCCAACTGGCATCCATGATTTTTTATTTACTTATTGACAGTGGGCGCGAACATAATCTAGACGTAATACCCAGCTGTGGGCACTCAGTTTTCCCTCTAGAAAAGAAAAGAAATATTCAGGCGATCTTTTTTTACTAACCATGGCTTGGATCCTTGCATACATTATCCTGTACCTTAATATAATATGAACTTCTCGTTTTAAACTTCAGCCTCCAGAAGAACTACAGGCACCGACCTAACTACGCTGAACTCCTCGACCATCCATTCGTCAAGCGGAGTCTATCCGAGGAAGTCGACATGGCTGCCTACGTTAGTGACATTTTAGACAATTTCCAGCCTTCGGAAGGCGAGGAGTCCTAGGCCGACCGAGCCCCTCGGAGCCCCTCGGAGCGCAGCGCAGACCGGGGAGAGAGCGGTGGTCACCGGATACCAGCGGTGGTCAGAACGAGGCTACACCACCCTCACCGCGCATGCTCACGACAGAGGACCGAAAGTGGATGCCTGCTCCTGCCACCAGGAGTCGCTGGCACGCGCGAAGAGCCCGGATGTGGAAACGCGGGGAGAGCGGACGAGCCTGGTTACTGCGCGTCTCACCAGAGGGAGGGGTGGACAGCGAGCCGCTATTCCAGCACCCTCCCCCTGTGACTAAATAAAACATGGAAATAATAAAAAAAAAATACACACATATAAATATATACATAATAAAGGGGGACAGTAATAACTGCCTGGCCCCCTCCCTCGGCCGCCCCTCTACTTACTCCCAGAACACACCGCGCCGCCCAGGAGCGCAGCGCGCATGCGTAGAGACTGGTGTCGTTGTTGCTCCCCAGGTGGCGCCACGGGCTGGCCGTAAGTAGGTCAGTGAGACGCGGGCCGGACGCGCGCGGGGACAGTTCGCAAAATAAAAGGAAAATGTAAAAAAAAATATAATAGATGGGGGGGGGGGGGGGGGGGGAATGTTAGAAAATAATTGGCATGTAATGAATAATGCGCCTAGCGGGCGGGCAGTGAACTAGGGGTGTGGACCTTGAGTAACCATGACATGAAGCTGCCCGGCCGCCATTTTGTGTACATACTATGGCTAACCCGTGTTTAATACTGTTTTGATGCTGATGACTGGGACCTGGCTGGATGTGGATTGGGACTGTCTTGAGGAGGACGACTGGGGTTTGGGGATGAATTCAGCCCCAGTGGAAACCCTGACAGCGTCACTGTACAATAAATCAACGACCGTGTAATCTGATTGGTCGTTACACGCACACTAAGCAGGTACATTCTGAACACTAATCGGAGATTATTGGTAGAACTGTGTAATTCTAGAATGTAGCCTGCCAAGTGTCAACTTCCTTAGAAAACGTGATGAAATGAAAGAAAAACCTATCAGGAAGTATCATGAAATAAATGAACGAAAAACGTATCAGGAAATGAAGGAAAATGTTAATAATTATCCACGTTGGTTTATTTTTGTTTGGAACGTGTGAGAGAGTACGGAAAATAGCAATATCAACTTCTAGTTATCGCACCCCTGGTATTTTTCCCCCATAGATTTAACATTGGGGACTCGTACTCAACGCCCATGGAGTATTGTAAAAAAAACTCAACGGGTGATGATGTAACATATATAAGCCAATCAGTCAGTGATAGGGGTGAGATAAAATCTGAACCATTGTTGAACAGTAGCCGCTGAAAATATGTTTCATTTGGTTAGCTACGTAATCTCACTCAGCTTTGCCTCGTGAAATACCTCCGCAGCCAAAACTCATGGCATATTTTCAGTGGCTACGGATCTTGATGCAGTTCCTTTTTAATAATCAAATCTATACTAAATGAAAGAATGGGGTTTTTTTTTAATCTAAAAAAAAATTGAAAGAATGGGATTTGTAAGCATCATATAAATAAAAAACAAACTTGTAAAGATTGTAGAATGTGGTCCTATGTTACATACTTAGAGCCTGTATCGTTGACAGCATGTCGGGTTGGTGGAACACCCCGGTTTCTGAGCAGGTTACGGAGATTATACATAACACGGATCCCCCTTTGTTAACGTCGTTATAAATAAAGATTGCGCCAGACATCGCCAGACTCACGGCCAGTGGAGGCCACGTGAGGGGCGTGTTGGACATGAAACAATTGTACAGTGAGGGAGAATAAAGTTTAACGTTTCACATAAATCTCCCTTGTTGTGTGTACTAGTGAGCCCCTATATGCAGAGATCCTTAACGTTTCACATAAAATCTCCATTGTTGTGTGTCATAGTGAGCCCCTATATGCAGAGATCCTTAACGTTTCACATAAATCTCCCTTGCTGCGTGTTCTAGTGAGCCCCTATATGCAGAGATCCTTAACGTTTCACATAAATCTCCCTTGCTGCGTGTTCTAGTGAGCCCCTATATGCACAGATCCTTAACGTTTCACATAAATCTCCCTTGTTTTGTGTACTAGTGAGCCCCTATATGCACAGATCCTTAACGTTTCACATAAAATCTCCATTGTTGTGTGTTATAGTGAGCCCCTATATGCAGAGATCCTTAACGTTTCACATAAAATCTCCCTTGCTGCGTGTTCTAGTGAGCCCCTATATCATATGCAGAGATCCTTAACGTTTCACATAAATCTTTCTTGTGTGTTCTAGTGAGCCCCTATATGCAGAGATCCTTAACATTTCACATAAAATCTCCCTTGTTGTGTGTTCTAGTGAGCCCTCTACGCAGAGATCCTTAACATTTCACATAAATCTCCCTTGTGTATTCTAGTTAGCCCCTATATGCAGAGATCCTTTACGTTTCGCATAAATTTCCCTTCTTGTGTGTTCTAGTGAGCCCCTATATGCAGAGATCCTTAACATTTCACATAAATCTCCCTTGCTGCGTGTTCTAGTGAGTCCTTGTGTGTAGTTTCTTAACGTTTCACATAAATCTCCCTTGTTCTCTGTTATAGTGAGCCTCCACGGAAATCCTTTTCATTTCCAGTTTGTAAATATATTTTTCTGTCTTAAACTAAGTATGAATTGAGCCTCATCCATGCTAACAAAACACTGGTTTGAACCTCTCCACACACCCTCAGCCCTATTCCATGGCCAGCATTAATGTATTATCCATGTTTCCTAAGTCTCTCTTGGGCAGTAAATTCCACATGAATAATATTTCCACTTTATTTTTCTGACATCCCTGTATGTTAAAGTGAGCCCCTATATGCTGAGATTCTCAACGTTTCACATAAATCTCCCTTGTATGTTATTGCGAGCCCCTCTGTCGTCAGATTCTTGACATTTCACAAAAATCGCACTCGTATGTTATTGTGAGCCCCTCTGTCGTCAGATTCTTGACATTTCACATAAATCTCCCTTGTATTTTATTGAGAGCCCCTTTGTCGTCAGATTCTTGACATTTCACAAAAATCTCCCTTGTATGTAATTGCGAGCCCCTCTGTCGTCAGATTCTTGACATTTCACATAAATCTCCCTTGTATTTTATTGCGAGCCCCTCTGTCGTCAGATTCTTGACATTTCACATAAATCTCCCTTGTCTTTTATTGCGAGCCCCTCTGTCGTCAGATTATTAACGTTTCACATAAATCTCCCTTGTATGTTATTGTGAGCCCCTCTGTCGTCAGATTCTTAACGTTTCACATAAATCTCCCTTGTCTTTTATTGCGAGCCCCTGTCGTCAGATTCTTAGCGTTTCACATAAATCTCCCTTGTCTTTTATTGCGAGCCCCTGTCGTCAGATTCTTAACGTTTCACATAAATCTCCCTTGTCTTTTATTGCGAGCCCCTGTCGTCAGATTCTTAACGTTTCACATAAATCTCCCTTGTCTTTTATTGCGAGCCCCTGTCGTCAGATTCTTAACGTTTCACATAAATCTCCCTTGTCTTTTATTGCGAGCCCCTGTCGTCAGATTCTTAACGTTTCACATAAATCTCCTTGTCTTTTATTGCGAGCCCCTGTCGTCAGATTCTTAACGTTTCACATAAATCTCCCTTGTCTTTTATTGCGAGCCCCTCTGTCGTCAGATTCTTAACATTTCACATAAATCTCTCTTGTTTGTTCTAGCGTGCTGAGATTCTTAATTGGTCAGGCTGACAGCAAAAACATGGTGGTTGTGCCCCCCCCCCCCCTCCACCAATACAGTGGGGCTATATAACAATTTCTTGGCACTAGCAATTACTATGTGCCCTATAGCATTATAAGCATTATATCTTTAAGTCAAACGCGACAAATGTCCACGTCAAAGTCTTCTTACATCCGAAACTAACTCCGACTTTTTTCCCCCAGTTCCGACTTTCGTCCCCATTTATTACCAAAATCCCCTAAAAAACCATTACTATTAGAAATGAATATGATGATTTCTAGGCTTTCACAGACACTGAAAGTATTATCATAATAAAGATAAATATTGTGATATATTAAGTGAACGTTTTAGGATTTCCTTCTGGAACCTCTGCAAACGTGTCTGCAATGTTCATTCCTTTATAATCTGCTTTTATTCTTGTCTAAATTGAACAAGGATATATGAAACCCTTTTTCACATATAATAATTATCAAGGGCTATCGTTTAATAATATTTAAGTTCGCTAAGTCAGTATTAGCCGTCCATAAACTCGTCTATTAAGTGTTGAATAAAGTTGACCCACATCATCCCTGAGTCTCTATGGCATACAGAAAAGAGTCTCCATTCACAATTCTAGATTATTAAAGGGGCCCCTTCTGCAGAGGCCTCATGAACTACACAATTCTAAGTGAATTCCTGGCCTTTGCTGTGAGCGAAGATTATCAAAATCACTCATCTTTCAGGTTTTCATTTTGAACCCATCCCAACCCTTAGAATGTGAAAAAATCGGGACAAATCTGTGAATAGATTAAAATTTATTGAACTTATTTCATGCTGTGGTGGATTCGTGTGAGGAAAGTGCCAAGGTCTGTGGCAGGTCGACCGTGCTGCCACCTGGTGTGAGAATGGCAAATCTCTCGTCAGAATCCATAAATATAAAATAAATAACCCTGTGTAAGCGATCACCCTACAAAAGCGGACTTATTTCGGTATGAAAAGTTACAAAAAAAACCTCAGTAGGAAAATAGAAAATTTCCATGTGAAATCGACTGCCTCAGATAAACTTATTTGTTTTGGTAGTTTAACGTCCAATTTGTTCAATTAGACTTACTTTGGGTTTGATCGAATCTATGAGATGAATGTAGATAGAAATCCCGACCCTACACATTTACCGAGGTGAGAGTTCTTTTACTTCCCACACCAGATAGACATGGTATGAGAAGGATTGGCCTTTGATATAGCAGTAAATCTACCACTGCTGGGGATGAAGGAGAAAAGTGGCTGTACACCACACCACATAGACATGGTATGAGAAGGACTGGCCTTTGATATAGCAGTAAATCTACCACTGCTGGGGATGAAGGAGAAAGGTGGCTGTACACCACACCATATAGACATGGTATGAGAAGGACTGGCCTTTGATATAGCAGTAAATCTACCACTGCTTGGGGTGAAGGAGAAAGGTGGCTGTACACCACACCACAAAGACATGGTATGAGAAGGACTGGCCTTTGATATAGCAGTAAATCTACCACTGCTGGGGGGTGAAGGAGAAAAGTGGCTGCAGTGGGACCCGAATTAACAAAGTCCCGTGCTCTTTACCACCCTCAGATAAACTGAGAGAACATATCAGTATCGGCCATGGTGTATGGGGAGGTTTTAATGGGGTGCATGGGGAGGTTTGGACCAGTTTATGGGCGTGAGGCCCCATTTATGCTCTTTTTGATTTATATAAAAATTAATCTTATAAACTGAATCGGAAAAGAAGGATTTCTTCGGAAAAAGAGGAAAGCTACCATCTCTGAATTATAGAAACTCTCCCAAAAAAGAATTAGCAAACCAACACACAAGTTGTCTTCTTTCAGAGTGACTTATTTATTGGGGTTATTTCATGATGACAATATTACAACTAAACTGACAAAAGGAATTTAACACTGAGGGAGAAGAAATCTAAAACTGTCATTCAAATAAATGCACAGATATCGCGGTTTTAAAAAAAAAGACTGCACAGATTTCAGCTTTGAGCCATCTCTGGCAGCTGAGATTTCATTAAAATGGAATTAATCACAAAAATCAGACATTTTAGCGACTTAAAAAGCAGATATGAAGGCATTACAGGAATTATCTGTCCACGCATAAGAACATTGATTGTGACATGAAATGTAAAATACCCTTATTCCACAATACGAAACCAACTTGCATTAAGATGTATTCGTTACGCAAAAAGGTGAAAGTATTGCATGTCATTCTCCGATTATATCGTTGATCATGATAACATTGACAAAATGCAAGAATTACTTTCTGCTTATTACCATAATTATTGCGAAGAATGCTGCTGTGTTTGCTACTGCGTGTCCAGCTTAACGTTTCCTCGAAATATCAAGTGCAGCCCTTCTTGTACGCTCCTCTTAGATCAGTAACAGAGATGCCAGTGAGGTCGACAAAAACAAAGCTGGACAATTCACGAATCCTGTTTATCTCTGCTTTTTACTTCCAATGTGATGAAAATTTAGCACTCCATATAAAAAAGATAACCTGGAAATAACCGTTAAACTGGCATCTCTAATTGGCTGACATATCGAGGTAAATGAACAGCCGGCTGCAGTGGCATCCAAATAGCGAGCAGTAACAATATTTACCGAACACAATATTTGTTATTTCCCTTCCCCCCGTACCCGTTTGAAATGGATATCTAAAATTCGCGGCGATGGTACTTGTCCGGATCGTAAAATGATGTGACGACAACTCTGTTGGAGAACTTCCGTCCACTGAGCGCCTGTTGCGCTTTCTGACTGTCGATGATAGAGTTGAACTCTAGGAAGATCTGTGAAGAAAAGTACAATCTTGATCAGGAAACAAGCAATGTGGAAACAGGAAGCAAGCCTTGTGTTTATTCAAACACACTATCAGCCTCTGAACATACCGTAGAAGTCATAGTAGTGGAGCACTCTCCGCAACACAGAATACTTTCCGTTTGTACTGCGTTAAAAGGGGGCACCCGGCAAATAGGACTACTTTGATTCAGTGCCGAGAATGCTTCACCTACTGGAGTTCTAATGATTATCTAATTAGAGCCAATTTGCGACATTTCAAATTAACTCTTGGCGTTGGAGAAATGAACCAATATTCTGGAGGGTAGAGGCAGGCCGAAGCGCCGAGGTTAGAAAAGCAAGAGGGGACAATCTGCTACTATACGCAAAGTCCAACAAAGCTACAGTATAAAACCGTTAGTAGCCACATTATTGACAGTCTACTTTATATAAATTTGGACACATTATTGACAGTCTACTTTATATAAATTTGGAATCCATACGATCGACAAGAATATATTGAATAAAACAAATGGTAGTTGCATGATCGATAGTCTACTGTATAAAACACTTGGTAGCCACATAATTGAGTCTCAGTTGATAGTCGCATGACTGACAATCTACTGTATAAAACAGTTGTTAGTTGTATGACTGAATCTACTATAATCGACAGTCTATTGAATAAACCAGTTGGTAGTCACATAATCGACAGTCTATTGTATGAAACAGTTGGTAGTCACATGATCGATAGTCTACTGTATAAAAAGTTGGTAGTTGTATAATTGAGAGTCTACCGTAGATTGAGTCGCTGTTACTCACCTTGCCACATCCGGGCACCTCGACCCCCTTGATGGGACGCGGAATCTCCAGACTCTTCAGTACGCCGTACTTACTACACTCTTCACGTACATCTTCCAGAATGTCTGAAACACCAACCACAGGGACGGCTTAGCAATGTACTATCAAATGTGATATAAAAACAAGTTTTTTTGCGTGGAATTTAGTGCCTCAGAGAGGCTTAGAAAACACAGAAAGCCCATCATTGTTGGCCATAGAAATAGGATTGGTTCATACCATTGTTTTATAGGCGTGAATGAGGTACAATTTAAACTATATTGGTTTTATTCATGAAAAATAATTTGTTTGGGTAGTTTAACGTCCAATTTGTTCAAAAATAATTCTACAAACTGAAAATTAAAAAAAGGCATATTTCCACGTAAGAGTGTAAAGCTGCCCTCCGTGTCGTATTAAGTAGAGAGCGCGTACCTTCATACTCCTCCTCGTCTTCGAGCTCCTCGGGCATCACCATGTTCATGAGGCAGAGCACCTCGGTGGGCACGCCCGAGCCCTGCACCTGTGTCATGTTCAGCCCCGGGATCTGGATCTGTACCGGAGTCTGGTTCTGTGCGACACACAAATTACATCAAATTAGCCCGCGAGTTCACAGACGATAAATCACATGAAATGTACCAAAAAAAAGACATAATATCAGTTTTATCCGTGGTTTGAAACGAGAAATTGTAACAATAATGAAATCTACATCAAAAACTAACAACACTATGGTGAATTACCTCGAATTAAAAAAAAAAAAAAAAAAAGGTTGGATACAGAATGATGTCGAACTGAGAGAATTATTAAAGGCATATCCTACAATTCACCATGGCGCCACCATGGTTTTAAAATAATGTCAATCATTAGTCAAACCTGATTTTTTGGGGATTCATTCTAAATTCTACATGAGTAAATATAACATTTTGTCCAGTTTATCCATTGTTTATTATTGTTTGATTTACATAGGATATGTACTGAAAAATATGGTTTTCTTCAATTCTTTCAAAAATAAGGATGGTGACCTATGATTTTTAAAACCTAAATACGTAGTACTATATATGTACTATATTCTGCGAAGGTTTGAGGAAAATGGCATGGGCTTTACTATGTGAAAAAATACTTTTTAGAATTTCTATATACTCTAATATAAAGTTATCATAATATTGATTTATAAATCAAAAACTAGCACGGTGACCCCCGATTTTAAAGTTAGATATGTGTTTCACAACACTTGGAGATTATCATATTAAATTTTCAGGGAATTGACATGGGTTTTAATTTTGAAGCCAATTGTCCCATATGCCTTTAACTATTTTATATCTGCTATTAAATACTTTTGTAGCTGTAATGGCATCTATAGTCTTAAATAATTGCATAGAGCATAATATTGAGCAGATCAATTATTTTCCAGCTGTAGCTGCATCAGAGATTGCATTGCCACATCTTAAAACATTGATCAGAATAATTTGGAAACTATCAAATATTTGCCAAGAACTACTGATTATATGCTAATTATACAGGCATGAAAGCCGCTACCCAGGATAAAATTAGAAATCTAAAACACTTTAAAACATTATTTTCGAACTTGATGACTGTGAAGCGATAAAGACATGTACTCAGTGGAGTATGGACTAAGTTATTTCATGAGTTTCCCTCTAAATACATAACTGGAACCTGTGGAAGATAGGAACAATTTGCATATAACAGCAGCCACCAGTTCAACCCTTCTAGAGCCACACATCATTCACCATGTACCCATACTACAGCAGCCACCAGAACCTATTGTGGCGTTTGTATGGCCGGCTTTTGTAGTCAATCTTGTTAGAAAAAATGTCCAATAAATCTGAATTTTTATCAGAACTTTCTGAAATTTTAAGGAGTCACTGGCAACACTTAGCCTGATATGTCCTGTAATTTTAATTATTCTGCGATAATTTTCCAAAAGCTTATAAAGGAACAAATGCAGCATTTTTCTTCTATGCCCACAGGAATACCATATGGCATTGTCCTGCCACGGCCAGGGGAATGCCATATGGCACTGTTCTGCCAGAAAGGGTTAAACAACAAAAATAAGATAATAAGAAAGAAACTGAGGAGTGTTTGGTCTGTGTCCTCAGTCGTTTGGAGTGCACAGTAATATAAACGAGGAGATAGCCGAGTGAATATTCTGAAGCGCTTCAAACGAGATGGTGAACAAGGGACTCTGACCAAGCACGAAAATGTTTCTGATATTATCTTAGCCTGGAAATATGTATCTCTTTATCACCTGTTGAGAACGAGTTACCGTTCTTGCAAGCCTGTTGAGAACGAGTTCCTAATGGTAAGACTATGGATGTTTATTCCAGGCTAAGATAAAGTATAAAACCGTAAGGAGACATACGTTTTGTGCATTTTTGGCGCCGACACTGGCTCTCTGGACGATCAACTTCTTGTCGCCCAGCTGCATACCGTTCAGTCCCGCGCAGGCCTACAACATACAACATACAGGAAGGTCAGGTGGGGTCACGAGAAATACTGGAAATATGGAATCTTACTGCCTCAGAGAGATCAGGAAAACTTGGATAATATGTCCTTGTCGGCCATGACATGGGGTTTAGGGTCTTTGGGTAGGTTCAACTAGTTTTATTGGTGTAGATGAAGCTAAATCAATATTATCTTTATTAGTGAGAGAAATTATTGGTGTAGGTGAAGCTAAATCAATATTATCTTTATTAGTGAAAGAAATTATTGGTGTAGGTGAAGCTAAATCAATATTATCTTTATTAGTGAGAGAAATTATTGGTGTAGATGAAGCTAAATCAAGATTATCTTTATTAGTGAGAGAAATTATTGGTGTAGATGAAGCTAAATCAATATTATCTTTATTAGTGAGAGAAATTATTGGTGTAGATGAAGCTAAATCAAGATTATCTTTATTAGTGAGAGAAATTATTGGTGTAGATGAAGCTAAATCAATATTATCTTTATTAGTGAGAGAAATTATTGGTGTAGATGAAGCTAAATCAATATTATCTTTATTAGTGAGAGAAGCTCAGTCAGATGGTTTTGTTTATTTTGTGTACAGTCAACTATTACAGGTTCTTTTTACACTGTTCGGTCTTTTCTCGCTGGTTTTACCCCTAAAGTGTGGTGATTAAATCTACGAGATGAATTCAGGCAGAAATTTACTGAGGTGAGAGTCCACATAGACATGGTATGAGAAGGACTGGCCTTTGATATAGCAGTAGGGCTACCACTGCTGGGGATGAAGGAAAAGTGGCTGCACACCACACCACATAGACATGGTATGAGAAGGACTGGCCTTTGATATGGCAGTAAGTCTACCACTTATGGGGATGAAGGAGAAAGGTGGCTGCAGTGGGACTCGAACCCACAACGTCTACAACCTTGGCATTGAGAATCCAGTGCCTTAACTATTCCCCAACCCTAAGCTTAATCAGTCAACTTATATCTGATGGCAGTATTAAAGTCAATTATAGTTTATGCTTAGAACATTTATCCTTATGTGAGAGTTTAGATAAGAATAGCTAGACATATTACATGCGTTTTAAAGTAGAGAGAGTAAATAAAATACTTGTAAATATGTATAACGTAAATATGCGTAAACTTACCTGGTCAGTGACCGATGGATCGACATACTCGCAGAAAGCGTAGCCCTTTGACAATCCCGTTCCGGAGTCCTTCACCAAATTGAAGGCCTTTAGCGGGCCAAACGATGTGAGAAGTTCCTTCACCTAGTTAAAAAGGCATTTAGGATAGAATCAGAACGCGTGGCAAAAACTAACTGGCAAGTGCTACTGGTGGAACCTGGACCGAGCCGATACTAAAGATTTTTCCTGAGGCTCGTGGACTTAAAATGAGATGTAATACTTATTTTATAAAATTAATAGCCTGATCAAATCAGGAAAGAGTCTTTTGTTTCTACTTGTCAAAATACTTTCAACTTTGAATTTGGAGAAGAGCTAAGTCACCGGGCCGCTTCTTGTAAATTACTGGCTGACCCATTCGAGCCCCTTCATGTCTATTAGCGAACAGTCTCACTCACACATCCTCATACGTAGACAGTAGGTACGCCTCCCAGACACACCACCCTCAGGGGCCCACACCAGTCAGCAATTTATACTTAATTACTGGAACTTTCTTGCTTCTCTTTACTACATTTTCCAAATAAAATCTACCATTTTTATAACATAAATATTACCAGAATATACTCTTTATCATGAGCTTGCCATTTTTTCCCCACGCACACACATACACACTTCGGATTATGAGGGAAAGGGGGGACAAATTTGAAAAGGTTGCTTACGGGTTTATTTCGCGAGTGAAAGTTATCGGAGTGTTTCGCTCTCGAGAGTAGCTCGTCTGGCAGACCTTCTACTGCCCCCAGTCTCACACAGGCACACACTCACCGAGAATCCCCCAAAATACAAAGCCACTTGCCTTTCTCCATTGATTGGCATTCAATATACAGGGTTTGGTTGTGTTTACTATTGAAACTTGTTAGGTTTTCACCCTCTTCCCCTAAGCTAGGGAATTAAAAAGTGGGAAGAAATAGAAAAAAATGATAAGTACTTCTCATTGCAACAACTCGTTGTTTTGTTTCCCTGTCACGAACAAGTGCAATGAATGTACAGCTTAATTACGGTCGAGCAACTGCCGTTGGAGAGAGAACTTGTTAGAATCGCACACGTAGAAAATATAATACTCCGTGCGCACAAGAATGTTTATCCATGCACTTACGAAGATCTCGCCTGTTTCGGTTTAAAGTGAAAAAGGTGTGATACCCTCTCGGGATGCACTAACTCCTGCAAAAAGAGCTGTTACAAGTGTGGCTAAAGTCCTGAAAAATAGACTCATGGTCCCTACGCTTTTTGTTTGGTCCGTAGACTGAAAAAGACACCTGGAAACTTGGGTGCTAGGGGAGGAAAGTGTAGCACACATTGCTCGAGTTCCGCTTAGCAATGTAGCGACTCCATGATTTGTCGTGACCGACGAGCTGAAAGGGAACTCCACGGTTTGCCTGTCGAGTTTACAAATCCAATCCGGGAGTTATCTCAACAATATTCTTTCTCAAAACTCATTTCTGCAATTTCACAATCGGATTTTCAGTAAATAGGATCTATTAGCGTATGGATTTTACCAATTAAGTTTTATGATACAGATTTTTCATCTCCTATATTCTTTGTAAATGCTGAGAGCTGATTGGTAGAATGAATATATCTATTTAGTTTGGGTATAAAGTGTTAGGTTTATTCCTTGCTGTACGGACATACCCTTGCCCAACGTCAGGTCGTTCTATGTGTAGTATCCCCCGGAGTTTGTGTACAAAGCCTGTGATTGGAGACCTGTGTGTCGAATGCCTTCGTGCCTGAAACGTATCTTACCTTACGGTAGACGCGTACCATATCCACCTAAGTTTACGGTCACACCGTACGACTACGGTCACACCGTACTGTGGCGGTTTAGCCCGTAAGTCCTGTTGCTGTTTAAATACTCGCACTCTTGCACACTCTCACTCATGCCTCATAGGAGAAAATTTTCTTTTACAACTTCCTGCGCTCAATTCCTGCGCATTGTACCTGAACTCTGTATTGGAAGAATTTCTTTGGATAAAAAAGATATTTTCAAGTATTTTTCTTTTGGTATGCATGTGAAGAAGAAGGGTAAGGGGGGGTAAAGAAAGCCTGAAAATAAACTAGTGCTGGAAGAGAACGCTGCAAGAGAGTCAATCTCGCCGTGTCCTCCCCAGTGCCTGTGCTGTCGATAAAATAAAGAAAAGAGGGGGAAAAAATGCCTGCGGAGGTGGGGGTTCGGAGCTGGAGGCGTGGCTCGAGTTCAAGCCTCTTGCGCTCCGGTCGCACTTTAAGGGAGCTGTTCCAGCGACAGTGCTTCCACCTACCTCCGCTGGATAAAAGCAAGGCAATTACCTGGTCCTCATTGAGGTAGTTGGGCAAGCCGCCGATGAAGATCTTGTGTGGAGAATCCTGTACAACTGTGGACACAACGCCTGGAACGAAAGAGGTGGTGTTTTTTCTCTGCATCCTATTTTATATATAAATCAAATAATCCTGATTTCTTTTTCGTGTGGAGGAAAATGCCTTGATTTTGGTATGAGCATGTCAAGTTACAAACATATACATCCTTTTTACAAGAAAAAAAAAGATAAAAAGAAATAAATGCCTATATTGCTAGTGTTAACAAGCTATCAATAAGGTGAAGAAAAGACACGAGTAAAAGACTTGTCTTTGGCTCCAACGTAAATAAGATTCTATCCTGTCGACTAGAGCACAAACCAGTGCACAGGCATCACATCCTTAAGCCCCAGTGGCGGCTGCAAGTCTAGCCTAAGACCTTTATTAGTCCAAGGCCTTCAACCAATCGATCAATTTTTTTCTGATATCCTTGCTTAAAAGAATTAAAGAAGGGGGAGAAGAAACACAATGGCTTTAGACATCAATTTACATGAGCAGTGTGTCAGTAGTACGAAACTCATCAAAGATCTCTCCGATTTCTGTTTCGGTAAATACATCTACGTATGCAAGTATATATCTGTATCGAAATATCTGTAAGCTGTACATCTACAAGATGATTTAGCGCAGTCTCAGATTAACGACTGCCAATATGAAGGACATGAATCCCCCCGGATGGGAAGGTTTTTCGTTACCTGGTACAGCGACTGATGGCGTCTCGGCCATGCCGGGCAGTGGCTGGTAGTCTCGAGGTCGCCGGATCTTCAGGGACTGGCCTTGGAAGTTAATGCCGTCAAATGCCATGGCTTGCGTTGTCTCGTCCACTGAGCGGAACTAGAAACGCAACAAATGCTGTTATTACTCTGTACAAGTCTCCGGCTCTGCCTCGAACAACAGTTATCAGGCGTGCAAAGAATTCAGTATAACATGGCGTATGGCATGCCACAAAACAGTGAACTCTCGGCAGCGCAACAGTCCACGAGCCTGGTTACCTTTACGGACTGAAAACCTTTGTTGATATTATCGTAATTAAAAGTTACTACACTCCACTGGAGGAGGGGAAAAAAGTGGAACCTAACATTATACTCAAGCGAAGTGGCCCACTGGTATCAAAAAGATCAACTGCCTCATATTTTGCAGGTATGGGGTTTGGAAATAAAAAATCTAGGAAAATGGCTGGGGCTTTGGGGCCTGTATTTTCAGCAACTTTCTGGTCTCAGCTGAGAGCCAAAATGACCGTTTCCTATTTTCTTCTGATTTGGTTTGGTTGATTTATCATCCAATAATTTCTATTTTGTTAACTCGAGATAAATCTAAATTCAAGGAGAATAACAATCAACCATTTTCTCCTTAGATTTATAATGATCTCAAGAAAGACTCTTGGGATGTCGCAAGTCCCAAATTCGGGAAAATTTTCTAATTTTTTCCAACCACGAATTCACCGATATCGAGGAACGAAAAGATTTCAACAAATGTTCAAGCCTCCGTTAAGAGACTGACGGGGGTATACATGTGTTTCCCTCACCTCGAGGAAAGCGAAGTTCTTGTCGAGGTTGACCTGACAAGCTATGACTGGGTTGCCCTCTGCTTGTGCCAGACCAGCCATCTTCATCTGTGTGTTGAAAAAGTCCATCATCATCTCCTGCAAAAAATAAGAGTCGGGAAATTCATGAGCATTCAGATTAGTTTCATTCGACGGACGGGATTTTTTGTTTTGGTTTGTTTGTTTTGGTAGTTTAACGTCCAATTTGATCAATTAGACTTACTTTGGGTTTGATCGAATCTATGAGATGAATGTAGGAGAAATCCCACCCCTACACATTTACCGAGGTGAGAGTTCTTTTACTTCCCACACCACATAGACATGGTATGAGAAGGATTGGCCTTTGATATAGCAGTAAATCTACCACTGCTGGGGGGTGAAGGAGAAAAGTGGCTGCAGTGGGATCTGAATCAACAAAGTCCCATGCTCCTTACCACTGAGCTATCTCCCTACCCACGCCGGTCGCTTTAGTTATGCTTGCGTGCAAGCATATCCGGTCTGCACCACGAGGAGGCAAGGCGACCAAGAGGGTGAACAGATTGGTAATTTCTGTACAGCCCAGCAGACCCGACGGACGGGAACTTCAGAGGCATTCCGATTTGATTCATTCGATGGATGGAGTGTGTGTGACAATAAAGAGCTGTGAAAGTGGAGATTAAGCAAATATGGAATTTACTTTGTCAACATCTGTCAATGGTTCAGTTTCCGCCATACCAAATCATGTTATTTTATTTTTTCCAGTAAGTGATGTTCATTTTGTGCCACAGTCACTTGGAGATTGGACGTGAAGTGTACAGAGTGTCTGTTGATCATTAGTAGCACTTGTCACATTTCCAATGTTAAATCTATAGTGCGCAACATTGGCGAAGTTTTCATGGCCGTTGATGTCACTTACCAGAAGCACTACATTTACTAGGTGGAAACTCCACCATAAGCATATAGTAAGTTTCAAGAATGGGATGAACGGAAATACAAACATGGAATTCCATGGAAAATTGGAAAACTTCTATCTCTTGGATACAGACTTTAGTCTGTGTGGATATTAAAACCCGTCACTAATGCACCTACCTCAGTGACACCGAAGGGGATGTTGCCAACGTAGAGTCGCCGAGCCTGTCTGCTGATGGCACTGCCAGCGAACGGGATGGTGGTGTTTAGCGTCAGGGCTGCTGGCGGTACGACCAACTGTGGCGGTATGGCTGCTGATGCTACATGACGGTGGAAAGTTGCGTAAAGTATGAATAACTCATCACAATAACATGATGCAAGTTTAGAGCTCTCACTAGAAAAGGCTACATTTTGCCTGCAGACATGAAAACTGATGAAAACTGATAAAAGTTTTGAGATATAATACCCGCACACATTTATTTATTTGCACTCCACTGAAGGAAGTATTGAATGCTTCTCAGTGGCCTTTCAGGATTTTAAAATTAATCAGGCAATCTTAGGTAAATCTTCGAAGGCAGTTTTCTGTAAAAGTTTCCAAATATGCACATTACAACAAATATCAAAATTCACAATTGTGTTATTAACTTTCCGATGTGAAAATTCGCATGCAGTAGTAATATTTTCCCACCACAGAAATATCGTTTTATCATTTCTTTATCCTCATGGTACCCTTACATTGGAGATACTTATTCCTGTTTTTTCTCTAATTCGATTACTTCTTCAGTCGCTGCAATCACTTACATTTTGGGGATGGGGTTGGTAGGACATTAAAATAACACGCAATGGGGACGTTTTTCTATCAAATAGGAAGCAAATTTTGCAAAGGTATTTTCAATGTTAGGTATAGAAAAATATTATTCAAATTTAATTTTTTTTAAAAACGGTAAGAAATGGGAGGGATTGCCATGTTGTAAATAAACCACAAGTTTGTCTGCCTTTATTTGAACTTCACTTCCCCACATCACAGGGGAACCCAATCTTAACCCTCTTCCCTCACCCCGATTGTAAATATTGTTTATGTTACCTTGCAGGTTGTCTGAAAAGAGTCAACATTGTAAACTTTATTTTTTCCTTAGCATGGTCATGGGTACAAAGCACTGGGCAGAATTTGTTGCGTACAAGTGTACGTAACAACGCCCTTCAATAGAACTGGTCCTGTTATTGGTCGCCTTACGGGCAACATACTGTTAACTTATGGATTTGTAGTTACTTTCAGGACACCTTTGTTTTAAGTACTGAAATTGCCGAAGGGTCTGCCGGCCTTTATCGCACATTGAAACCAGCTCTAGGGCTGAGTGCGTATTCCCAGGATAAATAGATGTTTAAAATAAATAAACTTCCCTTTCCCCACATATCGTCCAACAAAGAGGAACCCAATCTTAACCCTCTTCCCTCATCCCGATTGTAAATATTGTTTATGTTACCTTGCAGGTCAGCTGAAAAGAGTCAACATTGTAAACTTAATTTTTTCCTTAGCATGGTCATGGGTACAAAGCGCTGGGCAGAATTTGTTGTGTACAAGTGTACGTAACAACGCCCTTCAATAGAACTGGTCCTGTTACTGGTCACCTTACAGGCAACAAACTGTTAACTTATCGACTTGGCAGTTATTTGCAGGACACCTTATTACAAAGTATTATATTTTTTCAAAGATGAATTGTCACATACAGATGGTACATTACCGGTAAGAGGGAATTCAATCCCTGTGTAAATGTTTTACTGCATACAGTTGAGGTTACTTCTAACATTCCACATCTCATTAATCAACCCCCATTAAGCCCACCCGATTTACTGAAGTGTCATATTACCTGGTATCTGGTCTGAAAAGAGTCAACGGAGAACCATTTATTCAATGCTAAACCGCACATCATGTTACTTATCAAGAATATTGAAAATCAAAATTGACAAAAATGATTAATCAAATTGAAAATTGAAAATTGAATTAACAGAAATGCAAGAATTTCAATGTTCTAAGATTCATTTTTGTGTGTGCATAATTACCGTTTGAATTTCATTGTGTTTGATTTGTATTTCTACATCTATACTAAGAACACCTCGAAAGCATAAACATAAAGTTATATTTACCTTGCATTGGCTCTTTGAAAGGTTCTGGAGTGCCGAAGTGAAACAAAGAGATAAACATTTAGATATACATCAAATTCTGTCACTTGAAATGGAATCGAGATGTAATCCATGAATAGGGGTCTCAAGAACACTAATCGAAATAATGTAGAAAAACTACCTCAAACTTTATCAAAGGCGTCTATATATTTTAACCATCATTCAAGTTTATAAATTATGTTCAGAGATAAGAGAATCCAAATGAAACATTAGTCATCATAAAACGACTAAATTGTGAGTGAAGCATAGATGCATTTGGTTCAGTCTCAGTTTCTCACATTTTGGTAATTAATAAAACATTTTAGATTTAAAAAATACAATTTTTCGTTTATCCACGAAACAGAAAAGTAAACATAAGAAAGATACAATACCTGAGAACTGGTCTGAAAGGACGAAAAGAAGAAGACATAATGATTAGTACCACAGTGCACACATCTTTAAATATGTCAGTCAATTTGCTCGGTTAAAGGTCTATCCGGCTCCTAAATCTGGTACATAACTGAGACCCATAACTGGATACTGCATGTATAATTATTGATTTATCCAACTAATGCCGACTAAACTGTGTATTTATTTTACAACTTCAAACATAGTCATTTTAACAGGCTAAGAGATACAAGGGTTTAGTAATAGGATAAAGTTAAACAGCATAATGCAATATCAGTCTATTCTAATTCAAAGTCATACAAGGATAAAAAAATACATTAAAATGTCAGGTTTATTCTAAAAATTATTTTCTAATCTATGAATCAAAATTGTTAACAATAGTTTAGTGAAGGTAAAATTAACACCAAGTTTCCTGCCCATATAAGGCCATTACTTGAGATCGAATACCGCAGAACCCCGGTTGAGGGTATCCCGTTAGGGGGGCCATCCCGCGACTCGGTGCACTTTGGACTGGGACAGATTTCCTTTTTTCTAGGTTTATTTTACCCCAAATGCTGATTCCACAAGCACAATGTTTTTGCCTGACCGAGTCGGGCGGTGTCTTGCAGTACCTTGCTAGATCTTGCTGGATCGTACTAAATCTTGTAAGATCATTACACCTGTGTGTGGAGCCCCTTTTATCACTCACGGAGGGCTGTTCCACCGCTGCGATCCAGTCGGGCATGCTCGCACGATTCATCCCGACCTAGCGAGTCGACAGTTCGGCTTAGATCGCACGTCCTGGTGGAATCAGCACTTACGGGTTGCACTTTGCAACATGGAGTAGTTTGTAATGGTTTGGAGGGTCCACCGAATAGCGGGTTGTTTTTTTAACAGTATTAGACTTAATCATGGTATATCAAATAGAAAGTAAAATAGAAATTGAAGTAGGATGAATTTACCTGCGAACTGGTCTGAAAGGATACAAAATAAGGAACGTGAATAACTCTCCAAAGAAAGCAGCATGACACAATGTGGTCATTTAACAGAAACTTTACAATAATGTATGCAGGTGTGCCTATTGTTCTTACTTCTTGAAGTGGTCGTAATTACTTCTTTCAAAATTCACAAAAAGCTCATGTTTTAAATCATCAAAAATCATCGCTAATATCTGACCAACTTAAGAGCAGCTAGGTGAATAGGTTCAGCATAATCAAGAACTAAAATGTAACTACAGTAAAAGAAGCGAGCAAAATTCAAATAGGATGAAGATAATTACAATTAACAAGATCTTTAATCTAACATGAAAGTGAGAGGCTCATATGGATCACTACAGAAAAACCTGTGAAGTCTCGAGAAAAATAGACCAAAAATTTCCCAAACTCTAAAGAGCAATCTAATATGACCTTAATCAAAAAAATTAACTACTTCATTAGCTTTACTTCGTTTAGCATACGAGGGCACTTAGAAAGTAAAATGTCCAACTGATTCAAAGAGAAAAGTAAACTAATCCTGGAGATGGAATTGGTTGGTATCTTACCTGGTATAGGCAGCGGTGGCGGTGCTGGGGAAACGAAAAATAAATAATGAATAAATTTAATTTGTTCAATTAGATCAGTGATGTCAGTTGGGGTCATGAAAAAAAGGAAATATTTTTCACGTGTAATTTACTACCTCAGAGAGACGGAGAAAACTTGGAAAACACATCGATATTGGTGATAGAATGAAGCTGGGGTGTGTGTTTAAAGCACTTTCTATTGGTGTGAAGGAGGCACAATTTATTGTCTTTGTTTTCACAAGAAAAAACATCTATAAACTGGAAATTAAGCCAAGGATTTTCTTGGGAAATAGGAAAACTGTCATCTCTGTTAGATACACAAGGGAAACAGTGAATAACCAGTTTCTATGAATAATTTACTGATCCTACAAACTTTTAAGTAAGATAGAAGATGAGGCAATTTATGGTGTCAACGCAAGATGCAAACTTTTGAATTCAATAAAGGTGGTATTCCATTTACATTATATAGCGGTGATCATGTTTGTGGCATGTTCATCCCAAATTCCCGTCCCGCTCTTCTCTCATTTGTGGCTGTCAGCCTACCTACCCGATGCATGTGCCGTCATTCCACTACCATGATTAGGACACAATCACCGGTGCTTGTAACACTCGCGACATCATCGCCATTCAATTTGTGTGAATAGAATACTTTGTTAAGACTGAGGTGTCATGACTCAACTTTTCTTCAGGTTGGCAATACATTACGTGAAAATGAACTGGTGAACACCAAGTATTCACACTCAAATTCCAAAAGCTAAATTATATTGATAAAGATTGTAATGTTCCATAATTCATAAAACTATTGAGATATGTGAAATCTGCTGTCTCAATTGGAGATATGCAAAGCCAAACTTTATTACCATATATAGAGTTTTTCATTAAAAATAACCAAAAACAACCATATATAAAGATATCCCCCAAGATACTTACTAGATCAACGTTTCATTGTTTTAGTATCTAACAAGTTTCATTTTTAAACCACCATGATACTAATATTAATCTAAGGTCACCGAGTACTCACCCTGTAGTGGGAGTGACCCTGATGGAGCTGAAAGGAGAATAACAGTATTTATCATTACGCGTGGACATTGTAACGATTCACAACTCATTAATTTACAGACCACTCTAGCACGAGTAGTCTCCTCAGTGAGTGACTGAAATTAGTTAACGCGCAACTATCTCTTATAACACTGCAGTATCATTGAGTCAGACGGTGAGTGGTGGGATTGTTTGTTTTGTTTGTTTGTTTAGTTTAACGTCCAATTTGTTCTATTCACCACTTGCACATAAGCGTGGCGCTGCAATCGGGGTGCGCTGGTTCCATGTATCTAGGCCCTGCTTGCCAAGAACCAGCAACATGCTTGCATTCGAAAACGAGGCGTGATACGTTACCTGGGTCGGCAGCATGGCTTCACAACCATAAGCACAGAGTTCACTAGAAATGTAATTTGTTGTTGTGTCGTAAATTAAAGGTCGATTTGTATAAATAAAACATTGTTAAAAAGCTAAAACTTGGGCCTATTTGTTGGTATAATATCATATAACTGTGCTGTGGCAAAGATTTCCAGTCATATATTGAACATCTGGATTACTTAGGTAAAAGAAAAAAACAAACATGTTACTTTCCTGTTTGCACAGTGATTTAATGAAAAATCTATCGCGATGACCTATAGAAATAAACATCCTATATTTTTAGGCATTTCCAGACTATTAAAATGATACTAATATTACCAAGTTGTGATAGATATTTCCTGAGATAATGGACTATTAAGACGGATGACAAAAAGAGCACTAAAAACATGATTTTCTGATATTTGATAATGTTTTAAGTCTGAAATGGTAAACCTGTTACAGAAGAAAAATTAAGAAAATGAAATATATAGGGAGATAAATATTGTACTTGTAAAATATTGCAATCTTTGACAACTTTGTATCAAAGACAGTATCAGAAATGCAATGGTATCACAAAATCTAACTTTTAGTGGTCTTATTGACTCCTTGTCATCTGTCATATAATGCTCCATTACCCCAGGAAATATCCATCACAACCTGGTAATATTGGTATCATTTTAATCGTCTTGAGATGCCTAAAAGAGTAGGATGTTTATTTCTAAATGTCATCGCGATAGATTTTTCATTAAATCACTGTGAAAACAGGAAAGTAATATGTTTTAATTTTTTTCACATAAACAATTCCGATTTCTATCCTATGACAGGAAATTTTATCCATAACACAAGTATATCATGTACATCCCAACAGATAGGCCCAAGTCTCAGCTTTCTAACAATGTATTGTTTAATACAAATCGGCCAATTAGTGTAGATATGAGAGCGATTTCCATCTTTCAAGTTAGAGAGACACTAGTATTTTTATCATTGCTCAGGACTGAGTGAAGAGGGCTCGCCTCGTTTTCGATTGAGGTACATAGGCGGCCATTACAAGATGGCGCCAGTGTGAAGAGGGTCTATTAGACTTACTTTGGGTTTGACCGAATCTATGAGATGAATTTAGATAGAAATCTCACTCCTACACATTTACCGAGGTGATAGTTCTTTTACTTCCCACACCTTTGATATAGCAGTAAGTCTACCACTGCTGGGGGTGAAGGAGAAAGGTGGCTGTACACCACACCACATAGACGTTGTATGAGAAGGACTGGCCTTTGATATAACAGTTAATCTACCACTGCTGAGGGTGAAGGAGAAAGGTGGCTGTACAGCACACCACATGGACATAGTATGAGAAGGACTGGCCTTTGATATAGCAGTAAATTTACTACTGCTGGGGAGGAAAGAGAAAGGTGGCTGTACACCACACCACATAGACATGGTATGAGAAGGACTGGCCTTTGATATAGCGGTAAATCTACCACTGCTGGGGATGAAGGAGAAAGGTGGCTGTACACCACACCACATAGACATGGTATGAGTAGGACTGGCCTTTGATATAGCAGTAAATCTACCACTGCTGGGGGTGAAGGAGAAAGGTGGCTGAACACCACACCACATAGACGTTGTATGAGAAGGATTGGCCTTTGATATAGCAGTAAATTTACTACTGCTGGGGAGGAAAGAGAAAGGTGGCTGTACACCACACCACATAGACGTTGTATGAGAAGGACTGGCCTTTGATATAGCAGTAAATTTACTACTGCTGGGGAGGAAAGAGAAAGGTGGCTGTACACCACACCACATAGACATGGTATGAGAAGGACTGGCCTTTGATATAGCAGTAAATCTACCACTGCTGGGGGTGAAGGAGAAAGGTGGCTGTACACCACACCACATAGACGTTGTATGAGACTGACCTTGCATTGCTTTGTACTGTAGTGGAGTTATGTGCTCGAATCCTGGCGGCGGCACATCCCAGTATTTGTAAGGCTTCTTCCTTGTCTTCCTCTTCTCTCGTGGTGACCGACTGAAACACAAACAACATGAAATTAGTATTTTACGGGGATGTCGGATAAAGAAAGTGGAAACATTTTTTATGTGGAATTTGCTATATAGGAGAGACCAAAATAACCCGGAAAACGGAAATAACTTGGAAAACTGTCAGTGTCAGTCACATCATGAGGCTGAGCTACTATGGAGAAGTTCAAAACATTGTTTTATTGTTGTGAAAGAGGCTCAATTAATATTATCTTTATTTTATACGAGGAAAGATAATTTCATTATTCGAGAATGAAAACAGGGATCTCCATGGGAAAAATGAATAACTGCAATCTCTGATATGTTCCCACCTTGGACCCCAACAGGATTCCATATTGAACTACTTTAGTGAATTCCTGGTTTCAGCTGAGAGTTAAATGGCTATAATTGCACAAATATTGCTCACCATCTTTCAGTTTTTATCTTGAATCCTGAACCATTAAAATATGTTCCCTTCAGAATAACACTTATTTCAAGAAGATTTTGTTATCTAGTCCCTGTTGAAGGCAGACCGCAGAAACTAGTAGGACAACACTTGATAATTAAAACAAGGAACCATTTATTTGTAGCACTCATTGTAAAACAAATAAAAATTGGGAACGAGAGACAACTCTTGGTATTCTTGGTTAGTGGCTTCAACATCTTACAGAGAAGTCAGCGAAATTCTGTATTTGTATCTATCCTACCCCTAATATAAAATACCATAGGCTTAACATTAAGTTTTCATATGCCACGCTGACTGGCCTACAGAGTTTCACATGCCACTAGCGGCATACAGAATTGTTATCACGTAATATTCCAAAATCGAAGTGACAGGGTAGGATAAAATCAAGACCTGATTCATGTTAAAATCTTGGCCACCCCATTCCACTTCTTGAGTTTTGGCTCCGGACTTCACTCAGCTTCGACTTGTTAAATCACTATGCCAAACTCCAGTTGTGGCATACGATGGCCAAGATTAAAACTAATCCAGTTTTACGATAAAACCTTTCGTGGTAGATCAGAGACTGAGCACTCACCTCCTCTTTTTGTTTTCTCGTGGAGACCGCGACCTACGCCGCCTGGTCGGGGACTTGGATCCTCCTCTCTTACTCTTTGATCGCGGTGACCGAGACCGGGACCTCTTCTTATCTCTACTCCGGGACCGCTTCCTGTCGCGATGCCTGTCCGACCGCTCTGCACCAACAAAAAGACGAGAATCAGTACCAGAACAAGACTTTTTAATGGTCAAATAAAGTCAGTTATGGTCAGGGGAAAAAGTGGAAATATTTTCCATCTGGAATTGGCCATGGAATACGACTGAGGATGTGTGGCGAGCGAATTGGCTCAATTTATATTTATCTTTGTTTTAAACAAGAAAATAATGTATCAACTAGATATTGAAACGTAAGGATAGCCACAGACATGTGGAAACCTGTCATTATTTAGAAAGAGATGTCAGTTGGGGTCATGAAAATCTAGGAAATATTTTTTTAAGTAGGATTTACTGCCTCAGAGAGACTGAGAAAATACATCGTTATTAGCCATGGAATAGAGCAGTTGTGTGTGTGGGGAGGTTTGACACACTGTTAACTGGTGTGAATGAGACCCTATTCATTCTCTTTGTTTTATAAAAGAAAAGATAATTCCATAAACTCAAATGAAAACAAGGATTTCCTTGGAACAGAGGAAAACAGCCATCTCTGTAAAAAGGTAATTGCGCATACTTCTCAAACGTCTAGACTTTTGGAGAAAGAACAGAGGCGCAAGTGGAGGGCATGCAGACATGAAGTTAATTTGTGTGTATAATCGAGCATGCCTTTATTTTGGTTGAAGTATAATCAACGTGGAAGAATTTAACAAATGCAGGAAAAGGCCACATGGCACTCCTTCATGCAGGAATTCCAGTTGTCATAAAATAGGAGCAGATTTTTCCTACAGAATATGCTGCCAGGAAAACATGTTGGCCTGGAACTAAGGGTCTATATAGTGGTTCGAACGACAGTTTGAATCATGTGTTCTAGGCTCAATCGATATCTTCGTTTCGCACAAGGGAAAGGAATTTCATATGCTGAAGAAGCAGGGGAAAAAATGGAAATCTGGGATATCTGTGAAAATGATATTTCGCATATTTTTAAAACAAAGTCCATTGTAAAGATAAAGACACTTACTTTTATCTGATTCTGACGTGGACGAACCTGAAATGTGAAGACAAATGAACATCAACAACCGTATGCCTTTCACGGGCACTTGCTAAAATTGTGCCAATTAAAACTAGTAGTGTTGATCAAATTGCTTATAGAGGGGTCGAGCTTGTAAGCAGCCCCCCCCCCCCCCCCCCCCCAACGAAAAAAAATATTAGAAAAAGAAGTTATAAAATTTTTCACACAGACCTCGAGGTTTGATTGGTCAATTACATTTGTAAATTGCTGACAATTATACATAATACGTTAAATAGCTCAAGCGGCTGTTGAATGTATGTCAAGATCTAATTAAGTACTGCTACTTCTAGATCTAGTGGGAGAAAATAACTCATGCAAGGTGTTAAAATAGCGCAATCTCGCCACTCATTGGAATTTAAGAAAAAGGGGAACCGATTTGTCGTTGATGAACGATTACTAACGTTGATCTGACTTTGATAGATATCTAGAACATAACATAACAAATTAACATAACCACCAAGTTATTATCGCTGTTTACATCTACAAACTGGAATGGTTATCGGGAATGACCTTGTTGACAAGATACCTAAAAATACGACCAAGATGCAAGAACCTAGATCTAGTCTTTTATTTTAAGTAGTTTTGGAAGTCAAGAAAGTGAATAAAAACTGTAGCGCAATTAGCGATTTCGACAAGCGAAATCAGCAAAGATAGCATCATGTACTTCAGAATGCAATACCATAACATGTGCATCTTTAGATCTACGTTAAATAAACCCGGATAGAAATGCCGGGAGACCGGCGTTTTGTTCACGATCGGTCAAGTCCAGACTGAGTTTTCCGCCGATCGCAAACAAAATGGGGGCCGGGAGGTTGGAGTGGCTTCACGCACACGGGTCAAAGAAGAAGATACGAACCATGTTTCTCACTCGTGTGACCTTCTTCGGAATCCATGATCTGAAAGACGAAACAATGCTGTGTAATGCTCACGTGATCGTTATCGAAATAAATCTGTAATTGTGTTTAAACTGAGAGAAATATCAGTAACTGTAAGCAGCACATTTACGTACCGTGCTTGATTTCAATATGGCGTCACATCCGGGCATCGCGGCGACGTCTGGTTCCCGGCCTCCCTCGTGCGGCGCAAATTATAACAATGTAAGCAGGCAGGGTGCCAGTCCACAACAGAAAACATGTACAAAAAACGGATCAAATAACGATCTTCCTAAGCTAGGACAAAGCTGGAAAACGTCAACACATCGATTACTCTGATGCTACGTGCAAGTTATTTGATTCCTTGGGTTCCACCGATTATTTCTCGACACTTTACAATCTTCAAATCCTCAGAATCCGCCTGGTGGGGGATAGCAAAAGTAGACTAGTTCTGCCGACCACCACCAGGGAAAGTGTTTGGAAAGCACACTGCAGCGCTCGAGCAACATACGGAAAACTCGTTTTGCGATAAACTGGAGCGGTGCAGTGTGTTTGGAAAGTTCCTACTGCTGGCACGAGAGGGCGCATAGATCTGCATTACAATGTCATATAATCAATATCTCTTTAACCATTCTCCGCTTTCATTCCATTACGGCGGCACATCAGTAGCTTTGATCTAATAGTTCTGACATGAATTTGATTAACCACTGGGTAACCCCGTCCTAGATCCTCCCAAAGTGCAGCAGGATGCCACGAACCCTGAATTAGTATTAGTTATATATCCAAGTAATTATCCATTGCTCATTACTCATCATTATCATTAGGCCACTAAAAAACCCCAACTTGTTTCTCATCACCAAGCCATGAAAAATCTGACGAGGGCGCTTTTTTTTTCTTTTTCGCTAGATCAAAGATGGCTTTTGAAGTGTCATAAAATGGGCTTCAGACATACAGTAAAACCCCGCTCACGTGGGGTTTCCTGATTTTTACTGGCTATACGTTTAATGCATCCCTAACATCAGGAGCTTCAATTTGATACTAAATGCACATACCTTTCATAAGTTCTATCGAGGTTCATCTTATCTTACAAAAAAAAAAAAAAATCTAAAATCGTTTTTTCCGATGCGCGCGGTGATGAGAAACAAGTTGTTTTTTTAAGTGACCTTACCATACCATTTTTTCTATCAGTCCTATTTTTAGAGGGATGCACAATTTCTTTAGTGGAATTTCAGATTTTCTATCTGTACCAAGTTTATGTCAATCATCCTAAACTGTGTCATCAAAATTGTTTCCGCTGGGAAGTCGACACAGATCCCGCCAGATCACTGTATGAACACAGTAGAAAGAATTTTACACGTATTACTACTTCTCACTTGTAACCTATGAATTAACTCCCACTCATAACTGGGTACTTTATCTCAACTCCACTGCATTTTTGAAGTTTCATGTTTGTTGTCTTTATCTGTCAACACTGATTGTCAGTGTTTCATGTAATCTGGAGTGACTGGACACCCACCTTTGACATGTTTTATATTAGCCTGGATTTGCAAATCGTATAATGGAAGACCACATACTCAGGTGAATTATATGTGAATAAATAACTCCCCCCCCCCCCCCCCCGGACCCCACACCAAAGCCCGGGGCAACGGTGGGGGAAATGGATAGTGATCAGGGCCCTTTAGTATGACAGCCCTTTTCGGTATGCCATAGAGACCCAGGGACGATGTGGGTCAACTTTATTCAACACTTACGGACGACGTTATGGAAGGCTAAGACGATAATCAATATCAATATGATTAGTAATTGTAATAAATTGATAAATGCAACAAGCTATGCTGTATCGTCAAAGTAAAATTGACCTGAATCACATTTCACTCTAATTATCAGTAATGATCACCAACCTTGATTGCCATTTGGGATGGAAATATCCATGAGCTCACTTATATCCATATGTAAGGACTTCTCGTTAAAATTCTCGTTAAAATTGTTTAAGTTTAAAAAGCTAAGTTACTTATTAAATGAGGCAACAAGGATAAAAATGGTGAAACAAATTTTATTACCGATTCTAGAATATAGTGATGTAATATTCTCCCTAACAAGTAAATACAATCTAAATAAACTACAAGTACTTATGAACAAAAGCCTTAGAATAGCCATTGGGAAAAAACTTTGTGATAGAATATCTACAAATGAGTTACTTGAATATTGTAAGATCAGACCATTATCCTATCGTAGAGCATGTCATTTACCCTCGTTAATCAAATGGTGGAGTCAGGATATAAATAACTGTGATAGGGATCCTGTAAAGGTAACACGTAGATTTGAAAAAATCTGTCTGAAAACACGAAAACCTAATACTGAAAAGTATAAAAAATCGGCACTCGCAATTGGAATAAAATTATGGGATAGATTACCTAAGGAAATCCAAATAAAAAGATCAGGTGATCAATTTAAAATGTATGTTAAAGAGTATCTAGTAAAAGAAGCTGAGGTACTACTGAATACATAATAACGAATATTGTATAAAAGTTTTATGTATTGTCCTGTATTGTCTTGTATCGTCTTGTATAGTCTGCACGGGACCTAGTGTGGAAGATCGCTAGTTAAGTTAGGCGAACACTAACCAGTCCTTTTTCTCTTGAATAAACACGTCTCTGATACAAAAAAAAAATTCATCTCATCGCCCATCACCCAATACTCATTAAATTCAATGTTACTGTCACTAAATTTGATTTGTAACTCTCTCAAAAAGAATTTGATTGTTACCTACTATATCTAAAATGGTAGAATTTCATCGAATCCGCTTGAAGTTGCTCCCGTACATAGAGACATAGTGAACCCGACCTGGGCCTGGAGATTGAAGGGCCACGAGAGTGAGATTCTCGTGTAGTGAAAAACTTTAGGCTGCTACTCTTTTTTGTATTTCTATACACAGACATACGTTTTCTCTTCTGATTCATTTCGAGCCATGCCAAAATCAAAGTTTAGAATTGTAGTTTTCTGATCTACTTTTCTCGTGAGAAACCAATGAGATCGCAAGATTTCGCTGGTACCCCTTTCGAAACTCTGCTGGTTCTCCCATCCACCGCCAGCCTAAGTATTTGTCCACATCAGAGCATCTGGCTCTGTGGAGTAATCAGCAGGGTGTCAGGCTGGGAATGCGGGTGATAGGGGTTAGAACCCCGTAGTCGGGAAGATCATTTTTCAAATTTTTCACTAAGTATTTGGCCCTACAAGAGCAAGTCTCTGTGTGGAGCGGTCATCAGAGCGTCCGTTTGCGAACGTGAGTGTCTGGGGTTCGATCCCCGCCCCAGCAATCTTACATCTCTTTTTTCAAATATTTTTAGGACTCGGACTCGATGAAGTCGCTAGTGATACTTTTAAATCGACACATTCTTGATGTGATCTGGCTTGGATTGAAAACCAAATGTAATGTTTGAATCTATGACCTAATAAAAAAAACACCCAAAAAACAACCCTTGTACAAGGTAAGGTACAGAAGAGGCTCTTTATGTACGAGCCTAGATTATTAAACACCCCCTGAGCAGGCATTGATTAAACCCTAGTTTAACATGTTCCTGAGCCAGCTCTTAAGTCAGTTAGGGACCGTTCATTATCTACGGCAGGGGGGGGGGGGTAAGCTATTGGAGGGGGAGGGGATCTAATGTGAGGGTATTTGCTTGGGGGGGGGGGGATTTCATTTTGGGACATTTGCCTGGGTGGGAGGGGGGGGTTCATTTTGCAGTATTTGCTGGGGGGGGGGGGGGGGGGGTAATTTCAATGTTTTCCGTTTTTGTGATTCACCCACATAAGAGGTTCTAGAACTGTGTACTTTGGATAATCTATGCAATTTAAAGACCAATAGTGTCTGATCAGAATTACAAAATATACATACGCCCTATTGAGGTATCCCATAATTCAGCCTATTTACAAGTTCCGGCGTTCGCTGGTTCCCGATGTTGTATGGTGTAGACCCTTGAACAGTAACCCACAATTATTGCAGTTTAACATTTTTTATAAATCTTCAAATTGGAAATCTGATGGCAGAAATGGAAATTTCAGTTATTTCTACATGTAAATCCAAAATTATATTCCGTTTCTCCAAATATAAATCGGAAAACTGTGTTTCATGTGGTCGTGGTTTGGCCAGCCAGTCGCGAGGGGAACTTGTATTTACCCTGGGCGATAATAGGGAGTTTAGTAACCTCTAGAGGGTCTATATATAAATTAGTATATGATGGTGGCAGAGAAGATGATAAGTGAAGTAGGCCTTCTGTAGCACCTGGAAGTGCCATGGCTGTGGAGTGGAGGCCCATCGTAGTAAGACTTATAGTGATCTACCATTCAAGAGCGTTTCTGGGACAATGTTCAGTGCAATGTTTTTCAATGTTCATCTTACTAAAGTTAGCAGCAAAATTGTTGGCCTTTTGAGGGAGAGACTATCGCATGGTTATTGCATGTCCTTGTATTGTCATTTATGTCCTGAGTGATCTGTAATGTCATAAAGGTACTTTTAACAAATAAACCCTGATAAAACAACAGCTACCTGAAGAAAATGTAAGGTAGATGACAGTTGCTGTGATGAATGTGCATTTTGATGAAGTTCCCTCAACAATCTCCCAAATCACAGCAGTAACATTATCATAATATCTTCAATTGCTTATTCATGACCCTTATTTTGCTAGCAGATACCCTTCATCACCACAAATTCAATGAACAATTTACTAGAAGAGTGTATTACTTAACTATCAGAACTTCCTCAGAATACAGCAAAACCTACATTCTGCTAATGTAGTAACTGATATCAGAACCAGTGATTTTCTAACCTTTGCAACACCTAAGAAGATCTTCTTCTATGGCATCTTCTGTGATAATTATGGGTATTTCTACATTAGTAAGACAGCTACTGGCCCTCCTGTTATAAAAACACATTTTGTAATAGTTCTATGATGGTTATAAGGTTAGTATAAAAGGAGTGTCCCATTGGCATCCATAAATTTGATGACATTGGTCACAGTGACTGGACTCTGCTACACATGTTTATAGTACACAGACCACAAACATATGAGGAAAGATAGCGCCAACTGACATTGCGTGCTCACTGTTTGCAGGGACCTGACAAAAACTGGTTGATTAAATTTTAATCTTCATTAATTCAGTTGGCAGTATTGGTTTATTATTGTAAATGATAACAAAAGCTAGGTGAACATTTACCTCGCATCTCTAATGCCCCAGTCACCCTGGCGTAAAATTCGGCGTTTCTTCTACGTATTTGAATTGTTGGAGACCACATATTAGCTACGGATTTGGAACGTATTTGTTTGCTTTTCTTTAATGCCCCAGTCACACTGGCGTAAAAAACGGCGTTTTTCCGTGTACGCACCTCTACGGTCGTCTACGCATTTTGAAATTTACAAATGCGCCGCAATGCGCGGGAAAACGCGGAGATGCGTAAATGAAAGTCGGAATGCGCCGAAAAACGCCACAATACGTACAAAAGCGTAAAGAAGCGTTGATGAACGTTGAGAAGCGTACTAAAACGTTGAAGGAAAGCAAACAAATACGTTCCAAATCCGTAGTTAATATGTACTCCCCACCAATTTAAATACGTAGAAGAAACGCCGAAATTTACGCCAGTGTGACTGGGGCATAACGTTTTAGTACACTTCTCAACGTTCAACAACGTTCATCAACGCTTATCTACGCTTCTGTACGCATTGTGGCGTTTTTCGGCGCATTCCGATTTTCCTTTACGCATCTCCGCGTATTGCGGCGTTTCGCGGCGTATTTTGAGATTCCAAAATGCGGCATAATAGACCGCATTCGTGTGATGGCATACTACCTTCCAAGACGAGCCTTTTTCTGTGCTCTGGTGCCAAACAATGGGATATCCCTTCCTGAGTGTGGCAATTGTTAATCCCAAAAATGTCTGCAGAATATATAACTGTACTATGACATTTCAAAAGATGTATCAACGTGAGAACATTCTCTGGATTGAACTCATTAGAATTGACATACTTTCAATGGCAACCCTCATTTAGTTGCAGAAATGGCAAGTTGAATGATAGCCAAATAGTATGCTCATCATTGATGAATATGCATGCAATTATACATGTATAACAATTAAAAGGTTTGGTTTACATTCCGTCTATGGACAGTTTTCTGTAACCCACTTGCAACCAGTCAACTTGCCATTTCTGTAACTGCCTGAATCTAGGATCCAAACATATCAAGCACCAGAGGTATTTCAGTCTTAAGTGATTGGTCATGGTCAGCTGAGCATGCCTCTAAGATCCTGAGACACTGGCCCTCTGCACCTTTCACAATATCATGCGGATAGTGACAGGAATAATATTTTTGCAGTATGCTGAAAGTCTATATGTAAGCAGTCTAACCTTTAGGCAAGGTATATAGCGCCAACAATCACACTCTAAAAAGGTATAAACAAAGTTTGCGTTTTATTCAGTCAGTGTGTCATTTGCTGTAATCCACTTGGCAACCAACCAGTTCTACAACTATATTTTTCAAGCATGAGTTCACCATGAGGTACTTCAGTCTGTAGTAATTAGTCTTGGCCAGCTGGGCATTCGTCTGAGCACTAAGATACTGCACTCTACCAATGTCACAGAGTTCCCAAGCAAATAGTGAAGGGATAGTTTTGCAGCATGATTCAATGACTAAGCGTAATTTTTCAGCATGCTGACAATTTCTATAACCTCTCCCTAACCTGTGCAGCACATTTGAACATAGGGAGCCAAAGTGAACCCGCTGAAACCACAGATACCCACCTACAAAACACCATTTCCGGTGGCCAGTAAGAACGAGGCTTAATGCTAAAGCTATGGGGGTTTGAGGCTAGACTTATGTTTTTGGTCTCGTTTGCTACTTTTGAGGTGGAGTTTATAACTATCGTCTCTGAATAACTTTGTTTCAAAACTACGATGACAGTTGTTAAGTTTATTAAAAATTTGGATTTAAAAGATTGGTGAATGAGACATATAATCTTGAACCTACATAGTCAAAGTACTGAGCGCCGATACCCGGAAATAGTATTTTGTGACCGGCTATCTGTGGTTGGAGCGGGTTCACTTTGGCTCCCTATGGCTTCCATATATGCCCTATTGAGGTATCCCATAATTCAGTCTATTTACAAGTTCCGGTGTTCGCTGGTTGCCGACGTTGTATGGTGATAGACCCTTGAACCTTAACCCACTATTATTGCAGTTTAACTTTTTTTATAAATCTTCAAATTGGAACTCCGATGCCAGAAATGGAAATTTCAGTTATTTCTACATGTAGATCCAAAATTATATTCAGGTTCTCCAAATACAAATGGGAAAACCTTGATTCATGTGGTCGTGGTGTGCCCAGCCAGTCGCAAGCAGAACTTGTATTTACCCGTGGCAATAATCGGGAATTTAGTAACCTCTGGAGGGTCTATTAAGTCTACAGGTAGGCTATGTTCAAATGAAACCGGAAGTATCCCATTGCATATCCTTAAATGCAGGGTAACAAAACACGAGCGGTGCAGTGCGCACTGAAACAGACGCAGGCAGAGTTCCTTGAGCCGAGACTGACGCTCTCCCAGCAGATCTATCTTGGAATCTGTGCTAGGAGAGTGGATCTAACGAGTCTAGTGCTGGGAGCTGTTTCCAAACCATAGACTTCACTCGACTTTTGAAACAGCTCCCTGGTCTCACGCCAGTTAGACCCCAACACCTCAGAGCTGCCAGGTACCAGCGAGGTCATCCTGAACGCCCGCGGCACGCTGGATCCCTGCGTCTGTCCAGTCACGCATTACGAGTAGAGCACGGAGAAAGCGAAGGCGACAACTCCACGGCTCAGGTAGGTTTCATTTTGACCACACTTATAACACTGCAGTCAAACCCCCTCAATGGACACCCCGCGTAAGGGTTACCCTGCATAAGGGTTCAGCCCGTATTAGCGGACAGTTATCTCGGTACCAAATGCTTATCAACCCCATGTAAGGGGTAGATATAACAGTTTATCTCACCGCTGGTATTTTTTCTCCATAGACTTAACATAAGAAACTCGTATCCAACACCCATGAAATATATATAGGAAGAATAACCAATGGGGGATCACGCCACAAATGTTAGCCCATTAGTCGATGTGAAAGGTTTCATTTCAATCGCTACGTAATTCACGCGGCTACGCGATTCAAACTCGATGGGATAGCTTCACAGGTTTCTCTATACCATATACTCTACTGTATATGATATGTGGGTGCTTAGATTAACCATGATGCCATTGAACTTTATTTCATACCAAAAATAACGTGAAGAATTCACCGATACAATAGATTGTCCAGGGATAACAACCACGATAATAACCATCAACATATGACTAAGACTGAATCCCATAATCGGCAGACTTTTAACCTGTCTTTATGGATGGCAGTTTCCAGTTGTTTATGGTGTATTGAATTAGGAACTCTTCTAAGTGGTCTACTCTGAGAACATACAATATCACTCCATGACGATATGTTTTAGAGAATGCACATCTGGGTCACACGGACGCGCCAGATAACAACCTGTCGATGTAAACACGACCTAAAAACGTTGTACACCAAGCGTCTAATGTATGGTTACAGGTCGTGTTCTATAATTAATGTGTGTGTAATGTACTCCCCCCCCCTCCACATCTAACATTGATAATACCCAGAAGGCCACACAGGCTTTGAATGCTTGCCGACAGGACATAGCCTGGGAACCTGGCGTATGTGCCAATGTATCAATTTAGTCATTACTTTATTCTCTTTTTAGCTTGCCTACAGGGCATAGCCTGGGAACCTGGCCTATGTTCCAATGTATCAATTTAGTCATTAATTTATTCTCTTTTTAGTGATCTTTTAAAATTTCTTAGAAGTAATTGTTTGTTATTTATAATTACATATATATTTGATAAAGACTATGGGAATACATGTAATATGCAATTCAGCTCTATAAAACTGGTAATAACCTTAAAACACCGCGTAAGCAAAAACACCGCATAAGCGGACACTTTAGCCCGAAACGGCGGGTGTCCGCTCACGCGGGGTTTTACTGTACATTTGAAAAGCTGATCGAAATCTATATCAGAAAAATGAATATTGCAACCATAAAAATATCAATAAAGGAAAATCTTTACACAGAAAAAATAAAAATTAGGCCTGGCAACTACCACCATGTTTCTGGTGCATTGTGGGATTGCATTCAGCTGGTACCTTACAGATACTGGTTCCCCGCTAAAGAGTGCGGCGAGATATGACACTGGCACCCTGCTCCTTATTCCATAGGACAACAAATAGCACGCAGGTAGTGAAGGTGTAAGTTTTTCTAAGCAGGCTGAAAGTGTATGTGACCACTCTATCCTTTTCTAGGCAACGTATATAGCATGCTCTAAAAACAAAATCGTGCTTGTAGAATTAGCACCCTTATTTTTTACTCTTTTAAAAAATTTTTTTTTTATTGCGTTCGACTTTTACAAATCGTTCTTCCAGGCAATAAATAGGGTGCAAGAACACAAACGTTACCCGAGACTCATGATCTGGAGTATTATGATATTTACTAGCGACTTCGTCGAATCGTATTTGGCTAGCCCCCCCCCCCCCCCCCCCCCCGCCGTTAGTTCGTACCACGAAAGTCGGCCGCACTACAGGCTAACTGGGCCCTCTAGCGGGTATACGGGAAACCATCATAAACTCGTGGTTATCATTTCGTATGACACAGGTGCTTGAGCTGATCATCAGCGATCATAATACTATGGATTGACACCAGCGAAAGTTGGAAAACCATTGGTTTCTCACGAGAAAAAATAGATCAGAAAACTACAATACCAAACTTTGATTTCGGCATGGCTTGAAATGAATCATAAGAGAAGAAGTTTGTCTGGGAATAGTCCTACAAAAAAGAAGAACAGGTTCGAGTTTTTCACTGTACGAGATTCTCACTCTCGTGGCCCCTCATTCTCCACGCCCAGGTTTGGTTCACTATGTCTCTATGTATGGGAGCAACTCCAAGCGGATATAACAAAATTCTACCGTTTTAGATATAGTAGGTAACAATGAAATAATGTTTTTATACAATTCTTTTGCTCTATAATACACTCCTATTCTCTACAATCGCTCTTATGGATGTAGCTGCAGGGACTCCAAGGTTCATTCTGACCTTTTTCTTTTTTCAATCCAGAAAAAAAAAATCGACTGTGGCGACAAATACCCCCAAATTAAAGGATTAAATTTCAAACTGAGGTAAGAGAGAGCTGTAGCAGGATGGAGTGCAGCCTGTGTACAATGATTCTGCTGGCAATCATCGCCCTCGTCATCTACACAATGATCGGCCATACCACACTGCTGGGCGATATTAAGAAACGCGCCATCTTCATCACCGGATGTGACAGCGGCTTCGGTGCTGCCCTCGCGCGGAGACTGGACCGGCTCGGGGTGCGCGTGTTCGCGGGGTGTCTGACGGAGGAGGGAGCGGGGAGGCTGGAGAAGGAGTGCTCGCCACGAGTCCAGGCGGTCAGGATTGACATCACCAGCACGGCCAGCATTGAGGCGGCGTATGACACCGTCAGAACCAGACTGAATCCCGGTGAAGGTGCGTCTAAGATCTGTCCAACAAAAAATTTAGGAAGACACCCCCCTTTACTAAGACATTTTGCGTGATGTCATTTACCTTTCCTGTGCAAAAACATAAAAAAGACATCCTATGAAAAGGGACAATATTATGAAATATCTATACAAATCATGTTGATAAGAGAAAGAAAGTGAAGTTAGGGAGTCCGTAGCGATTGCCGTTCAAAGTCTTTTGTCCTAAAAATATGGCACGCCATCAGAGGTGTTATATACCAAAAAAAAATACCATCAAATAATTAAAAAATATAACACAAACATCACAAACACGGTAAGCATTGAGGCAGCATACAACGCCGTCAGAGCTGGACTGAATCCTGGTGAAGGTGGGTGTAAGATCTGTCCAACAAAAAATTTAAAAAGAAACCCCCTCTTTTCAAGATCTTTTTGTGTGATTTCATTTCCCTTTCCTGTGCAAAAACATACAAGACATTTTATAAAAGGGACAATATTATTAAATATCTAGACAAATCATGTTAATTTGAGAAAGTGTAGTTAGAGTCCTTCACGATTGCTGTTCAAGGTCTTCTGTCATAAAACTATGGCATGACACAAGAGGTTTCATATACCTAAAAAACATGAAAAGACACCATTTCTTTTCTTACTATCAAAGTCATTGAGCGATAGCTCATTCACTAGTGAATCCCATTGAAGATGGGTCAAAGATATATCCATCAAAAAATTTAAAAAGACCCTTTTCATGGTTTGTTTGTTTGGGTAGTTTAACATCCAATTTGTTCAATTAGACTTCCTATTCAAGGACATTTCGTGTGATGTCATTCCCTTTTTTGTGCAAAAACATAAAAGACATCCTATGAAAGGGACAATATTATGAAATATCTATACAAATCATGTTAATAAAAGAAAGTGTAGTTAATGAGTCTGTAGCAATTGCTGTTCAATGTCTATTGTCCTATAACTATGGCATGACCCCAGAAGTGTTAGTATGTTATATACCTAAAAGCATGAAAAGACGCCATTTACTTTACTTGCTATTAAAGTCATTGCTTCACAGCTCATTAGTACAATCCTGGGGAAGGTGGGTCTGCGATCTGTCCATCAAAAAATTAAAAAAGACACCCCCCTTTTCAAGGTTTGTTTGTTTGGGGAGTTTAACATCCAAATTGTTCAATTAGACTCCCTTTTCAAGGACATTTTGTGTGATGTCATTTCCCTTTTATGTGCAAAAACATAAAAGACATCCTATAAAAGGGATAATATTATCAAATATCTATACAAATCAAAGATAAGAGAAAGTGTAGTTAATGAGTCTGTAGCGATTGCTGTCCAAGGTCTATTGTCCTATAACTGTGGCATGACCTCAGAGGTGTTAGTATGTTATATACCTAAAAACATGAAAAGACGCCATTTACTTTACTTGCTATCTAAGCCATTGAATCATAGCTCATTCACTGCCATCACAGCTGGACAAAGTCCCGGTGAAGGTAGGTGTAAGATTTGTCCAACAAAAAATTTAAAAAGACGACCTCCCCCCCCTTTTCAAGGACTTTTTGTTTGATGTCATTTTTTCCCTTCTCTGTGCAAAATCATAAAAGACATCCAATAAAAGGGACAATATTATCGAATATCTAGATAAATCATGTTAATAAGAGAAAAGTTATTGAGTCCTTCGCTATTGCCATTTAAGGTCTTCTATCATAAAACTATGGCATGACACAAGGTTTTATATACATAAACTATTGATATTAAAGTAATTGAGTCACAGCTCAGTCACTATCATCACAGATGGACATGGAAGGTGGGACTACAATATGTCCATAAAAAAATTTAATAAGACTCTTTTCAAGGACTTTTTGTGTGATGTCATTTCCCTTTTCTGTGCAAAAACATTTTAGAAAAGAAAAGGGACAATATTATCAAATATCTATACAAAGCATGTTAGTTAGAGAAAATGTAGTCAGTGAGCACGATTGCTGTTCAAGGTCTTTTGCCCTACAACTATGGTGCCAGAGGCATTTTCTTATTATTACAACAAGTTAACTGCTTCCTGTTTCCTGCACCCGGTGCCCGTACACTGAATTTCGTGCACATACATGCAATATCCAAACATTACTTTCATACAGTATAGGCGTCAGTTTCGTGCACGGGTATATAATAAGTCATTTTCTTCCCTTACTATCAAAGTCATTGAGGTCACAGTGAGCCCGAACATGATTTATACTGCACCCCTAGCAGTGGGTAGTATTTCATAGACATTATGATACAGGTATATAAGTATATATTTTTTATATACCCATGATATATATACTGTAGTTTTATATGGAAAAGTGTTCCGTATGGTAAAATATGGAATACTGTTCTTTATTACCCACCTGATACGGAGTCTCCATACTAAGCCTATGGAGATTACAGATCGCTACTGAGGAGGATACGGAGCTCCGTACCCTCCTAGGAGGATACAGATTTTTTAGATGACAATAGTCCCAAACATAACTTCTTAATTACGTTGAAAAGTTTTCTAACGATCATATTTATTGCTTAAATCCACGGACTTGTATACATGGATTGGCAACCGGCCCCCTGTGGCCCGTAGGTGTTGGACTCGGCATTGTCTTCAGGGTTCTCTCTGTAGCCAGACGGCGGCGCTACAGTCGCCGACGTGTTGCCGTTTTTTCACACCATGTGGCGCCACGTTCGCGCGCGCGGAAATAGGTGTCAATGGCATTTATCACTCACATCACAGACCTATATCCTATATCCCTACATCCCCACATCCATACACCCCAACATCTCTACATCCTACATCTCTACATCCCTACATTCTACATCCCCACATCCTACATCTCTACATCCCCACATACTACATCCCCACATCCTACATCCCTACATCCTACATCTTTACATCCCCACATCCATACACCCCAACATCCCTACATCCTACATCTCTACATCCCTACAACCTACATCCCCACATCTTACATCTCTACATCCCTACATTCCCACATCCTACATCCCCATATCCTACATCCATACATCCATACACCCCAACATCCTACATCCCCACATCCTACATCTCTACATCCCCACATCCTACATCCCTACATCCCCACATACTACATCCCCACATCCTAATCCCTACATCCTACATCTCTACATCCTACATCCCCACATACTACATCCCCACATCCTACATCCCTACGTCCTATATCCCTACATCCCCACATCCATACACCCCAGCATCCCTACATCCTACACCTCTACATCCCCATATCCTATATCTCTACATCCCTACATCTCCACACCCAAACATCCCTACATCCCCATATCCTACATCCTCACATCCTACATCTCTACATCAATACATCCCCATATCTTACATCACTTCATCCCTACATCCCCACATCTCAGTGGCGCCGTCCTCTAAAGTCACCCAAACTCTGCCACTAGTTTGAAAAAACCTAGAAGAGCTAGGGATATAATCTTAACTGTTCTGAGTAGGTATTATATTGGGGAAGACTGCTAAATCAACTTTTCACCGGTGAACCCTCCAGAATCAGTCATTTCTCAGTGGCGCCGTCATCCAAAGTCACTGAAACTCTGCCACTAGTTTGGAAAAACCTAGAAGGGCTAGGAATATAATTCTTACTGTTCAGAGTAGGTACTATATTGGGGAAGACAGCTAAATACTTTAGAAAGGCCTCATTGAGTGGGAACATTTTTGAAACTTTGACTCTTCACCGGTGAACCCTCCAAAATCAGTCATTTTTCAGTGGCGCCGTCGTCTAAAGGTGAATATAATTTTGACTGTTCTGAATACGTATTATATTAGAGAAGACAGCTAAATACTTTAGAAAGGCCTGATTGAGGGGGAACATTTTTGAAACTTTGACTTTTCACCTGAGAACCCGTCAAAATCAGTCATTTCTCGGTGGCGCCGTCATCTAAAGTCACCCAAACTCTGCCGTTAGTTTGGAAAAACCCAGAAGGGCTAGGAATATCACTTTAACTGTTCTGAATAGGTATTATATTGGAGAAGACAGCTAAATACTTTAGAAAGGCCTCATTGAGTGGGAACATTTTTGAAACTTTGACTTTTCACCGGTGAACGGATAAAAATCAGTCATTTCTCAGTGGCGCCGTCATCTAAAGTCACCCAAACTCTACCACTAGTTTGGAAAAACCAAGAAGGGCTAGGAATGTTATTCCAACTGTTCTGAGTAGGTATCATACTAAGGAAGACAGCTAAATACTTCAGAAAGGCCTGATTGAGTGGGAACATTTTTGAAATTTTGACTTTTCACTGGTGAACCCCCCAAAATTAGTCATTTCTCAGTGGTGCCATCATCTAAAGTCACCCAAACTCTGCCATAATTTTGGAAAAACCCAGAAGGACTAGGAATATAATTCTAACTGTTCTGAATAGGTATCACATTGGGCAAGACAGCTAAATACTTTAGAAAGGCCTGATTGACTGGGAACATTTTTGAAACTTTGACATTTCACCGGTGAACACCTCAAAATCAGTCAAAACTCAGTGGCGCCGTCATTTAAAGTCACCCAAACTCTGCCATAAGTTTGGAAAAACCCAGAAGTGCTAGGAATATAATTCTAACTGTTCTGAATAGGTATTATATTGGGGAAGACAGCTAAATACTTCAGAAAGGCCTGATTGAGTGGGAACATTTTTGAAATTTTGACTTTTCACTGGTGAACCCCCCAGAATTAGTCATTTCTCAGTGGTGCCATCATCTAAAGTCACCCAAACTCTGCCATAATTTTGGAAAAACCCAGAAGGACTAGGAATATAATTCTAACTGTTCTGAATAGGTATCACATTGGGCAAGACAGCTAAATACTTTAGAAAGGCCTGATTGACTGGGAACATTTTTGAAACTTTGACATTTCACCGGTGAACACCTCAAAATCAGTCAAAACTCAGTGGCGCCGTCATTTAAAGTCACCCAAACTCTGCCATAAGTTTGGAAAAACCCAGAAGTGCTAGGAATATAATTCTAACTGTTCTGAATAGGTATTATATTGGGGAAGACAGCTAAATAATTTAGAAAGGCCTGATTGAGTGGGAACATTTTTGAATCTTTGACATTTAACTGGTGAACACCTCAAAATCAGTCAAAACTCAGTGGCGCCGTCATTTAAAGTCACCCAAACTCTGCCATAAGTTCGGAAAAACCCAGAAGTGCTAGGAATATAATTCTAATTGTTCTGAATAGGTATTATATTGGGGAAGACAGCTAAATACTTTAGAAAGGCCTGATTGAGTGGGAACATTTTTGAATCTTTGACTTTTCACCGGTGAACCCCTGAAAATCAGTCATTTCTCGGTGGCGCCGTCATCTAAAGTCACCCAAACTCTGCCGTTAGTTTGGAAAAACCCAGAAGGGCTAGGAATATAATTTTAACTGTTCTGAATAGGTATTATACTGGGGAAGACAGCTAAATACTTTAGAAAGGCTTGGTTGAGTGGGAACATTTTTGAAACTTTGACTTTTCACTCGAAAACCTGTCAAAATCAGTCATTTCTCGGTGACGCCGTCATCTAAAGTCGCCCAAACTCTGCCGTTAGTTTGGAAAAACCCAGAAGGGCTAGGAATATAAATTTAACTGTTCTGAATAGGTATTATATTGGGGAAGACAGCTAAATACTTTAGAAAGGCCTGATTGAGTATGGATGTAGTGATTTAGGGATGTGGGGATGTAGGATGTAGGGATGTGGGGATGTAGGATGTGGGGATGTAGGGATGTGGGGATGTAGGGATGTGGGAAAGTAGGATGTAGGGATGTAGGATAAATGGATGTGGAGATGTGGGGATGTAGGATGTCGGGATGTGGGGATGTAGGCTGTAGGGATGTATGGATGTGGGGATGTAGGATGTAGGGATGTAGGATGTAGGGTAGTATAGTGGGGGGGCAGTATGATGGAGGGGCAGCATGGTGGAAGGGCAGCATGGTAGAGGGGCAGTATGGTGGAGAGGTAGCATGGTGGAGGGGCAGTATGGTGGAGGGGCAGTGTAGTAGAGGGGACAGTATGGTGGAGGGGCAGTATGGTTGAGGGACAGTATGGTGGAGGGGCAGTATGGTGGAGGGGTTGTATGGTAGAGGGTTAGTATGGTGGAGAGACAGTATGGTGGAGGGACAGTATGGTGGAGGGTAAGTATAGTGGAGGGGCTTTATGGTTGAGGGACAGTATGGTGGAGGGGCAGTATGGTTGAGGGACAGTATTGTTGAGCGACAGTATGTGTCAAGAATGCTAGTTCATAAATTTACCACTAGGGAACCAAAAGTTGTGCTTCATTGACACTAGGGGCGCCACTAGAAGTCAGGTAGTTCCAATAAAGGCCACTAGGAGATGTTGAATGCAGCCGAGTCGGACACATGACAGAACAAACACAGAGATAAGCTAGGTTTCCTATCCATAGAGTATAGGTCCGTGGTTAAATCTAAAAATAAGTGAGTAATAAATACAACATTACCATGATTTCGATCTGTGTGGCCGTATTACGGCCACTCAGATCGAAATCATGGTAATATTGTGTATGTATGCGTCGACTAAAACATCAGTTGTTAGGCCAAATCAAGTTTTTTTTTTTTATTTATTTCGGGTATATGATAAATATAGAACAATCTACAATGCTTGTAGAAGCTACAAAATTTGATTAGAATCAATGTTCAGTACACAACTCGGCGTAAAGGCCTCGTTACGTTAAAACTGTAGATTATCACCACATTATGCAGCTTGTACACTTGCTCAGGTCGTTCTATATAAATACTTGATATTTTTATAATTCTGTTTCTGTTTACTAGTGCTCTGGGCGGTGGTGAACAATGCTGGGTTGGCATCAGGCACTGGAAGTCTGGACTTCATCAAC